>JASCZW010000026.1:0-445913 GCA_034211315.2 Aedes japonicus
GCACCCAAAAATTGAAATTGTAACAAAAAATGCAAAGTTGCAATTTTGCAGTTTTTGCAATCATATCTTGAGAAATCCGCATGATTCTGAAAAGGCAAATTTGCCCATCATGTTCCACAAAGCTTTTTATGGTATAAACAAAGCCATGCAAGTGTGTGCAAGTGGTTATCGCTGTGTGCCTAGTGCCTCGACAATCGCAGCAACCGTTGGGTTTTGTTCAACCGTCAACAACTTCTCAATATGGGTGAGACAATCGCACAGAACGCCGCTACGCCGTATGCCTCTGTTGCTATTCCGCTGTCAAGTGTTCTATTTTTATCTGCACTCGTCATCACACTCCTATCGCCCTCTCATCAAGTCACAATGCGGTTTATGAAATAAACGAAGCCATGTAAGTGTGTGCGACCGAAATTTGCTTCATTGTTGTTACGTTGAGTGCCTCAAAAACCGAAGAAACTGTAGGACTTTTATTCCATTCACCTCAACATGTTGTGGTGACTGGATGGTTACAATGAAGAGCCGTTATGCTGACGGTCGCGGTTTGACTCTCGGTAGCGGATGGAAATCTTTTTTTTTTGTGCGCCATTGAATTTACTACTACTAATCAACTGTACAACATCACGTACACATTGAATTTTTCTAATCGAATTGATGTGTTGCTTTTTTGCCCACGACCAATGTTGCTTTCTTTCTCCAAGTTGCGATCCATTACGAGAAATGAAACCAAATCATGCGAAATTGCATTACAATCTTGCTTTTTTATTTTGGGTGTGGATGCAAGTTCGTCCCATTCGATTGATTTGTTTATAAAATGCAATCTTCGTACGGGTTTCTTCCTGATTTTCTGATTCAAGGCGTTCCCAGCTGTATTTGCTCTACCCATCAAACAATTTCACAAATCAAACTATACTTAAACTGCTAAGAAACACTTAAGTGACTTTTACATATGATTTAGCGGTCATTCGACCATCAAAACATTATAATTCACTCTACAAAAATGTTGTTCCTTTAATTTGTGTTAAGATGAGCAATATGAACAACATTCAACCGGAACTCAAACATTTGTATTGTAATTGTTACCAATAACAACATTTTTACTACGCTTTTCATACAACAGGCCATAGTTGGGAACATAGAAAAAAATATGTCCCTAACATTGGGTCTACCGTTTGCTTATTAAATCATTGTTATTTTACCAATGTGACCTGTTAGTTTATAACATGTGACTATATTCTGTACTACTTGGCTGTATTATTCGGTTTAAAGGTTCAATTTCGGCAAATTTAGATCATTCGAAGATCGTATAGATAATCTGTTCAGCTTAACCAGTTAAGACATGGTGTCTAAAAAGTCAAGGAAATCGAAAACTACGCGTAAGTGAACTACTATAAATTGATTAATTATGTCTCAATTGCTTTGAAATAAGTCGGTCATGCTGATAGCAACATGATTTTGTTGATTATGGAAGGAATAATGACATATTTGGTGCATAGGCCGAATCAAGGAGCTAGGCTAACATTACATCCCGTTACCCTAATTAAACTTTTCGTTGTAAAGAACAGGAAACGACTTTTTAAGCTCCTTTAAGCAATCATACTATTGCTTTTTTCTGAATAGTGGCTTGCGTCAAAAACAATGCAATTAAATAATAACTATTGATTGCCCTCTAAGTTTTACATAAATTCATGTTTAGAACGGTTTGATAGTTTCCAGTTGTGTCTGCCATTGGAAATTGAATTTGTGTGTCCTAGACCAAAATTATGAATAATCAAATTGCGAGCAACCCAAACTTCGAATACATGGAAGAGTTAGTAATACTAGTATTTTATTTTATTATTAAGCTTAAACCTCTCAACAAAATCTCCACTCAATTGCTAAATAAAGTAACGTAAAACACATTGTGTAGTATCTGAATTATTCTAATTCTTTGTTCCAACGAAGTGAATACATTTATTGAAAGCGTAAAGGACATTATTGTTTTACTTTTAATGCCAGTCAATTGTCATCTTTTTGTACTTTATGTATATCCTTTGAACAAATAAGCAGCTGTTGGTTTAATTTAATATAAAAATTAATTTTAATTTAATTATGTGGAATTCAGTACCTTTTAATTTTAAGGAAATCAGGTATACGTAAACAAAGAAAACCCACTATATTTATGCAGACATCATTAAATTGTCCAAATATCTATAATTTAATGATGCCTGCATAAATATAAATCATAGATGCACTTCACGTGTTAGGAATGGATTCATAATTATTTTAGCCGTTAGTGTATTTGGATTATTCGTAGACGCAATTTGACAAAATGTTGCCAAATAAAATGTGATATTAAAATTTCACTCATTCCTCCACAATTTGCATCAAACACCAATTTATTAATCTTCGAATTAATAAAAAGTCTGATTCTTCCAAATGTAAACATAATTTAACATAAGTATTTCTTTTTCAAGATCTGAAACAGTGTTCTATTCTCGAGGATTGATTCAAGGGCGTTTATATTTTTCGTAGTAAAACAAATTATTGATCCATAAATCTGAAAGCGTTTGAAAAATAAACATACTTCAACACGATTTTTGGATCATTTTATTTCTCAATATTTTGATCACGAATGTTTGGTTGATAACGATATTCATTAAACAAAAGTTATCCTCGCAATGATTTAGACATCAGTATCATTTCACTTTCGTGCAACGCAATTTAAAATATTTGAAAGTTTTACAAAATTCTATTGCAACTCTGTAGAAACAATGTCAGTTGCAAATAGGCTCCACCTTTGCGCTTTTTGCGTTGCTGTTGTGTATGATTTTGTGGTACATAGTCAAACAAAACTATCCCTCATATGTTTCAAGAGCGATTTTTATGCTTTATTAAAACAAGTTGTGCTACTTGGGACTTCCTTCCAATATTTTTCAAACGGTTGAATGGTACCTTCGCCAATGCTCAAAATTCGTCATCTGTAACGAATGAAACATTCTTGATAGTTATCTTGATTTTTTACCTTTTTTTTGCGTAATTTCATGATCTGGCCAGAAGACAACAGGATCCTTTTGGCTTCGAATCATAGGTAGAAGTCGTTTTTGTAAGCACTCTTTGATGTATATTTTACTGATCATTGAAGCAGTTGGGATGTGTTACCACAGCCGCAAAACTTTTGCCATACTATAGCTTTCTTACTAAATGTATTAATTTCAATAGATGGCTAAGACTGATTCAATGTTTTCTCTTCATGCACCGTATAATATGGTAACTCCGGTATGGAGTTATAGCTTAATTTTACGTAGGTGTCGTTATCCGTGATTATATAGTTCGAATTCCGAACATGCATTGTTTCGTACAACGATGTTTCTTATTTTGGACTCCGTTTTGATTACTTCTGCTTTCAGATCCAAACGTTCTTTGGCACGATGAACATTTGACTTCAAAGTGACAACTTTTTGGTCACATGCTCATTATACGTTTATATTAAAACGAGAGTTGGCATGACCTTTTTACGATCTGACTTCAGTTTATCCTTAAACGTGTTATCCTCACTAAACTTCCTGTTCGCTGTTCGTACGGATTTCTCACTTACTGCTCCCTTTTTTGCCAACTTCCTCAGTGACATTCCGGACTCTGTACACCATTTGTGCACAATATCCCGTTGTGCCGCTTAAATTCCACAACGCGAAACGATTAAGCCGCTATACAAGTGCTGAGAGATAAAGGTTAACAACAGAATGCAGCCATAATAAATAACAAGTTATCAATTATTGCGAAATGGCAGCGGTTGCGGAGAGCGTTCATACACTCTGGGGTAGTCCTTACAATATACCCCGTTTTACTAGTGTTTTTTTTACTTATTTATTTTCCGTCGGCCTATTTCCTCACATGGTGACAATCACTGACGCCAGGGAGACGACTCCACCACCTGGACCCTACCTAACGACTCATGACTATGAACCGGGACTAACGGCTTTACTTCCCTTCCGAAGGAAGACGAGACCAAGATTTTTTCGCCTCAGAAAAACCACCGACGTCGACTGGGATTGAACCCAGACCCACTGTCCTACGGTGGCTGGTAATCAGTGAGAAGGTTATGTCCAAGTCGCTGTTCTTTCCTCCGGGGTTTGCGGTGAAATGGGATACAAAGTGCCTACCGGAAGGTGTCATATTCATACAAAAAGCCGGTAAAGGAGGATGCCGTCTTTTGACCAGACCTTACCTCAGCCTGTTATTACAAGTAAACACTGGAGAAGACCCTCTCGATGTCCCACAATTGCGACAAATAGAAAACTTTTGGGCGAACCTCAAACGGAGAATCTACTTCAATAATTTCGTGACGAAAACGGAGGAGCAGCTGATCTCCAAAGCGATGAAAAAGCTTAAGTATTTGCCAACATCCTTCTTTCCATCAGCTATGACTAAAGTACTGCAGGACGCCGAAGCAATTTTGCTGAAGCTTTAATAAACGTATGATTTACGGAGAAAGTGTCCTATTGAATAATCTTTCGTATTTTTCTACATACCTTCCAAAATAAGTCCACTTTTGAGATGCATACGTTAATCGTAATAAAAATCGTTAATCGTAAAAGAAACATTTTTAGTCACCCGAAATTAGTGAACCATGTGAGGTCATCCTATACGGGTAATAATCCACACATATTTATTGGCAAAATCCATGTGAAATTCCACATAAAATTCATTTGTTCACCCATAAACAGAACCAACTGAACTGGCAACTGAAAAGTATGTGTGGCCACACAATGTGGTTATTTGCACACATAGGAAGTATGTGTAATTACAAATAGATTTCATTTGTTGATCAAATTGCAAAAATTCATGTGTGGGACACATCGATATTATCGTTGCTTTTTATCAGTGTAGAGCTAATTGTATTTTTACTCACGCATTTTCACACAGTAAATGATTGGCTCTAAATAAAAACCACATCGTCGGTCATACTTAACCGGTTGTTCATCATTTTACTTGGGGAAATATTAATGGGAACTCATCTACCCAAATGCTCTCCCTCCCTCTGATTTCAGATCTAACAATCTTTCTAAGAACAAAGTTTTCCTCATCCATTATATGCGCAATATCTGCTC
The DNA here is from genome assembly GCA_034211315.2 of Aedes japonicus. Taxonomy (NCBI): domain Eukaryota; kingdom Metazoa; phylum Arthropoda; class Insecta; order Diptera; family Culicidae; genus Aedes; species Aedes japonicus. The sequence continues at coordinate 5,088 of JASCZW010000026.1, forward strand.
TAATGAGATAAAACTCGTTCAAGGACTTTATCTTTGAGATTCATCTTCGTACTTGAAAAAAACAGTTCTGAAAAGAAATGCTTGATATCTTTCAATTCATCGAAGTATATTTCAAGGTGTTGATAGCAACGATTTCAGGTCACATATATAAACTAATGAGTTGTTATAGGCAATCTTCCAACATCAATTTATGTTCAAAAACAATCAACCTTCAGTGACATAACAGTTCTGGGTGAATTTTAAAGCTTTGAACGAACGACTAATTTCCGTGAAAACCCCTTGCACTTCAAGCCGAGGCACCTTTTTTCAAATTCAATTTCCGCTCAAAATTGTCTCTGCGGACTAAATTGAAAAAGTTTTCCGCATCCCCTTTCGTGTCTTCATGGCATTTCCGCGATTGAGAGCAAACAGGGACAACAAGCGCCATCAGATTTGCTCAGCAGGTGGGGCAAAAGTGTGAGTGAAGAGATGACGTCCAACGCTACCGACACAAATGACTAAACGGCCGGTGAGATGCTTTGGATTCGGTGCAGGAACGAGCGATGGCAGTTTTTGATTCATTACAGTGATAACTTTGGGTCAGGAAGCAGACAATCGAAACATTTGCTCTTATTTTCAGTACTGTTCTGCGAATGAAAAGATGAAAACTTTTCATCGTTGCTTTTGTGCTTGGCGGAGATTTCCTTTTCAAAGTTCATTCAATTATTCTTCTAGAAATAGGACAATGAAGACTTGAAGATTGTCATCGGGAAATTAGGAGATTTAATTTTTGGTTTGTCATGTTTTTTCCTTTCTGCGATGTCAGCGGTATTACTATGTCACTACAAAGTGATGTGAACTTCATTATGGAGGATACTATTTTTCTGATATATTCAGCTGTCAAAAACCTAACGAAGAAAAATTTTCTATCAGTGTGTACTTTTGAATCACTCTGCGTACTTCACCCAGTGTAATAGCGTTTTATGTCAACCTTATTTTTTTTCAATCCTAACCATGTAGAACAGAGGAATAAAAATAAAACAACGTGTTTTTCTTTTCATGTAATTATCGCGAAGTCCCATTCCCAAGTAACAATTTTAGATTTATTCCAGCCGTATAGCACTCCTCTGTTGATAAAACTACCTTAAAAAAAATGTTGTCTCCCAACACCTACCTATGCTTTTTTTAAGTCGAAATTTATACAAAGTGGCCCACTCTGTAGACGGTTTTGGAAACAAGTTAATAAAACCTTAATAAGACTATAACGATGTTGAAAATATTCTAGTGAAAGATGGTATGACCACTTGAGTACCTTCATAAAACCTATCGGCTGCCATGAAAAGCAGCATAGGGCCAAATGGCTACAGCTGCCAAATTTCACTGTGACATTGTGGTTGGTTTGTTCGATTTTGTGTACATTATGTTCTTCAAGATTTTAAAAGTATTGCAAAAAGTACGTACAGTCCATATATTAGGGTGTCAATCCAATGTATGAGTCAAATTCGACCTTCGTATTTTATAATAGAGTAGTTCCCAAAACTTTTGTCTCCTCGAAAAAAGCATGCAAAATTTGAGCTCAATCGGACTTCGTTAAGTGGACCCCAAAGCGGTCAATGTTTAACTTTTTTGACCCATGAAAAATCTCCCAAGGGGAAAGTATTGGAAATTTCCGAAATAGATTTTTGATGCCAAATGTCTTAAAAATGCATGAAACGTCGAGATCTGGTGTAATCCCGATTTTTTTTTTAAATCGGGTTTCTGGGATTTTTCGAGTTGGGGCAGTGAATTAAATTGGACGTGAAGGATTTGGTTTGAATTACTGAGATATTCATGGCAAAAGTATTGAAACCAGTCCAGTAGCCAACTGCTGACACAATATGAGCTGTTTCATTAGGTTGGTTCACTTATTTTCTATTAGAATAGTACTTTTTGTTGAAAAATTGAAAAAAATATACCAAAAAGTTGAATTAGAATCGAATATTGAAGATACACGAATTGACACATGTCATATACAAACGTTAGCCAATGTGTCTACATTTAATATGTGATATTTCATTGGGGTGGTCCACTTATTATCCATTAGGGTGGTCCTTAAGAGAACATTTGAGAATTTGAATGGAATAGTGAAAACAATAGTATCAACGCTTCTCCTGTGTTATTGTTGGTCATTGTGAAAATGTATGTGATATTTCATCAGCGTGGTTAAATTGCTTTCTACAAGGTGGTCCTTAAAGTAAAAAAAAATCAAAAAATCGAAATTATGACAATAGCTTGCTAGTTTGACAGGAGATAATGTAGGACAACAAAAAATGTTTGTACATTTTAAAGAAATTCTCAGCCATTGAATGTTTACATACAGATCAACTACCTCCAGAAACGATAAATACACTCACAAAAACAACGAATTTGAAATGATGATAAATAACCATTCCTGAACATGCTTGTAACTCACATTTGAAACTTACAGGAAAACACCACATATACAACGTACAATTTCAAATACTTCCAATCACTCATATCAGCACAAGTTAACCTCATTAATAACATGATACCGTACTACTAAGTCCAAACGACATAACTAAAGAACTTGAATACATTTTTGACACAGCACACTCTAATGGTTACTCACAAAAAACAGTACAAAACATAATCAACAACAAAAACAAAATTTTTAAAAATAATACAAACGGTCACCTAAAACATTGACAGAAACAAAACCTCAATACAAAAGAATAACACTGACATTTGACATACACACTAAACAATTACGACCAACCCTTTGAAAATTTTGGTTTTGAAATAGTTTTCACTAGTAAAAATAATTAACTTCAAACTTTCTTAGAATCTGCCAAAATACCCCCCCCTTCCCGATTCAACATGCAACAGGACATCGAACGCCAGTTGCACAGCGCCCCAAATTGTCCGGCATGACCTAATCACCGTAAACTTGTATATTATGGTGATCGGCTTTTTGTGCCTGTGTAGTTGATAGTTTTACTAGAGTACGTTTTTTCTGAGCAGTGGCATGCCCTCTTTTCTGTTGATATCCTGCAAATCGAGATGAGAAAAGTTGGGCCGGCTCCTCCGATTGATGGCCCATCATACCATTTGTAACTGATATTTCTTATATTGATTCCTATGCTCATGCTATGGTACCAACCGGAAGAGACTAAGTCCTATACCCAATGCTTTCCTTATCTCCAATTCGTACACTACTCACAATATTTCGTGATATAGTGGGTAGAATATTACAATTTGAGATAAATCTAAGCAGTTGGTTTACCAAAATTTGACAGATCGACTGATAATCGGTGGATGAGTGTCCACCAGGTACTTCATAGCAAGGTGCTAGAAAGCGGACCGGAAGATTTAATGAGCAAACATTATGTCACAAGTCCTTGCAAAATAAATGTAGTAGAAAGCGTAGAAATACACATATAAAATTACAATCAATTTCTTAATATAGATCGAGCAAACGGGCATTCGTGGCTGTTTAAGTTTTGACCAGCATCAAATAATCAACACACGACCAACAATTGATTACCTACTGATCAAATAGGAATATCTAGATTTTAAAATAAAGAATGTGCACACCAAAAAGTAGTCGGCGGAAATGCCCTAATGCAGTCTTCTCCGTGTACGCTTTGCTAATCCGATCACTACTTCCATGAATATTAATGTATGTGTGCTATGATGAAGACATCGTTTGGCTACAGTAACCTTTATTCAGTAAAATGGCGTCGAATCAAGAACGCGTGCGCGAAGCAATTTTGCACAAAAGAGTGGAAAATCCAGATATGTCGCATGGCGATATTGCCAAGTCATTCAAAATCGCAAAATCGACGATTACTAAAGTGCTAAAAAACTTTCAGCAGCGCTTAACTTTAAAGAGAAAGGTCGGTTCCGGAGGTAACCATGATTCTCGTTTCGTCGCGGAGAGGAAGAAAGTGATTAAAGAATTTAAGAAGAAACCGAATATCTCCGTTCGTGATGTGGCGAAAAAAGTGAAAATGTCTCCATCGTTCGTCCAGAAAGTGAAGAAAAGTGCAGGCTTGAAATCATTCAAAGTAGGTGTTGCTCCAAATCGTAACGACAGCCAGAACAAGAGCGCAAAATCTCGATCGAGAAAATTATATGACACTATGCTGAAGGAATACGACTGCATAATATTGGACGACGAAACATATTGCAAAGCTGACTTTAAGCAGATACCGGGACTACAGTTTTATACCTCGTTGCAAAGAGGAAATGTTGCTGATTGTTTTAAGCAAAAAAATTGTCGAAGTTCCCAAAAAAATACCTCGTATGGCAGGCAATATGTGGATGCGGTCTCAGAAGCGACATCTTCATCACGACTGGCACTCTAAATTGACAAATTTACGTATAAGAGTGTCTGAATAAACGACTGTTGCCGTTCATTCGGGAACACAACGCACAGTGGGCAAAAATGGAACTAAAATCCCATTAATTTAGACGGCGCAGGGTTGGAGTCCTGAAAAATAGCTTTTCTTATGGGAAAAAATGCGGGAAATTGAATGGTGTTGGTTTCATTTAGGGTTGACCACAGTAAGTGTCCCATTTTGCCCATTTCTCCCCTCATTTTGGATGCAAATTAGGTTTATTACCCAAAAACAGAACTTGGTACTATTATATTGCATTCAAATGCACTGTAAATTTGCAGCAAAACCTGAAAAACTGAATGGAATAAGTTTCACTTTGATCGGATGCCAGGAAGTGGTCCATATTGCCAATTTAACCCGATTCTCCCCTCATACTTGAATAAACTCATAAACCATGCGGTTCTGAGGATCGGCGCTAGTAATATTACTCTCACTTGCACTGCTCTTATGTAAAAATGTCCGGAAAATTGAATGGGGAGGGTTTCGTTCAGGGTTGACTTCAGTAAAGGGTCCATTTTACCCGATTCTCCCCTCATACTTGAATAAACTCATATACCATGCGGTTCTGAAGATCGGCGCTAGTAATATTACTCTCATTTGCACTGTTCTTATGTAAAAATGTCTGGAAAATCGAATGATCATTCTTTCGTTTAGGGTTGACCACAGTAAAGGGTCCATTCTACCCGATTTCCCCCCAAACATTGAAAAATAACTCATATACCATGCGGTTCTGAAGATCGGCGCTAGTAATATTACTCTCACTAGCACTGTTCTTATGTAAAAATGTCCGGAAAATTGAATGGGGAGGGTTTCGTTCAGGGTTGACCTCAGTAAAGGGTCCATTTTACCCGATTCTCCCCTCATACTTGAATAAACTCATATACCATGCGGTTCTGAAGATCGCCGCTAGTAATATTACTCTCACTTGCACTGTTCTTATGTAAAAATGTCCAGAAAATTGAATGGGGAGGGTTTCGTTCAGAGTTGACCACAGTAAAGGGTCCATTTTACCCGATTCTCCCCGCATACTTGAATAAACTAATATACCATGCGGTTCTGAAGATCGGCGCTAGTAATATTACTCTCATTTGCACTGTTCTTATGTAAAAATGTCCGGAAAATCGAATGGGGAGAGTTTCGTTCAGGGTTGACCTCAGTAAAGGGTCCATTTTACCCGATTCTCCCCTCATACTTGAATAAACTCATATACCATGCGGTTCTGAAGATCGGCGCTAGTAATATTACTCTCACTTGCACTGTTCTTATGTAAAAATGTCTGGAAAATTTAATGGGGAGGGTTTCGTTTAGGGTTGACCTCAGTAAAGGGTCCATTTTACCCGATTCTCCCCTCATACTTGAATAAACTCATATACCATGCGGTTCTGAAGATCGGCGCTAGTAATATTACTCTCATTTGCACTGTTCTTATGTAAAAATGTCCGGAAAATCGAATGGGGAGAGTTTCGTTCAGGGTTGACCTCAGTAAAGGGTCCATTTTACCCGATTCTCCCCTCATACTTGAATAAACTCATATACCATGCGGTTCTGAAGATCGGCGCTAGTAATATTACTCTCACTTGCACTGTTCTTATGTAAAAATGTCTGGAAAATCGAATGATGATGGTTTCGTTTAGAGTTGACCACAGTAAAGGGTCCATTTTACCCGATTTCCCCCCAAACATTGAAAAATAACTCATATACCATGCGGTTCTGAAGATCGGCGCTAGTAATATTACTCTCGCTTGCACTGTTCTTATGTAAAAATGTCTGAAAAATCGAATGATGATGGTTTCGTTTAGGGTAGACCACAGTAAAAGGTCCATTTTACCCGATTTCCCCCCAAACATTGAAAAATAACTCATATACCATGCGGTTCTGAAGATCGCCGCTAGTAATATTTCTCTCACTTGCACTGTTCTTATGTAAAAAATGTCTAGAAAATCGAATGATGATGGTTTCGTTTAGGGTTGACCACAGTAGGACCCTTTACTGTGGTCAACCCTAAAGGAAACCATCATCATTCGATTTTCCAGACATTTTTTACATAAGAACAGTGCAAGTGAGAGTAATATTACTAGCGCCGATCTTCAGAACCGCATGGTATATGAGTTTATTCAAGTATGAGGGGAGAATCGGGTAAAATGGACCCTTTACTGAGGTCAACCCTGATCGAAACTCTCCCCATTCGATTTTCCGGACATTTTTACATAAGAACAGTGCAAGTGAGAGTAATATTACTAGCGGCGATCTTCAGAACCGCATGGTATATGAGTTATTTTTCAATGTTTGGGGGGAAATCGGGTAAAATGGACCCTTTACTGTGGTCAACTCTAAACGAAACCATCATCATTCAATTTTCCAGACATTTTTACATAAGAACAGTGCAAGTGAGAGTAATATTACTAGCGCCGATCTTCAGAACCGCATGGTATATGAGTTATTTTTCAATGTTTGGGAGGAAATCGGGTAAAATGGACCCTTTACTGTAGTCAATCCTAAACGAAACCATCATCATTCAATTTTCCAGACATTTTTACATAAGAACAGTGCAAATGAGAGTAATATTACTAGCGCCGATCTTCAGAACCGCATGGTATATGAGTTATTTTTCAATGTTTGGGGGGAAATCGGGTAAAATGGACCCTTTACTGTGGTCAACTCTAAACGAAACCATCATCATTCGATTTTTCAGACATTTTTACATAAGAACAGTGCAATTGAGAGTAATATTACTAGCGGCGATCTTCAGAACCGCATGGTATATGAGTTATTTTTCAATGTTTGGGGGGAAATCGGGTAAAATTGACCCTTTACTATGGTCAATCCTAAACGAAACCATCATCATTCAATTTTCCAAACATTTTTACATAAGAACAGTGCAAATGAGAGTAATATTACTAGCGCCGATCTTCAGAACCGTATGGTATATGAGTTATTTTTCAATGTTTGGGGGGAAATCGGGTAAAATGGACCCTTTACTGTGGTCAACTCTAAACGAAACCATCATAATTCGATTTACCAGACATTTTTATATAAGAACAGTGCAAGTGAGAGTAATATTACTAGCGCCGATCTTCAGAACCGCATGGTATATGAGTTATTTTTCAATGTTTGGGGGGAAATCGGGTAAAATGGACCCTTTACTGTGGTCAACCCTAATCGAAACCATCATCATTCGATTTTACAGACATTTTTACATAAGAACAGTGCTAGTGAGAGTAATATTACTAGCGCCGATCTTCAGAACCGCATGGTATATGAGTTATTTTTCAATGTTTGGGGGGAAATCGGGTAAAATTGACCCTTTACTGTGGTCAATCCTAAACGAAACCATTATCATTCAATTTTCCAAACATTTTTACATAAGAACAGTGCAAATGAGAGTAATATTACTAGCGCCGATCTTCAGAACCGTATGGTATATGAGTTATTTTTCAATGTTTGGGGGGAAATCGGGTAAGATGGACCCTTTACTGTGGACAACCCTAAACGAAACCCTTCCCATTCGATTTTCCGGACATTTTTACATAAGAGCAGTGCAAGCGAGTGTAATATTACTAGCGCCGATCTTCAGAACCGCATGGTTTATGAGTTTATTCAAGTATGAGGGGAGAATCGGGTTGAATTGGCAATATGGACCACTTCCTGGCATCCGATCAAAGTGAAACTCATTCCATTCAGTTTTTCAGGTTTTTCTGCAAATTTTCAGTGCATTTGGATGCAATATAATAGCACCAAGTTCTGTTTTGGGTAATAAACCTTATTTGCATAGAAAATGAGGGGAGAAATGGGCAAAATGGGACACTTACTGTGGTCAACCCTAAATGAAACCAACACCATTCAATTTTCCGCATTTTTTCCCATAAGAAAAGCTATTTTTCAGGACTCCAACCCTGCGCCGTCTAAATTAATGGGATTTTGGTTCCATTTTTGCCCACTGTGCAACGGTTCGGTGCTGTTCTGGCCTGAACTGGCATCTTGCCACTATGGAAAACTGGCTAAGGGTTGGTGCATTGCTAATGGTGTAAATATTGTCCCAAATTATTGCAATCCGCCAAATTCGCCAGAACTCCGTCCGATCGAACAGTATTGGGCTCTGGTCAAGAGGAATCTTCGAATAACGAATAGCGTAGCAATTGATGAGTAAAGCTTCAGGCGTAGCTGGCACAAAGCTACAAAATTGGTGACGGATGACACTGTGCAAAAACCGATGGAAGGTGTCAAACGAAAGGTGCGGGCATTTGGATATAACAGGTCAAATTGACTTAACTGTATATGTTTTATATTTGTATTTTTATGAAGTCTTAAATAAATGATTTACTTTTGATTTTCTCATATTTTCCATTTAATACCACTAATTTCCCGTTGACTACTTTTTGGTGTGCACAATCTTTAAACTGTGAACTACCACAGGGTACGATTATGAATGATTCCTCCCTTGTCATCTGACAATTGGGGTCCATACTGTTAAAAAGGAATTTATAGCTTTTAATTTAAAAAAAAAGGTAAAAGTTTAAAGGTAACAAGAACGAACACTTGAAAATACTGGATCTCCCTTATCATCTGATAGGTATACAATAACAAACACAACCACCACACGCCTTGAGGTATAAACTAATCTACTATAAATACTAAACCTACTGCAAAATTCTCTTCAAATCGAGTACTCGACATTGAAGAAAACTGTTCTTCGAAGACGAAATAAGTCTATCTGCCAAAGTATAACACAGTAGGTCGCGTGTACGTTGAGTGTAAGTGTAGGTGATAATTTGAAAAAGATTTTCAGTTTTTTCAATTGATCGTGCATCGTTCATTTTAATTTTCCTAGTTTTTCAACTTCGACTGTTATATTTAATGACGTGCTTAAGTCTGTTGTGTTTTTTTTTTGTTGAAGCTGAAAGATATTTATAATTGGAAATTATCTACCTTTGTTCCTCGAATCTTCAAATTTGCAAACATATAGTAAACTGGAATTTTCCGGAAATTCATTTGCTAGCAGAGGAGCTAGTGCACGGTTAACAAAACAAGCTTTGTAGGCATGGTGGACCATTTAATCGACAACGTGAGAGTGAAGCATAAAATCTTGCGACACTACGAACCTTGGGAAATCTTACAAAAGCACTTGCTAAGAACGACGGCGAAAAAAACTGAAAAGAGGAAAGAATTCTCTGATTCATGGCAGAACCTTTTTAACATCGCAAAGAAGTATGAATCAAAGAGAAAAGAGCATAAATAACATTTCAGTATTTGCAAGAACAACGAGAACAACCTTCTCTTCCAACAACATGTGAGTCTGGTCCAATGCAAACTAAGACAGCGACGGCTAATCCACCTAGTAAGCAGAAAGAAGCAAGTCTACAGCAAGGGAAATATTTAACTGCTAGTGATTTTGAGTTCTTATCTCAAACGCAGAGTGAGTCCGTTCCGTCGATTGCTACTATCGGTGAAGATTCACAGATAAGAGGGAAGAGTTTATTAAATTCATTGAAAATGTGTTATGAAATGGTTTTAATGGTTTCAAACGGTGACATATTTTTTTTATTTTCTTCTAGGTCCTTCCAAATTAGCTTTAATTTCTGAACCACAACTGGAAATTTGTATTACCGTCGATGCCGCTGCTGCTTTGGACTACTGCAAAGTGAGTGATCGATATGCGGTATTTTGATACCATCTATAGCGAAATCTTTAGGACATGACGTTTCAACATTATTGTTGAAATTCAAGAAAATAAATTCATGTGCAAAAGCACAATGAGCTAAAAGTAACATTCAAGCCACAGGTTAACTCAACAGTTCACTGGGATTCAAAGCTGCTTCCTAGTCGCCTAAGGCATAAGGCCATACCAAAAACTGAAAGATTGGTTATAATTATATCTGGAGATGGCATCCGTAAGCTGTAAGCTTTACCCTCTATCCAAAATTCAACAGGAATATAACAAGCAGAAGCTGTGTAACTGCTGTAACAACTGCTTATGTCGCTTGGGTTCTTGAAGACAGGTAATTCTTATTAACTGCTGTTTTATTATTGATAATTATTAAACTCTACCTTTATTCCGTTTTTTTATGATTATTTTTACATCATTTGATATCGCTGCATCCAACACCGTTCGAAAGAAAGTACGTGACAACTTCTAAACAAAATTGTTAAAAGGAAGCTTATTGGACTTCCCTGTAGACATAACATACTCGAGCTATTAGATGGAAAGGCAGGTACAACACTTTGAACCAGCACAATTCCCAAGTGTTGAGATATTTAAGCAGTTTCAGATGGAATGGCACCACTTAAAAAAGTTTTCATACCATTCTTGTGTGAATGATGCATTCTTAAGTCATCAGTTTTTCGAGCGACAACTAAAAGAACAACATCCCGCGAAGATTATCGCAAAGTTATTCAGCTTGTTTTATTGTTCAAATTGTTTTATTATTCTAACAATATTTTGATTTTCAAATACCCAAAAAACTCAACCTGCTAAATCCAAAATCGAAGCAAACGTTTCAACACTTGAGCTACACTCATTTGTACAGAACAGTCAGGATACCAAAAATTGGTTGTATGCTCTAGAGATTCCGGGATCCTTGCTAGAAACTGGGATTACTCAATGGTATTGCAAAAAAGAATATGAAAATGTCAAAAAAAAAACGTATACTATAGAAGTAGTAAATGACAATGCGGAGCAATGTATTGCATTAATAAAAACATATATTTCAAAATTGTCTTCGGATAAAAATAAGAAACAAAACGTATTGCAGTTAGTTGAAAAACATTGAACAATGTAAAAAAGTCCAAAAAAAAAAACAGATGTAATTTAGAAAATATATGATATGTAACATAATGTATCAAAATGCCATTCCTCTTCCTCTCGTTACTTTCCATATTGCTACTACGATCATTCTAGAATTCAACAGTTCCCCATCGTAAGGGTCCCAAGGTTACAGTTGGTATGCTTCTCAATTAACGTTAAAGCGGATTTTGTATGAGACGAGAACACCGAACTGTTTTACCTTAGCGAAATGTCATTTTCCGAATGAAAAAATCTCAAAACTTTTCAAAAGCACCTATAAACAATGAAAGGATCTCCAGTACACGATTCTCTTTCATTATCAACTAAGTTCTCTACATATTTTTTTTTAATTGCTTCACCAAAAGAATCATCTTTATAGAAAACAAGTAAACCACTCTAATGAAATATTTCATAAAAGCTTGCAAAAATATCGCTACTGCCAGAGACGAATGATCACCTGTTTGGTTAAATATTAATAATAATAATAATAAAAGCTAAATTCATAATTTGTAATTGCGAATGATCTGATGATATAGAAGATATTAAAATTTGTTGGACTTTAAAATTACTTTGAAATCTCTGAAATATTTTAAAATGTATCGAAATAAAGGACCACCATAATGGAAATTAATTAGGCCATGCTAAATAAACATCACGAATAAAATTTAGACAACAGCTTACGATGATGAATAGAGGTGTTAAAATACTATGGATTTCAATATGCCATTCAAATTCAGTGGTTTTAAATTACTTTTCATTTTTCGACTAAAATGATCACCCTTATGGAAAATAAGTAAGCAACCCTAATGAAATATCACATATCAAATGTAGACAATGGCTAACAATTATATAAATTTTTCAATATTAATATCTTCGAAATTCCATTCTTATTTTATTTTTTAAATATTTTTCCACAAAAAGGACTACACTAATAGAAAATGAGTGACCCACCTTTATTAAATATCTCATTTAATATGCCAATAGTTGCCAACGATGATATCGGATTTGTTTCAAAACTATTGCCATATATATCTCAGCAATTTCATTAAATGACAAACTCAATTCACTCCCCCAGCTCAGAAAGTCCAAAGAGTAGATTTATTTTGACCAAACAAAATTTTAAATTTCGGAAAAACACCAGATCTCGACATTTCATGCATATCTAAGGCATTTGACATAAAAAAAAAGAAAAAGGGCATTAGTATTTATACTCTTAGTATAAATAGTATTTATACTCTTTCAATTTTTTAGAAATCAAAAGCCGACATCTTGGATTCCAAAACGGCATCGGACATCGATTCCCAGTCTCAATTGGCCGTTCCTGACCCAGCATTATCCATATTGCAGGGTGTTCGACAGTATTTCTCATTTTTACGCAACATAAGCTGCTTTATTGAATTCCGAAATGGCGTCAGACATCAATTTCACAATGGATAAACTTTCAAGATATGCAAGTCTGTCTACAATTTCAACAGCACCACGATCAGCATAATTGTAATTACAAAAAGAATTGTTAGTTTTGTTTTATATTTTAACACCCCTTTTTTTTCTAAATTGATTCATACATATTTTTGCATACATGATTTCATGTTAATGTATTTTAAGATTGAACCAGACCTATTAAGGAAGCAATTCACAATATATCTTTCATTTCAGGATCAACGTGTTGATCAACATTCCGTATCTGCTTCTCTTTTATATAAATATAAACAAATAAATATTGCTAATACATGAAAATTGGAGGGACCATCAAAGCACCCGACTGAAGCACTCTGAAAGCAGGCTATTCTCCCCGCCCATTGCGGCATCCCCATGTCAGATAACTTGCGCTTTTGACCAGTTGTTTAATCTTGTTGTCGGAAAGAGATTTTTCATATCCCTGAGAATACGTAAAATTCTTATCAACATGAGAGGCTCTAGGAGTGTACAGTCATTAATTGCTAGAACGAAGAAATGAGGAGAAAGTATTGATAGTTCCGTTAGAGTACGGCCAGCTTCGGAATTGAAAGAAGCAAGTTGAAAACTAGCGGAAGGGCATTTGAACGGTTGTATCGATCGAGCACACATTTTTTACCATGATGCAGGTTAGGCAAGGGGGATAACCACCTTGACTGTCAAAAGAATGTACGACCGATCGTGCTCATATACTACCAGATCTGGTTCTAGCGATTTGTTTGTTTCCCTATCCTAAATTACTGTCCACTCCAAGAGCCTCTCAGGTTGATGAGAAATAATGTGCTTCTGACAAATTTCATCATAGATTGTCACTCCGCGCATTCTGAGAATACAAAAAAGCAACAATCAAAGTGTTCCATGTTATAAACAATGTTAAAATCACATGTATTAGATTTAAGAGCATATATAACACACATCGTTTTACAATTTCCTACTCAAGAAAAACGAATGACGTAAAATAAAGATTAGTTTCCTGTATTCGAATTTATTATAAAACATTGGCAAACCTCATTGAGGAAATTCGTTTGCACTCCTGGCTCTCTATTTAGTATAGGATGAATATGGGAACGTTAATCCAACATTACGGATCGTCGAACGTCGTAGCGGATTTTTTTTTCTCTACTCTATTTATTGTATTTGGGAATACTTTTGTGTGTTGTATTCATTATCGTAAAAAATATTTAAAAAATAACATCGACATTCAAGTTTATATCTAGTACCCTATGAAAATGACTTACCCGCAGAATACATTAATGAAAACCAACAATAATGTTGAGTCAAATTGTAAAATTCCATGCACTACTTAGTTCTAATCAGTAGTTCTCAACTAACTGTCACTAACCGTCAAATTAAAATGACAACCACGTGATTCTGGTTCCAGGAGACACAACACAAATTTCATTCAGAAAAAAAATCGCTTTCTTCAACGGAACCGCAGTACCGAATTCAATTTCCCACGTCGATGATGGCGTTTTTTCGCACCAATCTATATGTAAATTTCGATTTGTCTGGAATTTGCACAAATTATAGAAACTATACACATACCTATATACGCGCATGTATACTCTTCTTCCCCATCAGCCCCTCTGCAACAATGGCACCAACTGATCAAGCTCGAACTACTGGTTTCTTTTACGTGGGAAACGGCACAGGGAGATGAACTTTGCTTCCCAGGAAAACAATTTTCTCGCGCGGGTATGAAATGGAGCAACGCTTATCTCCCTGTCATTGTTCAGCCTCGGAAGCACGTAAACAGGATCAAGCTGGCAAATGATGTTTGGTTGTAGCAGGAAAACTACTTACCATTCTGCTCTTGGTGTGGGTTGGTGGAGAACCCCGGGGCAAGAATCGCGTTGGATTAGATGCACCGGAAGTGAATGCTTTCTTGAGAGACTTTGTAACAAGGGAGGTGAGAATGATTATGTTGTTTGTTGTGGTTGGCTACATTTGCACAAATTATTCTCGAACCTATTTATCCGCACAGTTGTTGTCATTTCAAGTTTCTTTATTAGCCTTATGACTATGCAAGTTCTTCAATGTGTATTGGACGTAGACTACAAACTGGCGTGTAAGAAAAATATCTACGTGATGCATTCCACGCAATTTTTGGTGACCAACAATATTTCAGCACAGTCGTAATGTGTAGCATTACAAACAATGTCACATCTGTTTCTCAGTTGTTTACCAACAGATTTTATCACTGAGAACAAAGAGTGGCGCTGGATTTGGCCAAACAATTCAGCACCAGCATCGGAATGATTCAACGGATCAAAGCGCAAACTCTCTGAAAACGAACGGTTAGTGTCGAAAATGTCCCTGGAGCAGCAAACTTGGGCCAAAACAAAAGCGCAAAAACTGTGTGACCGGATTCTGGGGCACGGAGACATCCTGATCGACAACGAAACCTAAGCCAAGGAAGTTTTGCGAGCGCTGCCCGGACCGCGGTATTATACGAAATCGGAGGAGCAGGACCTGGCACCACGGAGAGGATGAAGCAGTTCGGTCAAAAAGTGCTGGTCTGGCAAGTGATTTGTATATATGGTTATCGGTCGTCGATTTCACGAAGGATACATTTGTACATTCTACAAGAAACAATTTTTGAAGAAGAGTGTGCTGCCACTGTACAGAAAGCATAAGGCTCCTCCTCTCATTTAGCAGGGTTTGGCTTCCACCCACTCTGCCAAATCGGTTCTACGACGATTGGCATACAATAATGTACAACTCATGAAAAAGGACACAAATTCGCATGATTGTCCGGATCTTCGATCATTTGGCCGGCATTGGGCGATTGTCAAGCGTCACTTTCAAAAGGAGAGTACAGTGTCCCAAAACATGCCGGAGCTTCAGAAAATCTGGACGACATCACTAGGAAAGTCACAAAAGCAACTGCAGCTGCACAATTTGATGACTAATGTCAAGCCCCAAGTGCGATCTTTATACAGAAACTATGAAAAGATTTTTTTTTATTTATATAAACAGTGAAAGGCAACAAAAGGTTATTTTTCTCCAATAAATCAAAATCTGAGGTCAACATATTTTTTCTTCACTTTTTCATTCAAAAATCGATGTTGCTAACTACTTTTCGATATACTCTTTATGGAGAATTCTTTATTTAAGGACAAAAAAAAATAGCTTTATTTCTCCAAATAACATAATTAGGTGTTTGGGTCTTCAGAATAGTGTCATTTCAAAATGTAAACTGATTGCATTGCATTCAGGCATTACAAACATCTTCAAGATTTGATCCTGAACGACTGTTTACTATTGAACTAAGGCTTGGCAGCCTTCCTCCTTCCTTCAAAAGATGTCACTTTGCATTAGTAATTCCTCATTTTTCGACTACGTGATCTGAAAGGGCCTACGTAAAAATGGTTTTGATGGTTGGAGAAAATTGCAAGACAAAAAGGGTTAATTCGATTGGTGTGATGTATTTTGCAAAGTTGTAGATGATCATTCAAGCATTTTGAAAACTAATAAACACTGTAAAAAATAAAAACAATTAGAAATTTGTTTCTCATAACACGAAAATTTTAGGAATCTTTTTTTACTATTAGAGCCAACAGTGTTTGCTTAAAGCTGGAGATTGACGGGAATGCAAACCAAAAAGTTTTTTTTAATTTCACCTTTCCAATAGTTTATCCGAATCAATTTTCATAGTGTATATTTTTCTTCTTTATATATTTTTTTCATTACGACTTATTCTTATTATCCTATTGAATCTGCTTTTTGATAACAGAATTAGTTCTAGAAATCTGCCAGACTATGAATAAAAATATACAGTAGAATATTTATTTTGTACCTTAAATAGTACTCGTACTTTGAGATGAGAAAGCAAACACTTGATCTTACCTACAAATGGAATAGAGTTAACTAGTCTATCGATATTTCTGCAGCAATTGGGCTGGTAAATTACATCCTTTTTTTATGAGATGGAAAATCTGCAAAGTTAGCTTCGCCGATCTGACGCTGATTCGATCGAGATGCTCCTGGATTCAAGCAAGGTTCGGGAAGTCTGTTGGTCCATCTAGATCGTCCGCGATCTCCCTACCCGACCACTTACGGTACCTGCCGAACCTCGCGTCGTATGGTTCCTCCTCCGATCGAGAAAGCCAGGACCGGGGTTGGAACGTTTGGGAGTGCGGCATTACCCCAGGATCATCCCTGTTCCCCATGTCACGACCGCTTACGACCTCCTGCCGGATCCCGCACCGTATGACGCTTCCTCCGTTGTAGTTCGTTTGACCGTTAAGGGGAGCCTAACGTTTCTAGGGTGCACCGCGGGGAGGCGAACTATTTCCACACCCCTAACCTGGTAAATTACATCCTTAAAATATTCATCTGTACTAATATTTAAGTTGTACTGATATACACAGAGTGTTCATTAAATCGAATACAACTTGTTATCGTATTCTGTGTATTAGTGTCAGCTATAGACTCATATATAGGGTAACCGACGCGCACGGTGTGGACTTGCTGCCATTTTTTTTTGTTTACCGCGCATGATGAAAAGTACCTCGACGTCGTAGTGAAGTTGTTTGCGAAAGGTGAGCGCCCCGGCGACATACTCCAGCGGTTGAAATCTCACGGGGTGAAGAGGAATTACACATAAACCACCATCCGTCTGTACCGGAAGACGGGCTCGTCCAAGTACCGTACGAGATCCAGGCGGCCGCGTTCGGCGAGGACGTTAGCTGCCATCAATGTGGCGAGGGAGCAGTTTTGTCCAAAATTGAACCGCTCGTTCCAATTATGATGAAGGACCTGTGATAGCATCCGTACAAGAAATGCAAGGTTCACGGAGTAACGGAGGCTACAACAAAGAAGAGGCTGAACAGAGCCAAACTTTCGTCAGAAGTTTGTGTTTTTTTTATGAGAAACTCTTTGTCTTGCAACAGCCGCACAATGTCCAAAATGATTGGCTTTGTACGCCGACGTTGGCCAGCATTCTTCCGTCCCACATCAACATCCTGCGGATCCAGAGCATCGCGTCGGTGATTGTCTGGGGACCGTATCCAGGCGTAGGAAGCTCCCACTACTGTTAATCGAGAAAACCGTGAATGCAACGCCACGTGGTACGGGAAGGATCATAACATCTTTCAACAGGACGCCCACACGGTGAATGTCTGATTTGACTGATTTTTTTAAAAGACTCTGTGGCTTTCCAGCCCCCGTGACCTTAATCCCTTGGTCGGTGACGAACTAGCCTAGGTGGCTAAAAGTCACCTAAATAAAGAAAAAATAGGAAATAAAAAAAATTAATCCCTTGAACTTTTATACATGGTCGAATCTGCTGGCAGAGCGTACATCAAGTGAACACTATAAACCAATTCATGAAGCTCATTTCCAATATCTGGGATATGATACCTGTAGAGAATAAGGTTGACCGAATGAAAAAAAATAACAATAATAATGTTTAATTTTCTTTACTTGCTATATGACTCGCTCCGTAAGCACGGTACCTCAGTCATTCTACAAACTAACATTAAACCGAACTGACTGACGACAGAGAAAAACCGAGTCGCATCTTGCAACACGCCACGCACCAACCCGACTAACCGTGCGCTCGCTTCAAGCAAGCGCGTATCCAGAAGCAACCTCAAGGTTTTCGCCAGATCACATCCCACAGCACGCCAACGACCAGCCTAATCAACCGTGTTCTCGCTGCAAGCAAGCGCCAATCCGACTCATCTGCGAGGTTTTCTAGAGTTTCCCTCGCAGTGGTTGTTTCATCGCGCTGAAAAACGCCATCCAACCGCTTTCAACATGGAGCAGCACCATATTGTTCGGGCACCACGTGATCCGGTCATACCGAATACCGAAAATCACGACAATACCGATCGACCAGGAGTGTGCCGCGTGCGATTCTTTAGTGAAACGTCTCAGGCTCGTCGTACAGCACAAAAAGGGAGTGCTCCTAGCCAATAGAGGTTTTCAATAAACATTGATTCAATAAATATTGACTCAAAAATGATATTTATTTTTTTAACACATTTACAAATTGTATTAAAGGGCGACACGGTCAAAATTTGGTCAATATCAACTTGACGTATTTCTTTCAATTTTGCATTTAAAAAACCTGAACACCCCTTATTTTGAAGGTGTGTGTGTGTAGAATGTTGCTCAAATTTTGATTTTGGAATTCACTCTTCAGTTGTCAAAATTCCGTCCAAGCAAGAAGAGCAGCGTATCAAAATTTTGCTCGCGCATCGCGAAAATCCGAGCTACTCGCACGCAAAGTTGGCAAAATCGCTAAAAGTTGCCAAATCAACCGTTACAAATGTAATTAAAGTGTTTGGGGAACGTTTGTCGACAGCCAGGAAGTCTGGATCGGGGGGAAATCGAAAACCGGAAGCCGCTGAGACGACAAAGAGAGTTGCCGGTAGTTTCAAGCGAAACCCTAACCTATCTCTCCGAGATGCCGCAAATAAGCTGGGTGTATCGTCTACAACCGTGCATCGAGCCAAAAACGAGCCGGACTATCGACTTACAAGAAGGTAGTGACTCCAAATCGCGATGATAAACAAAATACGACGGCCAAAGCGCGATCCCGGAGGCTGTACACGACGATGCTGACGAAGTTTGACTGCGTGGTAATGGACGACGAAACCTACGTCAAAGCCGACTACAAGCAGCTTCCGGGACAGGTGTTTTATACGGCAAAGGAAGGGAAAGGTAGCAGATATTTTCAAGCACACGAAACTGTCAAAGTTCGCAAAGAAATATCTGGTTTGGCAAGCCATCTGTACCTGTGGCTTGAAAAGCAGCATTTTCATAGCTTCCGGGACTGTCAACCAAAAATTTACGTGAAAGAGTGTTTGAATGAACGTCTGCTGCCTTTCCTGAAGAAACACGGTTGTTCCGTACTGTTTTGGCCGGATTTGGCATCTTGCCATTACGGTAAAAAGGCGATGGAGTGGTACGCCGCCAACAACGTGCAGGTGGTTCCCAAGGACAAGAACCCTCCCAACACACCAGAGCTCCGCCCAATTGAGAAATACTGGGCTATTGTCAAGCGGAACCTAAAGAAGACCAAAAAACTGCTAAGGACGAGCAGCAGTTCAAGGCAAACTGGCTTTCTGCGGCGAAGAAGGTGGACAAGGTGGCTGTACAAAATCTGATGGCAGGAGTCAAGCGTAAGGCCCGGCAATTCGGATTTGGAAAAGCTGAAGCCTAACTGAATATTTTTCCTGAATATTATACTAATTGAACTTGAAAAAGAAATTTAATTTGATTTTTTAAATAAACGATTTCACCGATTTACACGCGTTTTCCCTTGACCAAATTTTGACCGTATCACCCTTTATGTACAGCAGTTCAAATGGTGAAAACAAACAGCCCAAGCAACACACAAGTTAGAAATACTTCTATACTACTAGATTTGGATATAAAGAAGTTTATTCAACATAAACTCAATAAGATCGGTAACTCGGAAGTCGATCACACAGGCTGGTTAAATCCGTGTATATTATGACAACAATAACAACTTGAAATTTCAAATAAGCGTTACCTACAGAAGAAAGATAAGATAAGTGTTGGTGATAAATATTTTGTGATAAAATATGTGTTCAATTTCCAGAGAGAATCATATATATCAGAGCATATCCAATCAAATGAGTTCATCCTTTCAATGAAACTAAGAGTTCGGAAAAGTTGCGGTATCTAACGGGTAGTACCATTCAGAAAATAAAAACAATAGGTTATTCAAAAGCATTAGAATTGAGTACTAAATTTTGTATTCATATAAAATTGGCAACTCGGTACAATTAGCAGTCTGTTGCAGGATCTTGAACGTGTCAACTTTTATTTAATTATTTATTTGCATGGTATAACGTAACTACAAAAATCTGATACACAATATCCCTCCAACGTTCTCGGTTCATAGCTGCTCCCTTAAAATCTCATGGGCACCTTGTACTCTCTAGATCTTGCTCAAGCTCCCAAGTAGCACACTTGTTGCAAACCAGTAAAAGTGACTCATTTGTGACTCAACTAAGTCACAGTCAAGTTGCACAGTAAAGTAAAGTACCATATGTGTCCGCTGTGTGCTGCTTGGGCTGGTCTAATCATCTTGCTCGTTGCGCTCTTCATCGTCTTGTGCAAATCGGTCTCCCATCTAACGCCACTTTCGTTTGATAGTTGTCCGGCATTCTTGCAACATGTCCTGCTCCACTTATTCGTCTAGATTTGACCACCTTACGAATACTGGGCTCATCAGCGACTTTCGCGAGCTCATGATTCATTCTCCGCCTCCAGAGTCCGTTCTCTTATTCTCCACAAAAGATGGAACTTGACACCCTGCGCTTAAAAACTCCAAGTGCTCGCAATTCCTCCAGCATTGTCCACGTCTCATGACCGTAGTGAACAGCGGTCTTATAATAGTTCAAAGCACGGGAGTTCCTCTAAGAAAATAAAGAGATCAGCAGTTCCACGTCCCAAACTTCCAAGCATTCATCCTTATTTGTAGCCTAGGTCCATGTCAATTGTAGCGGTTTGAATCTCCTTCTTCTGTATTAGGGTTTGTCTCCCTTGACTCAGCCTAATAAGTAACGATCGATTACATTTTTTTTATAATAACTTATAGAATATTTGAGCTAGAAACAATATTTTACTAAATTGGGTCTATTTAAGGATGTAACTTCGTCCCATTTGATAGATTTGTCATGAAATGTAGTCTTTGTACGATTTTTTTTCTGATTTCCTGATTTAACGCATTACCAGCTGTTTTAGCTCTTCCCGACACAAAATTTCTTAAAACAAACTATAATAAAATTACTAAGAAACACTTATTGTTATGAGTGTTGTGTCTTGTCTCGCGTCGCGTTTTGTTAGTACTAAGAAACACTTAAACGATTCTCACATGATGGCCGGTAAAATCGATACTGAAAACATCATGATTCACTTTACACATATGTTGTTCCTTTGGTTTGTTTCAATAACTATGAGCCATTTGAGAAATATAAAACCACAAACTCAAATATTTCTATTAAAATTTTACAAATAACAACATTTTTACTACGTTATTAATACAACAGGCCATAGTTGAGGTCATAGCAAAAAATATGTCCGGGTTTACGGGTTTTTTTGTCATATCATTGCTATTTTATATATGAGAACAGTTAGTTAATAATGTGTGACTATTATCTAGTTAGTGCTCAACTTCCGAGTAGAACACACGCGTTTTTTCTGCCGTGAAGTCGAATACAAGCTAGTACCAGTGCCAACTGTTTTTTTTTTTTCTCCCCTGTTCATCGTTGAGCCGTTCCGTGTCGCAGTGCGTCCAAACGACTCCGCGATGGGCCGTCGGGAAAATACATTTCGAATAGATTTTGCGAACGTGCCGAAGAAGCCGGACAATGCTAAAGTGCACAAGTTCTGTGCGACCATGTTGGGTCTGAAACAAGGTGAAGTGTTACGGATCCAGAACAGCAGAGCCCTCGGTGTTTCCTTCGTGAAAGTCGTTGACCTGGCTTTGGCGCAACGAATTTGCGAAGAACACGACAACCAACACGAGATCTCAGTGGACGGGAAAAAATACCCACTTAGGATCACCCTGGAAGATGGAGCAGTGGAGGTGAAGCTGCACGATTTGTCCGAAGACGTATCGGACCGAAAAATTGCTGACTTTCTTGGAAAGTACGGCGATGTCAACGCAATTCGTGAACAACGGAGCGGTGCCGATACTGATTTCCCGGGATTTCAACGGGTGTTCGTGTTGCCAAAATGACGGTCAAACAAAACATTGAGTCGTGGGTCACCATCGACGGTGAAGTGACGAATGTGTCGTATTTCGGGCAGCTGCAGACATGCCGACACTGCCGCGAATACATACACGTCGGCGCTACGTGCGTGCAGAATAAAAAACTGCTCGTGCAAAAATCTTACGCCGATGCCGCAAAGCAGGTGCCGTCAAAAAAACGAGTCAAATCGACCATACCAACACAAACTCAAACCAAATCGCTCCCAGTGCGAACCAAACGAAACCAACCCAGAATCAAGCCACACGAACGATGCCACCACCGAAACAAATGCCTCAACGCCAACAACAGAAGTTGATGCCACCAATTGTCCTGACCGAACAAAATTTCCCCCGTTAGCCACTATCTCGGCTTCGACTCAACCATCGGACAGCGGGTTGTTGACCCCTTTACAGGTCATCAGCCCCCTGCTAGCGACGAAGTGGATTGCAAAACTGCTAGTGGAAAGTCCGATGGTAACGAAACAGATTCGTCTGTCGGTTCAACCAGCTCCAGAAGGCAACTCCGCACCCGACCACCAGGCAAGAAGGCTCGCGTGGAGAACGATTCTAACGACAAGCGAGACGGGAGTAACGAAATGTCCTAATGGCTGAGTTCTCCAGTTACAACATAGCTTCTATAAACATCAACAATATAACGAACGCAACAAAATTTACGCTCTCCGGACCTTCGTTCGATCGCTGGAACTAGATGTTGTTTTCCTCCAGGAGGTGGAGAATGAGCAGCTCTCGTTCCCGGGTTTCAACGTTGTCTGCAATGTGGACCAGGCAAGGAGGGGAACGGCGATCGCGCTAAAGGACCACATACAATTCTCGCATGTGGAGAAGAGCTTGGATGGCCGCCTGATAGCCTTAAGGGTGCATAACACGACTCTGTGTAACGTTTACGCGCCGTCGGGTACAGTTTTACGTGCGGAAAGAGAACGTTTTTCAACGGCACGATCGCATATTACCTTCGTTTCAACACGCAACACGTCATCCTCGCTGGTGATTTTAACTGCGTGCTTCGTCCGTGCGACTCAACGGGCGCAAACAATAGTCCCGCTCTCCAGGCGACCGTTCGTCAGCTTCAGCTTCACGATATCTGGCAAAAACTGTACCCCACAATCCCCGCACCCACGTACGTTACACACAATGCGGCATCTAGGCTCGATCGCATATACGTCAGCTCTGGGCTTTGCGTACAACTGAGAAGTGCGGAAACGCATGTGTGTTCCTTTACAGACCACAAAGCTCTAACAGCGCGAATCTGTCTTCCCCACCTTGGCCGTGAACAAGGACGCGGTTTCTGGTCCCTCCGTCCTCACCTTTTAACTGCCGAAAACATAGAAGAGTTCCGTGTTCGGTGGCAGTTTTGGACTCGCCAGCGGAGAAATTTCCCCAGCTGGATGGCATGGTGGCTCACATGTGCGAAACAAAAGATAAAATCTTTTTTCCGCTGGAAGTCCCGTGAAACCTTCATCGCCTACAATGCGGAATATAATCGCCTGTACACGCAGCTACGGCTAGCATATGACGGATATTACCAGAATCCCACCATGTTGGTTACCATAAATCGCGTCAAAGCGCAAATGCTTACGCTACAACGGCAATTCACGCAAAACTTCATGCGGCTAAATGAGACTTTCTTTGCGGGGAAAACATGTCAACATTCCAGTTGGGTGATAGGAGGCGGAAAAAACAAAAATAACAGAACTGCAGAACGAACGAGGAGAACAACTTCAGGACTCCCTAGAGATAGAGCAGCACGTGTTTCGTTACTTCAGGATCTGTATTCAGCGGAAGAGGCGAGACAGGTGGAGGGAGAACGTTTCGAAAACGAGAGAGTCGTGCCTGAGAACGATGAAGCCAACGCTGCCCTTATGGCTGAAATTAGTGTAGACGAGTTACAAAATGCCATCCGAACATCGCAGAAAAGAAAATCGCCGGGCGGCGACGGGCTGCCGGTTGAATTCTATCTACGAACTTTTGACGTCATATATAGGGAACTCTATTTTGTTATCAACGAAGCCATGACGAATGAGTTTTCTTCGGAATTCACCGATGGCAAATTGTGCTCGTCAAAAAGAGAGGTGGAGATGGGACAGCGAGAGCATATCGCCCGATCAGCCTGCTCAACGTTGACTTCAAAATTCTCAGCCGTGTGATGAAGGCCCGCCTGGAGCGTCTAATGCGGAGCCATCGACTTCTGAGCGACGCACAAAAATGTGGCAACAACGACCGCTCTATTTTCCAAGCTACACTCTCGCTGAAAGATCGTGTCGCTCAGCTAATCGCGAGAAAGCAGAGAGGGAAGATGATATCGTACGATCTCGACCACGCGTTCGATCGGGTCTCTCATGAGTACCTACATCGATCACTTCGTTTGCTGGGTATCAACCAAGATTTCGTCAGCTGGCTTTCCCGTGTGGCTTATTCCTCCTCATCACGCCTGCTTGTGAATGGGCACCTTTCTCAGCCGTTTCGCATCGAACGATCCGTACGTCAGGGCGATCCTATATCGATGCTGCTCTTTGTTCTGTATCTCCATCCCTTGCTCATACGAATTGAGCGTGTGTGTGGTGATGAGCTCTGCGTTGCATACGCTGATGACATCACAGTGATTGCTACCTCAACACGAACGATCGATCGGATCTATCAGCTGTTTGATAGCTTCGAGATCGTAGCCGGGGCGAAATTGAACCGGCAGAAAACAGTGGCTATTGATGTAGGTTTCGTTAATGGGGACCCACTAACGATACCAGGATTGCAGACCAAGGAGAGTGTTAAGGTGCTGGGAGTCGTTTTCACCAACTCAGTGAGAATGATGGTGAAGCGAAACTGGGATGCTTTAGTTTCCAAAATCTCGCAACTTATTTGGTTGCATAACATGCGCTCCCTTACCCTGCAGCAGAAAGTGATCTTGTTGAACACGTTCATAACAGCGAAGGTGTGGTACCTCTCGTCTGTAATTCCACCGCTGTGTGTGCATACAGCAAAGCTCACATCAGCGATGGGGACATTCCTGTTTCGCGGACTGCCCGCACGGATCCCTATGCAGCAGCTGGCGCGTAGCAGAGAGCAAGGCGGTCTAAAGCTCCATCTGCCAGCGTTAAAGTGTAAAGCGCTGCTCATCAACCGCCACATGCAGGAAATCGATTCCCTTCCCTATTATCGTTCCCTTCTCTCCCAGAATACTCCTCCCCCTACCGATCTTCCTTGTCTTAAACTCCTCTCTCAGCAAATTCCCTTACTCCCACACCACATCCAACAAAACCCCTCCAGTGATCAAATTCATCGTTTGTACCTCGAACAAACTAGCCAACCGAGAGTGGAATTGCGCCATCCCGCAGTGAACTGGAGGCGTGTGTGGCTCAACATTGGTAGCAGAGATTTGTCGTCAGCCCAACGAAGCAGCTGGTACTTGCTCGTTAACGAGAAAGTTGAACACAGACAACTATGGCACACCATTCGACGAGCGGACAACGATCAGTGTTTACACTGCAATGCAACAACGGAATCCCTGAAGCACAAGCTTAGTGAGTGTCCTCGAGTGATGGCGGCTTGGTCGCACTTGCAGAGAGTGATAGCGACAATCCTGAATGGACGTATGAATCTCTCGTTTGCGGAACTGATTTATCCAAGTTTAAACACCATAGAAAGACGACAGAAAACAGAAATCCTCAAACAATTTATTAATTATGTCACCTTTGTCATTGATTGTGATAATGTTGTAGACGTAGGCGAATTGGATTTCCACTTACAAGTTGAATTTTGATTAATTTGTACAGTATTTAGTTTTTTAAGCAACTCAACAAAATAAACGAAATTTTACTTAAACAAAAAGAAAAAAAAAAAAAAAAAAATCTGCACATCTAGGCAGCATTACTATGTTAATCGGTTTCATTTAGCCATATTAAGATTTTCAACCATGGGCTGTGATAAGTTTATTAAATAAATGATCAATCTTTATTTTTTTTTTTAAGTTGATCGTCTACAAAACATTACAAATTATAAGATTAGGCTTCAGATTTTCTAAATCCAAACTGTTGAGACTTACAATTCACACTATCCATCATGTTTTGTACCGCTTTCATATCCACCTTATTTGATGCTGAACGCCAATTTGCCTTCAAATGTGTTTCACTTCTTACTGTTTTTTTGTTCTCTTGAAGCTTCTCTTTACGATTGCCCGATATTTTTCAATTGAGCACGGTTCCGGCGAGTTTTTTCTCCTTGAGTATCACTTGCACACTATTGGCGGTATATCTATTCTGAGCCATTTCCCGTCGTGACGAGAAGCGAGATCTGGCCAAAACTGCACGGAACAAATATGTTTTTTCAAGAAAGACAATAAGCGTGTTTGCAAGCATTTCTTTGCATGAATATCTTGATTGCCAGTGCCAGTTGTAACGAAACTTTCAATTTGAAGCCCACAAGTGCAAATCGCCTGCCAAACCCAGTATATTTTCAGGAGCTTTGAACTTTTTTTTAGCTTGAACATATCTAGAACTTGACCTTGGAGCTGCTTGAAATCAGCCCGACGTACGTTTCATGGTCCATTACAACGCAATCACACTTGGTCAACAAACTAGTGTACAACTTACGTGCTCATCCTTTGTCTGTTGTGTTTTACTTATCATCCAGATTTCGTGTCACTGTAACCTTAGATGTTGGCAGTCAAGCTTGTATCTTCGCTCTTTACGCTGCACTATGGTCCGAATGAACAAATTTCACGACAAAAATCGATAACTCGAAAACCTTAACTTTAGACAGATGGTGTCTTCGAAAGATTTGATTTTTAAAATAAGATCTATCTTTTGGTTTGGGTTGTGACTAGGGTTGTCCTTTTATGTTCATAATAAAAATTTCAACTTTTTATTCTTATGGTTTAGAGGATTTTTTGCTTGAACAGAATTGTAGATAATTTAATTTAATGAAACTTTGGTGAAGAAATTTTAATCCTATCTCATCTACGTATCGTTTTAACTGCAAGTGTTATGTATGTTTGTCTGTGTTAACATATTTTAATCTTCGTTTGACGTTAACACACTACTGCTATCTGTTCAGCTTAGTCATCCATCACAGTGTGCTCAACAGATGGCGCAGGTGTGTTAGTGACCATGATTTCTAGTGAAAAATCTTCGATGTGTTATGTCTGTTTGTCTGTGATATGAATGTTAATATATTAACGGAGATGGATTAATATAAAGACATAAACATTTTCATAAGAAAACTCGAGTTGTTACGGTCTTTGGTGATAATTTTTTATGCTGCTGATTTTTTTTTCCCTAAGGGGACAAAAGGGGACAAACAATTTTGCATAGATCTTGTAGATGGAAGTTTGTACTTTCAGTTCACGGACTCTGTGTTTGCAAATATTTGCAAATAAAACAATAAGATATCTTGCAAAAACGTATATTTTTTTACACTTCAACCCCTATAACTTTTCTAATACAATAACTAGCAACTATCTTGTATCTTCAAAATATGCGTCATTTTATACCCTAAAAGTCATCGCTTCAGAGTTTTCAAATTCAAATTGAAATAAAAAAATTACTGCAAAAAAAACTGTTTTTTTTAGTCCCACTCTAAGCAACGATTCATTAAATTAAAATATCTACAATTCTGTTCAAGCAAAAAATCCTCTAAACCATAAGAATAAAAAGTTGAAATTTTTATTATGAACATAAAAGGACCACCCAAAGGACTTTCCCAATGTTTCCTATATCTCTGATGGAAAGGTTGTGATTGCGTTTGAAAATGCTGGTCACCTTGCTTCGGTTTCCTCCTAATCCCGACTTCCTGTAACTCGTAAGACGTTCTCCGAAGACGTTTGCCACATTCGTCACGGTTGATTTGGCAATATTAGGTGATTTTGCCAAGTCAGCGTGGGAATAATTTGGATTTTGATTATGCGCGTGCAAAATTTTGGTACGCTACCCTTGTTTCGACGGCATTTTGACAACTGAATAGAAAATAAAGCCAACATTTCGTACGCATACACCTACAAAATTAGAGGTGTTCAAGTTTTTATATATGTACGATTGAAAAAACTACGTCATATGTGAGTCGATAATTCATCCTTTACAGTATCCTGTAAACAAATGCTGTGAAATCAACGAAGGTGTAAGAAGACATTTTTGCCAATTCCATTTTGAAGGTAATGATGATCTAAAGGACCGAAATCCATATGAAGGAAGATGATGATGAATTCAACGAGTTTCAGCAAGTTATACAATAGATGACGCAAAAATTCAGATCAAACTACCTCAAGGAGTGAACAATTGTTAATGTTTTCCTTGTTGATGAAGTCCCGGCCCAGCAAGTATATTACGGAAGTATTTAAAGCCTGCAAATACCAAAACAATAGAGATACACAGTTACGCACTTTCGTTGAAATTCACTTATCTCCTACTGCTTTAACGCTCAAACAAGAGATAAAGTCAGTCAAGGGGATTTCCCCCCTTGCCTATCCTGCATAGGGTAGTATGACAAAGGGTTATGTGCCTGATCGGATACTACCGTTCGAATGCCCTCCGCTCGTTTTCAATCTTGTATCTTTCATTTTCAAAGCTTGCCGTTGCCTTACGGACCTATCAATACACTTTCTCTCCATGTCTTTGTGTTCTAGGAGATGAGAAATTATCTGCTTCTGAAAAAACTTCATCAAGAGATAAAGTGCTCAAATGTTATGAAGATGATGGTATAAGTCATGCAACCTTTGTGCTGAACTGGCCGGCTTGACGTACCACAAGGGCTCAGTAGAAATTCGTTGTCAAGACTCAAAGCTTAGAGTCAGTTCCAGTTTGCATTCTCACTTTTTTGTATAGCTTTTTTTACTTTGTGGTATGACTGATATCAATGCATTTAAATTCATTTCATTAATTAAAATCACTGAAGTACCTATAAGATAATTGCCAAGTAAATATAATAAGTACTTCAGAAAGCATGGGTTATTATGCAGAAAACTGTCGATTATGAGGTCGTGTCGAACCTTATGGCTTGGGTTGAGACCAAGGTTCACGCTGGATATAAAAGCGAAATAAATTAAATAAATGATGCCAAAACTAATCTCAAATGTTTATTTTATTCCCTGAAAATTTGGTAATATGGTGAATGCGGATTTTAAACGGTACACCCTTTAGGTGGATTTACCATCGGGTGGCAGTAATCGCATAATATATTATATATCGCTAAATCAGTCATTTTTATAATAATGTATAATATATAATTTAATTTAGGGTAGGGAACGGCTTAAGCATCCCGGGACTCTATTCCAAGTACGGGGTAAACGTTAACCTACAACGCTTATTTTTTATAGTATGGTGCTTCACTGGATAGAGCACCATACTGCAAAAAATGGTCGTGATAGGATAACGTTAACCCCGTGCTTTGAATAGGGTCCCGGGGTGCTTAAGTCGTTCCCTACCCTATATGTTCGTATGTATGTATGTGATCAATTTGCGGGCAGCCTAAGTAAAACAGTGCTCATTGTGGAGGTCTTTTGGATTGGAATACTGTGAGCTGACAATAAATGAGCCATTTGGATAAGGAGAGGAAACTCTCTCGTCGTCTTACTCTGGAACGTGAATGTATACTCGTTTATTCATGCGGCCAATTGTCGCTTGTATCAACCTGACCCCCCTCGATTCTCTGCAGCTGATTCTCAATGCTCAAAAAAACAGAACCAGCTCCGATAATGAAGATGCTTGTCGAGGTAGTGAGAGCAAAAAGCACTCCTGATGAAGTTGGTCTATCCGACATTAACTTGCCGTAAACGAAAACAGCAGTACTGAAGCCTCCTATCAGCATCAACCGGAAAGTTAGTGTGTTTGGGCACAAAGGCAAAGTTTTCCTCATGACTGACAAGGGAATAAAATTTAGTAAGTGATGCGAGTAGAGATTCAGCAACAACAAAAAAAAATTCTGCGGAAAACCTCGACAGAAACCTGTTTTTCCAGCCAGAAAGTTGTAAATAAATAACTTTGTAGCCATCGTGGTTTAAGGACTTCCGTTGCGATGGTTATGTTGGTTTAATTATGCAGGCGAAAGCTTTTTTGCAAATAAACTTTCAAAGTGCGATTTTTCGCCACGATGGAAGGTAAAGGAAACAAAATACGCATTTATACCAAATACACATTACACTTCACTAAATCTCCAGGTGCAAATCGGCAAACTTACTACTTGCGCAAAAGTTAAATCCACCTCGTACGGCAACAAACTCTCTGCAGATTGCGAATGCATTCCAATTCATAAAGGGTATAAGTGGCGAGGAAATCCCGCAAAGGAAATAATCCGCTGAGCGATGTGCCGAAATACTTCACATGGTGAAAAGTTCTGGAAAGGAAGTTTTCTGGTAATACTCATACCCGGGAGGCGTAGTGCGGCAATCCACCCAAGTGCTATGTACCTATACGGTTTCCACAAACATTTCAGCCAAAGAGCACTCCGCCATTCGTGCATACGTACAAACATACACATAGCTACATCGAAAAACACTATCCATATGTTGAGGCAGTTTTTGTGTACATACTAGCAAAACTTAAAATCCACATCCACGTACAATCGTTCCGATCTCAATTCGGTGCAAAGCTGTGTGTATGTTTCGCTACTGAGCCCCGTTTCATGTTGCAGTTTCATAATATTAATTGAATTAGTTGCAAGGCATAATGGCTGCCTGCACGCCATGGAGCATGTTCCGTCGCTATTCTACTAGAGGCAGGAGATTTGTTGCAGGAATTTCGAATAAATATTATGATCCAGGTAGCATTTAGTTTTCATTATGCTTTACATGCCGTGTTGTTTACTGTCGAGAAGTGGGGAAGTGTAAAGCTGATTTGAGTTTTATTGTGCCCCTAGAGGAAAAACAGCTGGAAAGCAATTATCAACGCACCGGAATGGAACGTTAATAAGGCCTATTTTAGTGTCATTCGCTTTTTGCATATTAGCTACATACATGCTAGGATCTATTTCCGCATGTGTGAAATTGGCCGAACCTATTCGGAATTGATTTAGGTTAGTACAGGAAATTGCGGCAGTTGTGATTGATTGGTGGTTTATTTGAGCTCTATCGTGAAGCCGGTCGTGATCTTTATGACTTGCTTTTTTTTTGTTTTTGAGTTTCCAAAATTTTTGCATTAATTGATAAAAAAATATCTGTATTAACTGATTGCATTATTCATTTGAATTTGTTTTAAACAATGAAGTGTTAAAAAAAGCTAATAGCAGAGTCATATTTTAAAATTGATATTAAACATATACATCGATATTAAGTAGCTTTTGTGTTCTATTTTTTCACTATTACATTTATTTGTGGAACTCAAGTGCGCTCCCATGTGTTGGTTCCAGGGCACCAAAATTTACATGCATTTTTGGTAGTGTTTGTTCTAGCTTTCAACACTACAATGCATGGCTTTGAAGAACCTTGCGTTTTCTAAGAATGTTTTTTTACTTATTTTTTTTTCCTCGGCCTTATTTCCTCACATGGTGACAATCACCGGCGCCAGGGAGACGACTCCACCACCTGGACTCTACCTAACGACTCATGACTATGAACCGGGACCAACGGCTTTACTTTCCTTCCGAAAGAAGACGTGACCAAGATTTTTTCGCCTCAGAAAAACCACCGACGTCTACTGGGATTGAACCCAGACCCACTGGGGTGGCAGTAGCAGTCACGCTTACCACTACACCACCGACGCCGGCACTAAGATTTGACGACCGAGTCTTAAATTTTTCTGATGGTAACTAGAACTAGATCGTTGAGATCGAAACGGGCATAATGATGGATTCGTTGTTGCAATATTAGTAGTCGCATTTGAATGCAGTGATCCATATCTTTTTTATGTCATGTCATATTAGCTATAATTTTGGGTTTTTAGAGTGTTCTAAATTGAAGAACAGACGCAAATTTCTGTTTTAAGATCTGCTCCTGTTATGTGCATCTCAAAAGATTCAAATTTAGTACACTCCTGCTTCACTTTACTCAATTTTTGAGTACAATTGTATGCTATCTCTTTTTCTCTCACGGAAGTGTTACTCAATTTTCGTTAAAAAGTGGATCAACTCAATTTTTGAGTAGATCCACTTCATACGAAAATTGAGTAACAGTTCCGTGAGAGAAAAAGAGATAGCATACAATTGTACTCAAAAGTTGAGTAAAGTGACACGAGAGTGTAGATTATAAGCGACAGCCACATAAATCGATTGCATAATAAAGGGCGTTCCGATCAAAACTCGGTCAAACAGTAATGTGTGATCAAAGTTTGTATTAATAAGTCAAATTCTTTCTCTTTTTCAAGTTCAGTTAATACAGAATACAGGGAAAATATTCAGCTAAGCTTACTTTTTACCGAATACGAAATGCCAGGTCTTTCGTTTAACACCTGCCATAATATTTTGTACATTCTCCTTGTCCACTTTATTCGCCGCAGAACGCCAGTTTGCCTTGAACTGTTTCTCGCTCACAACAGCTTTTTGAGTTTTCTTAAGGTTCCGCTTGACGATGGCCCAATATTGATTGATTACGTTGAGCTCTGGCGTGTTGGGAGGGTTCTTGTCCTTGGGCCCCACTTGAACGTTGTTGGCAGCATACCACTCCATGGCCTTTCAAGTCTGTCTTGACGTACCCGACCAAAAGGGAACAACAAAATTATTTCAAGTTTTGTTATTCAGTTACACTGTTTTTATAACAGAATTTGTAAGAATTTAGATCGCGGATGTTGTTAAAATAACTGAAATTCTTACAAAAGATCCTCTAGAGATAACAAAATTATAGCAAACTATGATATACATATAACATAAACAAAACAAACTTTGTAATATTTTTGTTACCATGTAGCAAAATCATATCAGCTAGTGTTAAAATTAATTTACTTTCTTTACGCAGCTTGTGCCTCCCTGGATCTCGGACGGAGAGGTTAGGGTTCCGCTCGAAACAGTTGGCAACTCTTTTCGTCGTCGCTGTGGCCTCCGGCTTTCGATTTCCCCCTGATTCAGCTTTCCTGGCTGTCGACAAACGTTCACCAAACACTTTTAATACGTTGCTAACAGTTGATTTAGCCACATTCAACAATTTCGCCAACTTTGCGTGAGAGTAGTTTGGATTTTTGCCATGCATGTGCAAAATTTTGATGCGTTGCTTCTTTTCCTTCGACGACAATTTGATAACTAGAGTGCTAATCTCAAAATCAAAATAGACGCATGATGCTACACGCACAAATCTATGAGGGGTGTGCCGAATTTTTGATGCACGATGAAAGGAAATGCGTCAATTTTAAGTCGACCAAATTTTGATCGAAACACCCTTTATAAAGGTCCCGAGATCCGAAAACAGCTCTTATAGGAACATTAGGTTGTCTTCCTTAAGCTTCTAAGATATTCAAAAGGCGTGTTCAGGTAGCGTCATTATCCGTGCATTGGCAGATTGCGTGATCGATGTCGTCATAATCATTTCCACATTGGCAAAGATTAATGTCCACGAGGTTAATAGACCTTTCTTGTGGTTTTTTTATTGGCTTATCAGATACCTTTCAATCCATAGAGAAAAGTTTTCTTCTAAATCTATGTTTTTTGAAGCCTGGAGCTATTGAAAAACAACAAAAAACTGATGAATGTTCACCCAATATGCGCCCTCTGGTGATTACTCCTTATACCCTCTCTTCCCCAACCTGATGTTTCTCTTCTGTGGTGAGTTTCACGTTAACTTATTAGCTCTTCACTGTTATGGAGAATTCCTATAAGCATAAGTCAGTGTTCACGTGAAACATGGTGTTAGTTTTCGAACTCAGTCACTCTACCGAAGAATCTCGTAACAAAGTTTCAATCTTTGCGTGAAAAAGCCACGTTTTCGGAAGTACTATCATAGATATGTCAAAAACTATGTCAGTTGCACCGTGTTGCAGGTGGAATCTCCGAATCTAATGTCCCTTCCTCATCACCTCGGTATTAGTGAGTTTAGGTAAAATCAAGAAACGAGAGCACCACCCCTAGTAGCACACATGTTGCCATTCGGTTGAGATAACATAAATATGACTTGCTAAGTCATAATCAAGTTACTACAACTAATTATGATTGTAGTGTGCTAATTGGGACCTTCTACTGCTTGGTGGAGCAGATATAGTTTCGTTTGAGAATATAACTACATAAAATCCAGCCGGACAGAGCTGCTGGACACTGTTTAACCGAAGACTTCTGCGGAAAAAATATTGTCCACCATTGGAAGGCTTGGCATCCGTTGCGACATCGACTTCTTCAATACCCTCGTCAAGAGATGTTCAACGCGATTCGATTACAAAGCCGCCCGAGAGATGCTGATCAGAACTGCACGACTAGAACCAAACGTACGGTGTGCTGGCGCTAAGCTGTCAAGAGTCAGATGAACTCCGTGCCTTGGTCGAAGAAATGAGAGTTGCTGACATTGGGTAGGTTCTTTGAAAAGTTTACGAAATCCTCTTATTTTTCAGGATCATCATCTAAATTTAAAAAACCATGCTGCGCCAGGGAACGGCAAAACTTCCGTTATGGGAATTCGCGTAAAGCCAGTCGTGATGAATTTAAACTGGTACAAACTGCAGCTGAAATACTAGATGGATAATTGTATTGTCATATAACTGATCGACTTACTATTCACTCCATATGCTAAAATTTTCAAAATTTTTTAAACAATACAATAAATAGTAATTGACTCAATTTTGTTATAGGTAAGATACAAAACAACCCGCTTATTCTATTGTCGATGTCTCAATTTACATTAGATTCTATTGTGTAAACCTTTGCGTGACCAGGTCACTGGACATACCAAAACTGCCCAAAACTCTAAGGTACTCTTCGATTGATTTCACGGTTTGCATTCTGAAGCAGTTCCGTTCCAGTTTCAGCAAAGCAACGATGAATCGAGTGATGTGTGTCGTCCGAGTCTCAGGAACACTCTCGAGTCCCTTCGAATCTCGGAGAGGGTTACGATAAGGTGATGGATTGTCGTTTTTGTTGTTTAACATTGCACTGGAGGGTGTAATTCAAAGAGCTGTGATAGACACGAGTGGCACTATTTGGCTTCGCCGACGACGTTGATATCGTAGCACGTAACTTTGAGACGATGGCGGAGACGTACATCAGACTTAAGGCTGAAGCTTGTAGGATTGGGTTTGTGATTAATGCGTTGAAAACAAAATACATGAAGGGAAAAGGCTCACGAGAAGGCAATGTTAGCCTCCTGGCACGAGTTCAGATCGACGGTGATGAAATCGAGGTAGTAGACGAATTCGTGTATCTGGGCTCATTGGTGACCGCCGGTAATGACACCAGCAGAGAAATAAAAAACGCATTATGGCTGCCAATCGTGCCTACTTTGGACTCCTAAGGAGGCAGATGGAAGACGGGACGTGGAGGATGCGAATGAATCACGAATTGCACCAGTTGCTGGGAGAACCTCCCATCGTACACATTGCAAAAATCGGTCGACTACGATGGGCTGGCCATGTCTTAAGAATGTCGAACGGCAGCCCTGTGAAAATGGTTCTCGAAACGAACCAACAGGTACAAGAATAAAAG
Source organism: Aedes japonicus (assembly GCA_034211315.2). Classification (NCBI taxonomy): domain Eukaryota; kingdom Metazoa; phylum Arthropoda; class Insecta; order Diptera; family Culicidae; genus Aedes; species Aedes japonicus. The sequence continues at coordinate 40,990 of JASCZW010000026.1, forward strand.
GCACGCAACGAGCAAGGTGGATCGATTAAGTAGAAGGTGACCTGCGGACTCTCTGCAGACAGCGACGCTGGCGAGTGACAGCCATGGACCAAATAGAATTGAGACAACTTCCCTGTACAGCAGAGGCCACGCCAGCCTTTGTCTGATTGGTAAGGTTAGTTAAGGCAGTTCCACGCATTTGACATCCATGTCCAACTAGTCGATGGGATGCTGGAAGAAGTAACACGATGCGGATGGACGAAACTTCCTGTAGGTTGCAGCAACCCCATGACAATCTCCAACAGCGTAGTCTTACAGGCACCTTACTCACAGACTTGGAAGAAAAACGGATAATAAGATTAGTTGAGTAATCCGAATTCCAGTTGTAAGGAAATATTTTACAATTTAGATCCTAAAGTCAAGATTCGCGCCCATTTTGACCAACTTGAATTTAACCTTGTCGTTCGAATACTTGACCTTGACATCGTTCAGCTGCAGCACCGGTGGATTCAGTGCTTCTACGTTCTGTAACTTGATCGTCACTTCCTTCTCCACTGGCTTCAAACAACACAAACGGAAACGATGAATTTGACTCTTTCCTCAAGGGACTTACAACTTAAAGCTTCTCTAACATCTAGATCTTCGATAGCGCGGTTGGCGTTGTATCGAAACCGATCGATAAACTCCTGCACGTGATACCGGCAAGTTAGCTGAGTTTCATACTCTTTCCTCACAGCTTTGTGTTTCTCCGTCCGTAGCTTGTCAAACTGTTTGTAGTTGTAGTTATCGATCCGTTGCGAGTGCAAATACAGAATGTCGGTAGGAACCGTATTATGGAACTTCGTGGGGTACGACCAGAAACTTGCATGTAAATTTTCAACAGTTTGTGACTTAGCTTGATTTAACGTTTCGTTGCATATAAAAACCGACAGTCCCACAGTGTTGCCAGAAAAAGTTTTGAACAATAATTTCAAAACTTTAAGGTGTTGCCAAAACGCCTGAAACACATTTGTTTCACATGTTTATATACACCTTGAACTGTAGAACAAATTGGAGCTTTCAAAAAATTTAAACTAAATGGGGAAACAGAAAAATAGAAAAAAAAAAAAAAAAAAAAAAAAAGGAAAAATATAAAAATGGGAGTTAGGGTTGACGAGAAAGGTCTTCTCGATAGAGATGTGCATCTAACTGGTAGTGGTTGGGCATAAGTCTACTCATCACATGGATGAAATCACGGCTAACTTGCAGGCCCTTGAACCACGTCCTCGATGAAACAATAGGAATGATAAAGTGTAACAGCCGTTATAGATTTCCGATGTCCTAATCGGTTCGCCAACACGACAGGATACCATGACGCACTAAATGGTAAAATTCATCGTGTTAAATTTGTCTATTATACAAGCCGCCATCCTATGCGCCCACCATTGCGAGCGAGTCCGCATTCTCATTGCCTGGGATTGAGCAATGTGAAAAACTCATAAAAAGGTGATCAAATATGATCTTTCGACCAGAACACTCATTTGTTTCCTTAGCTTTGAAAGGTAATAGGATGAGTATCTGCTAGGTTACATCGACCAAAAACCCTCAATCGAACTGAGGCTGTCTGAGAAGATTAAGTGATGGTCTGCGGGCATGTTGGAAATCATGCGCAATCCGAATTTGATTACTGCCAGCTCAGCAACAAAAACAGAGCAAGGTTCCTGAAGGCTGGAAGGCGCTAAAATTTCCATTGAAGCCACCAAAGCCAATGGATCCATTGAAGCGAGACCCATCAGTAAAAATCCTCCTTTTTTCTGGATTGACGTGTTGATACTTTTCAGTAAAAATATACGGAATTATTATAGAAAAAAGTTGTTCCGGAATCCCATGATATGCTTGTTTCATGAAAAGATCATAATCAATTGAGAAACATCTATAGTTGCAGCACGGTCTGAAGTATATCACAGAAGACACATATTCGACGAAATGTAATGGTGTTGAATTCTCATAAATTGAAATTGTGTGTTCAGCCCAGACATTTCTTTAAAATTTTCTATTACAAACGCGTTTTTCACTCCACATTTGATTAATATTCTGAAAGCTTTCAAACCCGATTCTGAGGGGGTTTAACTGTTGTGAGACTTTTAAGGAAACCACACTGTCGTTAGCAAGTTGACTTAGCGTGCATTGTTTCACCAAATAATTGTCAGTGTCTTTTACGTAAAAGTTATAAAAAAGTAGGCACTTAGTCATTAGCCTTGGGACAGGCCCATGTATCTAACGGGTGTCCACTAAATAATGAGAACGAAAAGAATGGGTCAGGAAAAAAATACCAGTGAAGTTTTGTTCAAACTGATTTATTTTATTAAAAGGGTCAACTTAAATCTTCAAACTAAGTTTAGTGAATATTGTCATATGGTCCGTGGTCCGCCGTGCGGCGCAGCTTAGTCGTTATGCTGGAACATGACCGTTGGACGGCAGCCACATCGATTTTTCGGATGCAGCTTTTGATCCTGTTGGTAAGTTGCTTGGTGTTCTTGGCCTTCCAATTATCCTTGTATACCATGGAGCTCAAAAGACCGAAGAAATCCTCGATAGGACGGCACTGTGGCAAATTTGTCGGATTCCGGTCTTTGGGACATATGGTATATTTTGGCTCTCCAAAAACGTTAGCGTTTTTTGCGTAGTGCGATGATGCCTTGTCCGGCCAAAACACGTATTTGCCATCCGAGTGATGTTGTTTAAGAAATGGGATGAGTATTTTCTGCAAACACTCTCTTTGGTACACCTCCTAGTTGATGGCCAAACCGCTTGGTTTGAACCACGGCTTCGAAATACCCTTATCGGATATTACGATGTATAACATAACCTTCGATTCAAATTTGTGCTTGAACTTATACATTACTTTTGGAGGAGTAGTAGATTTGTCCTTAGTGTAGAATCGGTCGTTTCCCGGTATCTGAGACTTCGAAAGAGGAAAGTAGCTTTCGTCGTCCAGAACGAAAGATTTACCGCCGTAATTCCGAGTCATCCAGCGGCATTGGGATTTCACGGTTTGAATCTGCTCATCTGTGTACTCTGGGGATCTGGTTTTCTTTCTACACACTATTCCTTCTTTCTTTAGCGTCTTGCAGATGAGTGACTTCGAACAATGGAACTTTCGGGCTGCTTCCCGTTGACTTACCGAATCCTTGTTGTTGAACATGCTGCGCAGCGAGCGGAGCGTTTTCTCATTCATTATTTTCGCTGGACGGTCGCAACCTTTCTTCCGGGTTACTCTCATGCATGCCAGGATACGGTATACGGTGGATACCGGAACTTTTTCACGACAAAAATGGTCCACCGTGTATTTTTTTCCACGATCTTCGTTCGCTTGAAAGAATTGTACAACGCGCGCGCGCAGTTCTTCCTGTTTCGACGGCATGCTGAACACGACTGAACATGTTAGAGTGAAATAAGAGTGTATGAAAATTTTCTGGAGAGTGCAACGATTCATTCATCTAAAGTGACATTTCTATGCGGCCGTTTTTGTTCTGATGGAAAAGTATTGAAATCATTCTCATTTTTTAGTGGACACCCGTTAATTCTGGAAGTTGTCAGTTGTCCAAGTGAGGAGATAATTTTCATTTCCAACAACAAATTGTACAAAATTGTAAAATTCCGGGAAGTCCACATCTCTGTAGATTATCTGACAGGATTTCAACGAAAACTGAATCAAAATCCCCCTTAATGCCCAGGAATACTGAAGCCAATTAAATATCTGGGGAAAGCAGCGCTAGACAATCATTTGTTCCTCTTACGGAACTCAAACAGCTTATTTGATAGCAAGTTATTTGATTCGACCCAGTGATCGAGCGATTGCTGGACGTCCAACCACTTTCTAATGCACGAAAGCATTGCAATCAGCCGGTATAAATTATGCAAAAAGCACCAAAGTGAAGAACGAGACTACAAAGCAGTGGAAGCACTGTACTGTGCTAAAAGTATATGAAAATCCTACGAGAAGTTGAACAGCTCGCGCAAAGGCTACGTACCACAAGCCTATATGTGCAGAGACTTGGAAGGTAGCCTTCTCACAGATGAGACACATAAGGAGTGTATCGAATATAAGCTATCCACTTACATTTGCGTTGTACGCATGTATTTGTGATGGTTTTTTATGCTCTGAACACTGCATACTGTGCGTTTGACTGTCAGCTTTCTTTTGTTTACTTGTTTGTGCGGTTCAAATTCTGCGTTTTCAAAATGTCGCGTATTGAAAAGGAAGTGAAAATTAAGGTTCTGGACACATGGCTAAGTGAGAAGGGTATTACTATGCGAAAATTGGCGAAGCGGTTTGGAATTCATCATGCAAGTGTTAAAACCATCATTAATAAGTTTGGGGAACACTATTCTTTGGATGAGCTACCAGGAAGAGCCAGAAAACCCGGTTCTTCCAACCCGAAACTGGAGCAGAAAGTGGTAGCTCTAATCATGAAGAACAAATCAATGTCAATACGTGATTTGGCCAAAAAAGCAGGAACGAGTGTCGGAATGATCCAGCGTATCAAGAGGCGAAACCACCTGAAGACCTACAAGAAGCAGAACATCTCGAAACAAAGTGCAGAACAGAAGAAGTGAGCAGCAACAAGGGCCCGGAAATTGTATTCGCGTCTTTTGCAGCGTCCGGATGCATGCGTTTTGATGGACGATGAGACCTATGTAAAGGAGGACTCAAAAACCCTTCCAGGTCCACAATACTTTACTGCCGTTGTTGGGAAGGATGTGAGCGATGCGGACAGGTCGATTCAAGTGGAGAAATTCGGTCAAAAGGTACTGGTACGGCAAGCAATATGTTCCTGTGGTTTGAAGTCAACCATTTTTACACTACCGGAACTATAAATGCGGAAATCTATCGATCTGAGTGTCTCCAGAAGAGATTGTTGCCTTTATATTAGAAGCATAGTACACCTCCACTGTTTTGGCCGGATTTAGCGTCGGCTCACTATGCCAAAACCACTCTCAATTGGCTTGCGGTATAGATTTCGTTGAGAAAAATATCAATCCACCAAATTGCACTCAGCTTCGACCCATCGAACGTTACTGGGCAATCGTGAAGAAGGTCTTCAAGAAGACTGGTAAGGCAGCTGAGAACATGCAGGAGTTCAAAAAAAATTGGGCTCAAGCGTCCAAAAAATGCGATGCAACACTTGTCCGGAACTTGATGAAGAGCATTCGATCCAAAGTTCGAAAATTCGCGATGGAATAACTTAAATTTCATCCGGTCTTCATTATGTTCAAGTTTAACCTCGTACAATAAAGAATCAATTGTTTGTATGAATAAAAAATCGGTTTTCAACATAATTTGAAAGAAAGTTTGTGGATAGCTAATTTTCGATACACTCCTTATTAGCTATGTTTTTGGAAAGTTGGTTTGTTCAACCTCCTCTATTAGGCTTAATTCTCGCACCTTGGACTTAATGTTACCCGTCAAATCCTTTGCAACATTTGCGCCTTCTCTCTTACACAAATTCATCCACTCTTTCTTCAAATTCTTGTTGTTCTAAAAGACCTTTCCTGTATCCCGGAGCTTCATAATCGCCCAGGATTTTTCTATTAGGCAAAGTTCTGGCGGGTTTGGCAAATTTGCCTCTTCCGACACATAAACAACGTCGTTGACTTCGTACCGCCCCATCACCGGTTTTGCGTAATGGCACTATACCAGAGCCGGCAAAAGCCGAGTGTCACGTTTGTGGGATCGGAGGAACCTAAGCAACTCAGCTTGTAATAATCAAGTTGAAAGTACTGTCCAATGACAAATACAGGTAATCAATATGCGTGTTTAATACTTATTTCATACTTTAATGTGCCGTAAAAAGCGGAATAATGAAGGCTTATAAAACATAAACCGAAAAAATTATCCTCATGCAAATATGTAACATCGCGAAGCATGGGATTTGAACACTAGTCCTTAGCGTGATAGGTTTGTAGATTCTTTGCTAAGTCAACTCCAGTTGATGAAAAATCAGTTCTGTTCTTGTTCAACAAATCTATCGTAATAAAAAGGATAACACGCAAGTCATGGTTGGTGTAACGTTTGCATTTAAAAAAATGGACAAAAATTGCCGAGTAACCCATGAGTCCGCAGACAAAATTTGACAGCTCTATCAGTCAAACTCTAACCGTGACGGCACCTAGAAAACGGTGAAGCAACTCCGTTCAGAAGTTTGCGCGTTCAAGGAACGGCACCCCACCGGCCGCATCGAAAACGGACATCGTGCGGCATTTTGTGGACGCCGGATACGACCATTTCGGCATCTACAACATCTTGGCACTATTGTAGACATTGTAAACAAACCTTTGGAGGCCATTTTCTCATCAACTAAAGATTGCTCACGCTAATCAAGATCATCAATAGGGTAAATTTTCGCTTCCCAACGATGTTGGTTGGTGTGTTTGTCTTTCAGTTTGCGAGAAAATTGTATCCAAATGTATGTTTACAAAAGGTACCCTGACATTTTCACTTCCGGGTTTTCAGACCGGGTTTGACAATTTGGAAAAAAAAACAAAAAAAACGGAGCTCTTAGCTCAGCAAGATAGAAAAAAATATCATCCGATTTTGCTCTAATATTATGTATTTACAGTATTTACATAATTCCTGAAGATCTTTGTCATTAGTAGGTGGCATGATTTTGTTTGTTTTTTTAATAACATGTACATTTTCCAACAAACGATCCGTTCTCATTGACGTTAGGCTGGGATTAATTAGTCAAATTCAAGTCGTGATCGGGTAAAACTCAAACAGTTCTATTTTTTTCATTTGGTTATTAAAATAAGTTTTGCAAAGATTAGGGGTAACTTTGTAAAAAAACACACAGTTTCATATTACCAGCTTTACAAAAAATATGATTATGAGCTTTATGATCAGAGCTCGAAAAAAATTACACCCGTCGTGAACGATGAGTAAAAAAATATTTTCGCTCTCTACATTTCGTTGTATCAGTCACGCAATATATTCGTGTTTACTATGTATTTTGCTATGCTCAGTCATTCCGTTGTCCTTGTGTTCCACACAACTCATGCACACCACAGCAAAGCACACGACTATTCAAGCCTCAAGAGATTTTGGTTGCTTGACTGAATGTTCTGGTAACCAGTCATTCATTTTCGCGTTCGTGAGTGATTTTTTTTTGCCACAGGATTTCAAGTATTCCCGAGCATGGCTGAAGGCAAAGGAAGTCTTCACGGTAGAACGTTGAAATTGAATGAGTTGTTTTCACTTACGTACATTCACTGCTTTCTGGAACGAATGAATGATCAAAGTAAAGCAACACAAAACAAGTTGACTCATCTTGCACAAGAGATTCATGAAGGCAAATTTGTGTTTACTTCATGTTCGCTAGGAACAGTGCGTGATGACTAATATTTTGACTCAGTTAGGGTGCAATTTGAGAATTGAATATGATATTTTTAAGCTCTGTTTATGATTATAAAATGGACAATTTTTTTTTTCTTTCAGTTGAATTTCATAATGAATGATGATTTTGATTTTGGATCTTCAGATGACGAAGTAGTTGGATCAAAACCAGAATATAATTGAATCGAAAACACTTCGGATTCTGATGATGAATCATCAACAAGTCATGATGAATATTTATTGTGGATTATTTCTAAAGATGGAACTCGGTGGAAAAAAAATTGTCTGGGTGGACTCTAAAGTTGGACGGACGCAGTCTTTGGAGATTTTGAAAACTTGTCCCGGCGTAGCAAGTTATGCAGCTTTGGAAGCTTTATTTGATGATTTTCTCATATCTCTCGTCATCGAACACACCAACGAAAAGTTTTTGGAAAAATGTAAAGGTTTTTTGGGGTTTGCTTATATTATCATTCATTTTCAAGTCCGAAATTTTTAAGGGACCAGTTGAGACATTATGGCACGAGATGCTTAGACTGTCGATCTTTCGGGCAACAATGTCAGCTCGGAGATGTTTTCGCATTGATCCGAACTGATGACAACAAAACAGTACGATCAACTGAAAAGGAGTCAGTTTTCGAGAGATTTGGGACCACAGGAATCATCAACAAGCACTACACTTTACACCTCACGAGGTCAATACAGTCGACCATTAGCTTGTTGCATACTGTAGAAGGGTTTTTTGTAGGCAGTACATGCCGAATAAATCCGCGAAGTATCTGCTCAAATTCTTTAATTCTTAACGTAAACGAGTAAACGAGCAGACGGTAAAAAGAAAATAAACCGAGTTACCGAGGATCTATTGCTTATCCGGGCATATGATGGACGAACCGGTGAAATGGACAATTGGCTCACCTATTTGCCACTGGCCTTTGAAAAAATAACATTGGTGTTGTCGAAACGCTTCCAAAAAACCAAATATACATCCCCCTGCACTGTGGTTACCAAGGGTCGGCAAACACACTTATCCCTCTTCGTTCATACGCAAGATAGAACCTTGGTCTCCTACATACCAAACAATGGGGAAAGCGCGATTCTTCTAAGTACCTCCCGCCATATCTAGGCAGTTAACTCTACAGAGAAGAAAAAGCTCGATATTATTAACTTCTACACTCGGCGCAAGGGTGCGGTTGATACCGTTGATCGTTGCATTGCCTCATATTCCGTGAAACGCGCAACGAAACACTGGAAGAACGTAGTCGTGTCACACTCGTGTGCAATGGCTTCGATCTATCACTAAATAAGGCGTTTGTTGTGTACGATTAGATTTTCAGAGATCGGAATAACCTTCTGAACCGAAAACGGTTATTTCTGGAACGCTTGGGAACAGCGCTGGTATCCCAACAGATAGCACGACGTGAAACCATCCCGAGAACTGCCCTTTCTGCCCAAATCGTACGCGCCTCATGAACAGACATTGGAACTTCAATTGTTGCCGATTCACCTATCCAATCTGATAAGAGACATGAGTCCATAAAAGAAGACAAGACGATGCAAAGGTTTCAACAATAAGCATTCAACAAGGTGCTGCCAATGCGGTAATTATACATGTAAAATTCATACCGCAACATTTTGTCCAGCGTGTAGAACTTTAAAACCGTAATCGTCTATCAATTTGACCACCGTATGGTTTTTATAAACCACATGTAAAAACCGACGTTTTCTTGACATTTGTATATGTATATGGTGTACAAATTAAATGACACGACTGCAGTCCAAATTGGGTCCATTCCGGGTTTTAGTCCATAACATGATGGATGTCTTCGGACATACAGATTATTACAGAGACATTATCAGTATTCAAAATCATGAATCGTGAGTCCTCAAATGGCACAATTACTTGGGGTTTCATGGAATCGTCCCTACTGGAACCGGTATCTGGATCGGGATATCCAGATGTTGCCAAATTCGCTGGTAGGTCTATAGCACGATGTTTTCTGGATATCGGTATTCAAAACCATAAATTTTAAGCCGTCGTACGGTACAAATACTTGGGGTTCAAAATTGTCCTCTTGGGGCCCTACCGGATTCGCTTTCAGAGTGTATGTGATCAAATCCTGGTCAATGGCATGATGTTTTTGAAGATCTTGAACACCGAATCGTTAATTTTTAATCGTCGAAGCTTACAAAAATATATGGTTCAAAAATTGCCCACTTCTGATGCATAACGGAACCGGGCTTGGGTGCGTATGTGTACTGAATTGCCATTGAAAAAACAAAACAGGCCAGCATGTTGTTTTAAGAATCTATACCTTTCGCTTTCATTTGAGGTAAAGATATCTAAAATCGGTTTAAAAAAAAGTTTCGAAGCGTAGCAAAGTCTTGCATCATTTATGACCCTGAATGCACTATATGTGATTCTTTAGGGTTAAGTAATTCCCCTATAAACTTCAACATGCCAGTTTAGTACGAATTTTCATGTGAATGGTCAGCACATGATTCGAAATCAATTTAGATTTGAACCACCCTAACACTACATACTGCAAAACCTATAACCATCTGAAAATACTAACTTATTAGCAATCCAAACTCCGTTGCAAGAGTAATGGAACACGAACTACATTTGTAACGGCTTCATTCATACCATTGAAAGGGCGGAAAGCTAATGGTGTCGAAATGACGGTGCCCATGATTATACCCGGCTAAGAATTTCCACTGCCAGTTCTAAGTTCTGCCATTCACGGGATGACGACTGCCTGAAAAAGTTAACAGACAGATTACCATGCCAGTTTGCTTCGTCCTACTCGTGCTAGGAAACGCTCCTATGCTGTGAGTGCCACTGCGGATGAAGTGCAATTCTAGCGTGCAATTTGGAAGCTAGAAGATATTTTGCAGCTCAAGATGAAATGAAAACAGTTCAGCTAGCGGTGGCGTTGTAGCAAGAATGGTTGGAAAACTAATTTGCTCGAACAAACAGAACGTGTTGGTTTTTTTTTTTGTAATTTTCTGTAGGTTGATATTTTTGTTTTTCGTTTCCAATGAAAGAAGACGACTGTATGAACCACGTTGTTATGGAAGTGGTGGTTTAATCAACGTTTATGTAAGGTGGCAGGGAATTCTACCAACAGAGGTAAGGTCAGGTCCTTGAATTGGTTTGAGATTTTAGCAACATGAAAAATTTATTTGGTCTCAAGTTTGATTGATTCTCTACATTGACTTGCAAACTGATCCATTGTACATTGTTCTTCGTTTTTCGTTTTATTCGATAAGGAATGATTTATTTCACTTTTTTTCAGATTATTGTATACTTTCCAAGACAAGTTCTTCTTTGCAGAGTTTCAATCCAGATATACAAAACAAGCAACAAATTCTGATGAATAAAAAACAGTGGATTGTTTTCATTTATCCACCCTTGCGGGCGTGGCGAGGATGGTTAATTAAGAACGTAAATGAAAATTGAACGAAACATGCTACGATTTATTTTTAATGCCCGATTTTTTGCAAACATTTTAATTTGCAGCGTTTTTCCTCCTCGCGGGCTGCTGAAGGTGTTTCAAATTTAGTTAAATTGAACTTTTTAGGAAAATTGGGAGATATTAGGGGTCTTTTTTGAGGAAAAATTATCATTTTCATTAGGAGGTTCCTTTGATGTTTTTCCTAATATTTTGAGCATAAATTGACAACCGTGCATGATCTTCCCACGCTTTTAAGTATACTGGTTTGTCCAACAGATCTGAGAACAATTCCACAATCAGTATTTCCTTTGACGAAAAATCTTGTTCCGCGGAAAGGAAGTAAAGCTGTCTTGGCCCATTTCTTATTATGTTGAATGACAGTAGAATAATGAAATAATGGAAACCAAAATACTAGGAAAGGGTAGTGTGAAGGGATCAATTCAAACCGAAAAAATGGAAAGAACTTAAAATTTTCTTACAAAATAATTTAAAAGTTCTACACAAGCAAAATATAGTAACAAAATATTCTTCCGACGGCAATCTTCAGCAGTCATGCTCACAATATTGTTCTTTCCTTCATTATTATGTCATCTTAATTAACCAGAAATCTTTCGTTCCATTATTCACAGTGAGAAAAATCTTCTCAGAAAAAAGTTGGTACTTGTGCTTTTCCGAAGCCGCTGCACAAAGAGTGAAACATAATGGCTTTGAAAACAATGTTGCATACGCAATTAAGCATCAATGAAAGAACTGGTTGTCGGGCTTAAGAGATTTAAATGTAAAGCAAGATGCATCTCAAGCTGATTCCGTGATTCTGCATCAATTAACGAAGAAAGGATAATGATGGATAAGACCACTACTTTAAAAACACCACCTGATTATATTGTAGAGAGAGACACTGACAGACAGTCGATAGACAGTTTTAGCATTGACATTTGCACACATCGTAAATAGAGATACGATGAGGAACTATTCGTGTAATACATTGCATGTCACAATGAAACGAAACCAGTACGTTTCTTCGCGCTATAATCTACACGAAGACACTTCTCAATCTCTAAACTGGCCACGTCCATGGAGATAGGGAGAATTTGGTATCTACAGTAGCGCTCAAACGTGATTTGACATTCACTTTAAAAAAAAAAACGGCAGCACTGCCAACCGCAACCGATCTGACGTTTGTTTGTTTTGTTATGGTTGTCCATTCGTTTGGTATAATCGGTTGCGCATTTCCGTTTGGATCAGAGGGTATAACCCTGTTTTGGTGTAATTCCACAGCTCAAAAGTCATTTGACAAAGCGCTTATTCGTGGTAAGTTTAAAGTTTAACATAATATTTCACTATTATATCACGAAATGAATGTTCAAACGCTCACAAGCTCAAGTTGCATGGGATTTTTGCATTTTTCAATTAGTGAGCTTCTGGAACAAGATAAACAAGGAAAGAGGATACGTCGGAAGTTCCCCGAGGCCAGGTCAACCAAAAATTACCACTGAGAGGCAAGATCGTTTGATAGCAATGATGTCGAAAACTGATCACAGAAGAACTGCTGCGGATATCAACAGTAATCTTGTGGCATCGATGCCACGCAGATGTCGGGCTGTAATGCAATCACGAGGCTTTGCTACTAAAGGCTGTATACGATAAAAATGGCACACAGAAAATCTTCTGTAACTTTTGAATCGTATGAGTAAAAAACCTAGAAATTTGAGTAGATCTTATCCATAGTGTATTATTTACATCTGCCAAGTGTCATAGTTATACATTCAGTAGTTCCAGTCATGTCGTCGAAACAAGAAATTGTCCGTGAGAAAATTTTGTGCACTCACAATCAAAATCCAGGGGCGTCCCACCGGTGGATTGCTAAAAGGCTTGGAATTGCAAATACAACTGTGTCTCGTGTAATAAGAACCTTCAAGGAGCGTCTGAGTGTCCAAAGGAAGGAAGGGAGTGGTCGTAAAAGTGGTCCAATGGACAGTAAAATGGCCAGGAAAGTCGTACAACAATTCAAGAACCGTCCAAACATGTCAATTCGAGATGTCGCTAATAAGTCTAAGGTGTCAGTCGGTTTTGTGCAGAAAACCATGAAGCGTGCTGGGTTACATGTTTACAAAGTGCAAAAAGCCCCAAACCGGAATGAAAAACAAAACATCACTGCGAAAACCCGCGCCCGGAAACTTTACACGAAGCTGCTCACCAAATCCGGTTGCATCGTGATGGATGACGAAACATACGTCAAGACCAACTTTCGTCAACTTCCTGGGCAAGAATATTTCGTTGCCAAGTCGAAGTTTGATGTTCCGGAGGATGTTCGAAAGAAGAAACTATCGAAATTTGCAAAAAAGTTTCTAATCTGGCAGGCGATTTGCGGATGTGGTGAATAAGGGCTCCCTTCATCACTTCCGGAACAATAAACGCCCAAGGAACATTGCTGGTTTTATCATGGTTTTATAGCATTCTTGAAGTCTAATTCATGCTCTTCAGAACCCTTATAAAACCAACATTGTTACTTGGGCGGTGCGATTTACACTAAAGAGTGCCTTAAGAAGCGTCTCTTGCCATTCATTAAGAAGCACAAAGGATCAACTCTGTTTTGACCTGATCTAGCATCCTGTCACTACGCTCGAAACGTATCGGAGTGGTACCGAGCCAACGGAGTCAATTTTGTGCCAAAGGATATGAACCCACCAAATTCACCAGAACTTCGTCCAATTGAAAAAATCTGGGCAATTATGAAAACGGAACTTGGCAAACATCCCAAAACTATAAAAACAGAGCTAGAATTGAAGAAAATTTGGGTAAAAACAACAAAAACACTGGGAAAATCGGTTGTACAAAATTTGATGGGTGGAGTGAAAATGAAGGTGCGGGAATTCGGGATGGGAGACGAAATTGAATAAAACAAATGTTGTAAATCAAAACTCATTAGTAGTTCTTTATTTCCTGAAAATTTCAAGCAAATCCGATAATCAGTTTAATTTTGATGAGTATATATGTGTGTGCCATTTTTATCGAATACACCCTTTAAATACTGATGTCAGCCATCCTGCGATTACTGAAACTAATATCATTTTGTGCAGTATGTTGACTATTCTTTTCTTTTTTTTCTTATTTGTCAAATCACTTTTGATCTCGATGAAATATGTTATTTTTTGTTACAAAAACCAATAATCATTGAATATTGTTGAAATACACTCCACCGTCTTTGTTTTTTATTTATACTTGCACTACTTTGAGATTTTTCGGAAAAAGTCTAAATTGAGTATAATGATAACGTTAATAATGTTTGTCAAATGACTTTTGAGCGCTACTGTACCTTAAGAAGACACGAGGAACCCACGTAGCCTTAAGTAGATATCAAAGGAAAAGGAAAATGAATAGTCGTAGCGAACCGTTAAACAGACTACCCTGTTTGGTGTACAGAAAAAAATATTTATTTAAAAATGGTCGTTGGGAACATATAATTTAAGAAAATTATGTGATGCTCAATTTTTCTTGAGACTTTGAGCATTAACGTCAGTCGTAGCCGCATATGGCTAATGTTTATAGCGCCGTAGCCCGCTCTCTGGAAAGAGAAAAATGTTTGAAAATGCCCACCGTCATCTAGCAGTTGGGACTTGACCATACATTAATGAATGTCCGAGCGTTATACGGAGTCGATCGCTGACCTCCGAAGAACATGCCTTCATACAAGACGGTGGATGCAAAGAGCGCGGTCAGACGGCTAGTCGGACAGGCTAGTCGCCACGAAGGCCACGGTAAAAAAGGAGATGAAGGCCAGCAAGCGAGGCTGCTTTGAGAGCCTGTGTCAGAAGGCCAATACGCATCCATGGGGTGACGCCTATCGGGTAGTAATGGCCAAAACCAGATGAACGGTGGACCGAGCTATCATCAGACCGAGCAATCACCACAGCCGCTGCAGGTGATCATTGGGTGACTCTTTCCGAACCACGACCCGAGTCCATGGCCCCCCTCCACCGTAGATTTGTCCCATGACCAGCGTTCCAGTATCCCAGACCTTAACGCTGTCATAGCGACGGAAGTTTGGGTGGCTCATCCGAACACCAGTGACCACGTGGGCATTGACAACGGCACAACGGGCGGCCGGCGACGAGGCGACGGTGACGAACGATGAACTCATTACGATAGCAAATTGTCTTAAGGTGAACAATACGCCAGGACCGGATGGTATTCCGAACCTGGCCGTCAAGAGAACCTAGTATTGCTACCAAAGACAACGCAACATACTGGTAAGTATTTTCCATTTAATTCCAACTACCTTTGCTTATCTTGACAGATACTCGTATTTCGTCTACAATGTGCAGACTTCTTCAGTGTCTCGTACTAATAACTCGACAGTTACTTCCAGAATCGCGTACTGTTGTACAACACTGAGGTTGCCCAGAAGCGTGTTCAGATCACCGAAGGCGTCCCACAAGGTTTGAGCCTGGGTCCAATGCTATGGAACACGATGTACAATAAGGTACTAAGGCTTGAGTTCCTGAACGGGGTGAAGATCGTCGGGTTTGGTGGAGATAGGTGGTGAATCCATTGAAGAAGTGGAGCTACAGCCTCGCACTCCATTGGCATTGTGGACAGATGGATGAGTTCCAGGGAACTGAAATTAGCCCATCATAAGACTGAGGTTGTTAACATCCGAAAATTGGAGCAACATGCGATGATCAGGTAACTGCACAATTAAATCGAAGAGGTCTTTGAGGTATCTTGGGGTCATTATCGACGATTAGCTGTCCTTTAACAGCCACGTCGATTACACCTGCAAGAAAGACTGGCTGTAACGCCATTTTCCCTCATGATGTTGAAAAGCTCGGCGGTGCAATGGAGTAAGCGTAAACTCCTGGCCAGTGTTGCCTTGTCCATACTTAGGTACGGTGGGTTGGCATGGATCACCGCCTTGAGTACTAATAGCTACATGAGCAAGCTAGAGAGTACGCACAGGCTTATGTGCCTAAGAGTGGTTAGTGCATAGCGAACGACATCACGCGACGCGGTCTACGTCATAGCGGGGATGATGCCAATAGGCACTGCCATAAAAGAGAATGTAGAGTGCTTCGAACAACGTGGAACAAGAGGTATTCGAAAGACCACTAGAGTCGCATATATGGTTAAGCGGAAAACGGAATGGAACAACTCCACCAAGGGCGGTGGACCCATCGACTAATCCCGGTAGTATCTGGATGGGTCGGTAGGCGACACGGTGAAGTGAACTTCCACTTATCGCAGATTTGGTCAGGCCACGGTTGCTAAGACAATATCTTCACAAATATGGGCATGCACAGTAGGGTGGCTCACCGTTTATATGAAAAAACGTAAACTTGACCACATGAAGCCAGAACAGCTCTTTTTTGGATCCATTTGGGGTCCCAAACAACTGTGTAAAATTTGGTACCAATTGGTTGTATACCGGCTTCCCGCATTGCGTTTGAAATTTGTATGGAAATTAGTATGGGAAAACGTACTTTTTTGCATTTTCAACCCTAGAGACCCCGTTTTTGCTTGGATCGCGTAACTAATCAGTTTAAAGTATAGTCCATAATGTGCCTAACAACTTTATCGAAAAATGTGCGGCGCTAAAATGTCCCTAAAAAAAGTTATAGCTTTTTTAAGATTGTTGGATCGAATTAAATACCGAAAATCATTTTTTCTGCCAACACTGCCAGTGTACCAATGGAAGCCAGATTTCAATCCGCAATAACTTTAGCGTTTCTTGTCTTATCGATTTGGAATTGGAATGTCCAGATGAACTACTCATAAACATTTGCACAACTTTATGGGTGTATTTGGAGATGCCTCCCCAGCCATTCCAACCCAACCCCTCTCCAACAATTAATAGTAATGGAAACACATAACACGTAACACATCAAGAGAAGGATGCAATGAAACAAGCTTATGTTTCTTAAGTTGATTTTTTTTTATATATATATATATATATCATTTATTTGAATAGGCTCAATAGAATCAACTTTACAGAGCCAAGTTTTCATATTTGAATACATCAGGTTGGGGGGGGTATTTTAAGTATGGTTTACATAACACATTTATTTGATATTCTAAATTGTCAAAAAACTTAAAACTATACAACTTTTGGTTTTCTTTCTACTTGAACATTTTTGAAAGAGAAAAAAAACACAAACATAGGAAAAAAACTTAAACTAAACATACATGTTAAACTAACTACAATCTAAGGCTAATGTTAGTCAAAAACAATAAATGAGTTTCATAAACTCCAGATCACGTACAGCCAAAATATCTCGAACTGGTACATTGGGTTGTTTACCTCGAGCCCGAAGGGAATCATAAAGCTCAGATCTAACTCCACGATGCTCAGCACATGACCAAATAATGTGATCCACGTCCTGGTAACCTTGTCCACATTCACAGAGATTGCTGTCGCTCAGCCCAACACGGAATAAATGAGCGTTCAAAGAATAATGATTGGACATGAGGCGAGACATCACGCGGATGAAGTCTCGACCCACATCCATCCCCCTAAACCAAGATTTCTTCAACACCTTTGGGATGATAGAATATTGCCACCGCCCCAAATCTCCTTTACTCCATTTATACTGCCAGCTGACGAGAGATTGTTGACGAAAAATAGGAAAAATTCATTAAAGGCGATTTGTCTAAAGTTGATGCAGTGACTAAAAAAATCAACAATAGAAAGCGAAAGATATAAGAAACGACACCGATAAGAGCAGGAAGCATCAGAGCGTCTGATACGCGTTCATCGTTTGTCACTGCTAACACGAAAGAGTTTTTTGAAATCATGCAAATTTCGACCGACTTCATGCGAAACCCCGCAAACGAGTGGAATAACGATAAAAATTATCTGAGTACGAAACAACGAGTTGCTTCCTTGATTGTTGTCATTGATGTGGCTGAAAGAGAAGTGAAGCTAATCTCTGAATTCAACATGAAATCTACTCGAGACCCAAATCAACAGCAACATTTGCTTCAGGTGATCAAAGAACATCGAAAGAAGCACCCGTTGACATCATAAAATTAAAAAAATCAAAATATAATCATTAAAATCTTATTACATTTGTGTGCAAACGCCTGACTTTGTATATTTAACCAAAACAATAAAAAAGGAGGAGAGAATCACTATCAAACTATAAAATGATTGAGCCAATGTTTTTGACTAACATATCTGAACATACCAACTCGATAAGATGAGAAACACAGAAGTTTAGGTAAGAGACGCGTTGGGAACTCGCGTCTCCAAATGTCTAAAATAAGAGTATACTCTCATAGTCTTCTTTTTTCTTATTTTTAGTAGTTCTTGTTTGTTTTGCCCCTGTCCCCCTCACCACGATGAATCTCATCGTCGCCCAATGGTCACCAAGACGATCGAACACTAAAAGCAAACCCTGCATAACGCAAAAGTACTGGCGACAGCTCTCTGATGAGACAAGAATAACTCCCTCCCAAGCTCCTCACCTGATCCTTCCCTGAAAAATATTACCCTTAACCTCGAGTAAACCGCGAGTAATCGGTCCATTCCTACTAGACGTAGTATTAAGTTATTCTTGTTAAACCACAGACAATGATTATCGGCTCCGTAAAGCTAACGCAATTGAGCCTTCCAAATAAACGAACTGGTTAAAAAAACACAGTAATTATTTCAATCCATAACTTTACTTCCATCGATATTATTGAGGGGGGAGGAATCAGTATGTACCTCTTCTTCAATTACAAAAAATAAATTGAGCAAATGCTTTTGAATAGCTCATCCAAACGTACCAACTCCATTAGATGAGAAACTCCGAAGTTGGGGGTGGAGAGAATATAGTATGCCCCCTCCCTTTAACAACTGGGCATATGAGATAGAGCAAATGTTTTTAAATAACATATCTTAATAAACCAACTCGACAAGATACAAAACACTAAAGTTATTTCAGTTTGAAACAGTAATTCCATTACTATTAATTGAGGGAGAGGGGGTGGGTTGGCATGGTGGGAGGGCATCTCCAAATACACCCATAAAGTTGTGCAAATGTTTATGAGTAGTTCATCTGAACATTCCAAATCAATAAGACAAGAAACGCCAAAGTTATTGCGGATTGAAATCTGGCTTCCATTGATACACCGGCAGTGTTGGCAGAACAAATCATTTTTAGCAATTAATTCGAACCATCGATCTTTGAACACCTATAACTTTTTTAAGGAACGTTTTAGCGTAGTACTTCTTTCGACAAAGTTGTTAGGCACATCCTGGACTATACTTTAAACTGATGAGTTAAAGGTTTCATGCTAAACTGAGGTCTCTAGTAATGAAAATTCAAAAAAGTATGTTTTCCCATACTAATTTCCATACAAATTTCAAACGCAATGCGGGAAGCAGGGCTGCAACCAATCGTCCCCATATTTTACACGGTTGTTTGGGACCCCAAATGGATCCAAAAAGAGGTGTTCTGAAAAAATGATCATGTTGAGCCACCCTAATGCACAGTCCTCCGCATGCACCGAGTGCACGGGAGTTAAGGAAACCGCGGAACATGTGTTGTTCGCATGCCCTCGCTTCAACTGCGCGAGATCCGGCATGATAGCAGTAAGCGGTCACGGTACGACTCCGGATAATTTGGTCCAGAGGATGTGCCAAGATCGGGACGCGGTATACATAGCGGCGTCCCAAGTTTTCCTCGATCTCCAACAAAGATGGCAAAACGACCAACGGCAGGTCGCAGGGACAACCTAACTAATAAAGCCCTAAGCAGTTGGACATTGTGGGTGCTTAACACTACAGACGCCAAAGGAACCCCAGAATCCACGTTCGGAGTCCCAGAATCCACAAGTAGATGAGGAGGAACTGAAAAAGCTCAAACACGACGAGGAAACAGGTGAAGGCAGTGAATGGCGCTCTGTCATTAACCAAAAGGACAAAAAGACGAAAAACCAGCAGCCAGAGAAAACTTCGAGAGAGAAGAAGAAGCCGATGTCTATGCTTCGCGAGAGTGAAGTAAGGGCGACGCTCTAATCGTTGAGGTAAAAAATGAAACGAAGTACTCTGAACTTTTCCGAATAGTGAGAACTGATCCGGAGTCGAAGGAACTAGGGGAGAAGGTGGTTAAAACCAGGCGCACCCAGAAAAGTGAGATGCCCTTCGAGCTGAAAAAGTATCCTGCCATCAAGAGCACAGCCTTTAAGACACACGTCGAAAAGTGTCTTGATGATCAGGCGATAGTTAGAGCTCTCTCATATGAGACTGAGATCGAGTGCAAGGATCTTGACGAGATCAAAACAGAAGACGAGCTGAGGAGGACGCTAAAAGGGCACTGTGATCTCTGAGATGCACCAAAAAAAATCCGATTGAGGAAGGCGTACGGTGTCACACAGACGGTGGCGATACGTCTGCCGACAGCTACACCCAACAATCTGTTGGAGTCTGGTCGAGTAAAAGTTGAGTGGTCAGTATGCTCACTTAGAGTCGTCGTTCGAGTTGCACAGTAATTGGAGAGATGCTTTAAGTGCATGGATTTTGGTCACCAGGCAGGAACTGCAAAAGTTCTGACAGATCTGATCTGTGCAAGAATTATGGGGAGAAAGGTCATTTTGCAAGAAACTGCACAAGCAACCAAGATACATTCTTTGCAAAAAAGAAGACGGAAACGACCACATGATGGGGGGCTACAGGTGCCCTGTATATAAAAAGGCTACAGCAGGTCGGCAGTAATAGAGGTAACCCAAGTAAACCTCTATCATTACGACATAGCACAGCTACTGTTGTGACTGTCAACAACAGAAACAAAGTGTGACGTCTCAATCATTGCGGAACCGTATCGTGTTCATCCCGATAACGAAGACTGGGTAGCAAATAGAGCGGCAATGGCTGCGATAGAAGTAGTTCCCCGTCCAGGAAGTAGTGCGTAGTTCATGCGAAGGGTTCGCTCAACGGGATTCTTGTTTGAAGCTGCTATGCACCCCCAAGATGGACCATGAAGCACCCAAGTAACACATCTTCGTGCTTTTATGTTGAGCAAGCTTCTCTAAAACCAAATCTAGTAATAAAACAGCATTTTCAACTGTTATAAAACTTGTGTGTAGCTTGGGCAATTCCACCAGATACTGGATGTACTGGCTACAAAGCTCAGTGGAAAAAGAACGGTCGTCATCGGAGGAGACATCAATGCTTGGGCTGTGGAACATCTCAGCATTCGTCGCGCTAGTTGTCTCATAGCCAGAAGACATGTCCAGCGAGCTAAATTCACAGCAGGCAGAAAGGTGCATAGAGTGGTGTTCTGAGCGGCCAGGACCGAAATAAAACGAGAGATAAGACTGAGCAAAAAGAACTTCTACAAGGAGCTGTGCCGAGCCGCTGATGTTAACCCTTGGGGCAACACGTATCGTATTGTTATGGCAAAGATCAAAGGCCCAACAATGGCTTCAGAGCTACCGGATGGAATACCCAATGTGGCTCTGAAAGAAGCGATTCAAGCACTCCCGGAAATGTTCAAGGATACGCTCGAGAAACTCCTGGAGAGGTGTCAACATTCTCAACAGGCTGACGAAATTTACCGAGAGTGAGCACTGGCTATCGAGGATGCAGTTCGGTGTCCGGGAAAGTATACGGTGGATGCTATTTGGACAGTGATCGAGACATACTTAAGATATCGTTAAGATATTACGCTGTTGTAACGATCGACGTCAATAACGCTTTCAATAGGGTCAGATGGGGGGACTATGTCTGAGTCGATGCACAAAATGATGGTCCCTGATTACCTGTGCAGAGTTCTGAAGAGTTACTTTCAGAACCGGGTGTTGATCTACGTAGGTCGTGGTGTGGAAATCGGTGATTATTACGGCAGAAGTTCCACAAGGTTCCATCCTTGGGCCAACACTTAGGAACGGGGTGTACAACGCTGCAGCTGCCAAAAGGCGTAGTGATCGTTGGATTTGCGGATGACATCGTGTTATCAGTGAAAGGCAAAACACTGGAAGAAGTGTAAATGCTGACGACCGAAGCAATCAGCATAATTGAAAACTGGATGCAGGGATAAAAACTGTAGATACCCCCACCAAACATAGGTGCTTATGGTCAGCAACTGCATAGTACAGCGAGCAGAAAAAGTTTCTGTTTCCTCACTTCCTCCAAAACTTGTGGAAGATGCCGAAAATTCGCCTTCACGAAAGTCTCATCATCCTTGTTGAGACAATGAGGTTTCGTCAACATCTGGGTGTACAGTTTCTGGGCCCGTGATATTCTCATCGTATTTTGCCATTCGTCACGAATTGGAGCCTTCTGCGTTTGTCAGGGCTTGGACAGATTCAACGTTTTGCCACATTCCTGACCGAAGCATTGGGATTCCGCTTAAACGCTTTCACGACACGCTTGCGATCCTGGTCACTAAAAGAACTTCCATTCTTGCCGCCATTCTCCTTCCGTTCGATGCTCAGAGTTTCGTAGTACCATCGACTCACCGTTGACTGCAGGATTCCGAGTTGGTTTCCGATGTCCCGATGAGAGAGTTGAGGATTTTCCAGGTGCTTGCGCAAAATCAATTCACGACGTTGCTTTTCGGATGACACATTTTTTTCCAATTTTCAAAAACAGAGAGCGATAAAAATACAACAAAAAAGAAACACTCTAAACTACTGCCACCCAAATTTACAAGAGGATATTTTTCTACAGCATTTTTCCATGATGCGATTTTATGTGGGACACCTATTAAGCAAAAAACCTTGACTTAAGGATTACTTATCATTGTAACTAATGAAAAACTTACGATTTGAATGGATTATAAATGACACAAATCAATGATCATTGAAACGAAATATTACCAAAGTCGTATACCTTTGGTAAGATCAGATTATTCACACCCATAGAAAGTTAAAAATAACTTTTTAGCTCTAACATTTTCAACTGTTATCAAGCTGGCTCATTATCATGAAATTCCACGTTTCAAATGATAAAATTGAAACAGGAAAAAAAAATTGACTTTCTGCTCTGAAGCACGGTATATTTCCAGAGTGTTTCTATGAGAATCGGGGACTTTCACTCGGCATGAAATTCAAAATGCCAATATCAGAAAACGTATCCAAGAAGCTGTCAACGAACACAATTTGACATTCTGATTAAATTTTGGTATCCGACGCAGCTTGAACATAGGTACGCTAAATCGGTGCTTCCCAGTTCAGTGCCAACGTGTCAACTAAATTGTAAAAGTCACAACGTGAAAAACAAGCATGTTCTTGACAGACACTGTCGTGACTGAGTTCCATCGTTTCCATCAGCTAAAATTCATGATAAAATTTTGCAACCACTCGGTCCTGTTACCTGTAGCCTGTACCTGTTACCTGTTTCGCGGATTTTTTCATTTAGTTTTTTTTAGATTGAATCTGTCTTGTTAAGGAACGCGAGCGAACGGAGAAAAAATAGGAAAGTGTAGCCTAGAGACTCCGTTTGATGGGAACAATGTAATCTCTGTTTATGGTTATGCTCCGCGCTTTGATCTAAGAGCACATAGGGAGTTGTTGTGCAAACTAGGTCGAGGTAGGGTAGGGAACTAAATTGGCCACAAAAGATGCGCTCTTGCAGAATCACTTCTCTTTTTTTCTTTATGCAGAATCATTTGTTTTTCATAACTTTGATAGGCCAAGTGCGGCCACCGGGCATTGCAATGTGGTTCGGCCAAACCACAAATCAGTGAGCCTCGTTTGCAAATAATAAGGCATGATGAATTTTTAACAATACCTCAGCGATTTGTTGCTCCACAATTGATCTTAATATACGTTTAGAAAAGTAAATAAACTTGGAATTCATTAGTGAGAGAAATTGAGATAAAGGGATTAAGTGACAGTCCACGAACCGGGTCAGAAAACCATTTTTCTCCTGTACTAATTAGAAATGGTTCTATCAGTAATAGAAGAATGAAACTGTACAGGGAACATGACAACAATTAGTATCCATGTAAACGATTCAACTTCGTGATTTTCTCCATTAATTTCTCCCTAATAATAATTCAATCACGCAAAATTATAGTACCGGTAGATATTTAGGAGAGGGCATTTTAAATCTATTGGGGATCGTCCATTTATTATGTAACGCAAAAAGTGACTTTTTATAACCCCTCCCCCCCTTGTCTCGTTTTTTGCATAGACCTTCAATTTTTTTTGCATCGATTGTCAGGCTTACTTAAGTAGCCCGAGACCAGCTTGCCCATTTCAAAAAGAGGTGGAAAAAAGGAAAACACAATTCCTCCTGGTTTCCGTAGTACTAACTACACCCAGGACTTTCCATCTCTCCCGGGGACATCCAAAACCCCTGACGCCCCTATTTTAAGAACAGAGACCCCTCCTCAAGTGGGCTGTTCTCATTTGATGACATTGCCAAAGGTATCTTCAGGTACCTTGAAATTTCTGACCCTCTCAAAAGCATTGTTTTGGCAATGCTTCCAACAGTGAAGACCTTTTTGAAGCAATTGACAATTAAGTGGCCCCTCCTTGCAGCTATCATTTCCTTCGATGGATAATTTTTCAAATGTGGTCGGGGATTTGATCACTGTTCTACAGTGGAGTTGTCGAAGATTGATTCTTAAATTGGAATCATTTAAATTTTTAGCTCACAATACCGGTTGTGATGCATTCGCTCTTTGTGAAACATGGCTCTCTTCCAAAATCAATCTTCCGATTTATGATTTCAATATTATTCGTAACTAGAAATTAGAAGAAAAAATAGTATTTTCCATTTAATTCCAACTACCTTTGCTTATCTTCTACAGATACGCGTATTTCGTCTACAATGTGTAGACTTCTTCAGTGTCTCGTACTAATAACTTGACTTTGGAAAGTCGAGTTATTAGTACGAGACACTGAAGAAGTCTACACATTGTAGATGAAATACGCGTATCTGTCGAAGATAAGCAAAGGTAGTTGGAATTAAATGGAAAATACTAATTTTTCTTCTAATTTCTAGTTACAGGTATTCCACTAAACAGCTCAAACCCTTTAGGATTCAATATTATTCGTCTTGATCGTGAGGATTCGCGTGGAGGGGGAGTACTTTTGGGGATCAAAAAGTGCTACTCCTTCTATAGAGTGAATTTTCCTCCCATTTCAGATATTGAAGTTGTCGCATGTCAGGCTGTTATTAAAAATAAAAGCCTTTGCATTGCTTCCGTTTATATTCCTTCAAGAGCCTCCATTAACGGAAAACAACTCTCAGATGTTTGTTTGGTTCTTCCTGCTCCGCGGTTGGTCATGGAAGATTTTAACTCTCACGGTACAGGCTGGAGAGAACTGTACGATGACAACCGGTCTTCCCTAATATATGACCTCTGTGACAACTTCAATATGACAGTACTTAACAATGGAGAAGTAACACGTTTGGCTGGTACATCCTCAGTTGGCAGTAGATTAGACCTCATACTTTGTTCGAATTCACTATCGTTGGATTGCACATGGAATGTGATTCAAGATCCCCACGGTAGTGATCACTTGCCCATAAAAATTTCGGTTGCCACCGGGTTCAATCCGTCGAAATCTGTCAACGTCGCGTATGATCTTACTCGTTACATCGATTGGACAAAGTTTAGGACAGCAGTAGATGAAGCCGTAACGACGGTAGAAAGGCTTTCACGGCTGGAAGAGTATAACTTCCTCTCCAACCTGATCTTAGACAGCACGCTTCAAGCTCAAACCCGACCAGTTCCAGGCACGTCATCTAGCAGGAAACCTCCTTCTCCATGGTGGGATCAGCAATGCACCGAGGTTTACCGTAAAAAGTCCGACGCGTTCAAAGTTTTCCGTAGACGTGGAACACCTGAGCACTTCGAAGTATACACGGCTCTCAAACGCGAACTTAAGAGCCTCATCAAGGCCAAGGAACGCGGTTACTGGTGAACATTCGTGAAGCTATCGCGCGAAACGTCGATGAGTACTCTTTGGAACACGGCGCGAAGGTTGTGTAACCGGACTACGAAATAAGAGAGCGAAGAGTACTCGGACCAATGGATCCTCAAATTCGCGCGAAAAGTTTGTCCAGATTCTGTGCCGGCACGGCTGATTCCTCGCGAAAACACGAATTCGATAGATGAGATCAGCCAACCCTTTTCAATGGTAGAGTTCTCTCTCGCACTCCTTTCGTGTGGCAATACGGCTCCAGGGGCTGATAGGATCAAGTTCAACGTGCTTAAGAACCTCCCAGACGTCGCGAAGAGGCGCATGTTGAACTTGTTTAATCAGTTTCTAGAACTCAACATTGTACCGGATGATTGGAGACGGGTGAGAGTTATTGCCATTCTAAAACCTGGTTGTGCCCGCGTCCGACCACAACTTTTATCGACCCATCGCGATGTTATCCTGCATTCGAAAGTTGTTGGAGAAAATGATCCTCTTCCGTCTGGACAAATGGGTTGAGACGAATAACCTGCTTTCAGATACTCAATATGGTTTCCGTGGAGGTGAGGGAACGAACGACTGTCTCGCGTTGCTTTTCACAGATATTCAGTTAGCTTTTGCTAAAAAAGAGCAAATGGCTTCTGTATTCTTGGACATCAAGGGGGCTTTTGATTCAGTATCTGTTGAAGTTCTTTCAGATAAACTCCACGCTTGTGGCTTTTACCATTAATGAATTATTTTTTGTACAATTTGCTGTCAGAGAAACATATGAGATTTTCTCATGGAACCTCTACAGCTTCACGATTTAGCTACATTGGTCTCCCCCAATGATCATGTTTAAGCCCCCTTTTGTATATTTTTTTTGTCAAAGACATTGACGGTTGTCTAAGTGACAACTGTACGTTGAGACAACTTGCAGATGACGGCGTAGTGTCTGTCACTGGACCCAATGGGGTCGATCTGCAAGGACCCTTACAGGATACCTTAGACAATTTGTCTACTTGGGCTCTAGAGCTAGGTATCGAATTCTCTACGGAGAAAACTGACTTGGTAGTTATTTCATAGGACGCATAACCCAGCACAACCGAAGCTTCAAATTTAAGGTAAGCCGATAACTCATTCTATGTCATTTAAATATCTTGGGGTCTGGTTCGATTCAAAGTGCACCTGGAGATCCCATATTGAGTATGTGAAGCGAAAGTGCCAGCCAAGGATCAATTTTCTCAACTTTCAACTTTCAGGAGCTTCATGGAATCCCAGAGCATCATCGTCCTATAATTTCTCCTGTGATATTTGCTGCAAAGTTTGGCCAAGTTTATTCCACTAAATCGTTCTTCACTGACGGATCATTGATAGAGGAGTCAGCAGGCTTTGGAATATTTAATGAAATTGATAGCGCCAATCGTAAACTTCAAGCTCCTTGTTCCGTATATGTCGCTGAATTAGCGGCAATACACTTTACGCTAGAAATTGTTGCCTCGTTAACACCGGATCAGTACTTCATCTTCACGGATAGTCTCAGTTCTATAGAGGCTATTCGCTCCTTGAGGCCGGTAAAGCACTCCTCGTATTTTCTCATGAAAATACAGGAGCTTCTAAGTGCTTTATCTTCGCGTTATTTTATCATCACCTTTGTATGGGTCCCTTCTCCTTGTTCAATTCCGGGCATTGAGAAAGCGGACTCGCTTGCAAAGGTGGGCGCTATGGAAGGCGATATTTATGATCGCCTTCAACGAATTTTGTACTATTTTTCGTCAACAGTCACTCGTCAGCTGGCAGTATAAATGGAGTAAAGGAGATTTGGGGCGCTGGCAACATTCTATCATCCCAAAGGTGTCGAAGAAATCTTGGTTTAGCGGGATGGATGTGGGTCGAGACTTCATTCTTGTCATGTCTCGCCTCATGTCCAATCATTATTCTTTGAACGCTCATTTATACCGGGTTGGGCTGAGCGACAGCCATCTCTGTGAGTGTGGACAAGGCTATCAGAACGCAGATCACGTTATTTGATCATGTGCTGAGCATCGTGGTTTCAGATCGAGGCTTTATGATTTCCTTCGGACTCGAGGTAGACAACCCAATGTGCCAGTTCGAGATATTTTGGCTGTACGTGATTTGGAGTACATGAAACTCATTTATGTGTTTTTGACTAACATTAGCCTCAGATTGTAGTTAGTTTAACCTGTATGTTTAGTTTATGTATTTTTTTATATGTGTATGTGTGTGTGTTTTTTTTCTTTTTCAAAAAATGTTCAAGTCAAAAGAAAACCATAAATTGTATAGTTATAAGTGTTTAGATAATTAAGAATTTATATTTAATATGTTATGTAAACCATACTTTAAATTCCCACCCTCTTTCCTATCCGTAATTTGTTATTCCTATTAACCTCGAGACGGCCGCGAGTAATCGGCTCCTCCCTCCTAACTTTAGTTTTAAGATAAATGATGTATAAGAGTATGAAAATTTGACTCTGTCAAGTCATTCGATTGAGCCTGTACAAATAAATGATTATTAAAAAAAAAAATTCAAGTTAACTTCCGATTTAGCGTGTTTGGAGCTGTTTTAATGGAGTGTTTTAATTACAAGGTTTGGAAAATCCTTATGGACTGACCTAACCAGAGGTGGTAAATGTACATTTTTTTTTGCAAACCATTCATGCGCTGCAAATTTTGAGGTCCGCACACCACGAACAGTTTATGTGTACAGTTCAAACGAACGCGGGGATAGAAAATAGAAAAATATTTTTTGTTCCTATTTCTGCCGACAGTTTCAAACAGTTAAGAAATGGTTTGTGACGATTGTTGATAGCTTGATTAAAAACGCACTTATTTGGTTATTTTCGATTATAAGTTGTTAGTATACATTCTTATGATTTGATTCCATATAATAAACATCAAATGTATGAAGTAATAAGCCAACAATAAACGAAATTCTGAGTGACAAAAATTAATATCGCGAAATTTTTTAAACCATCGCACAGTGGGCAAAAATGTAACCAAAATCCCATTAATTTAGACGGCGCAGGGTTGGAGTCCTGAAAAATAGCTTTTCGTATGGAAAAAAATGCGGGAAATTGAATGGTGTTGGTTTCATTTAGGGTTGACCACAGTAAGTGTCCCATTTTGCCCATTTCTCCCCTCATTTTGGATGCAAATTAGGTTTATTACCCAAAAACAGAACTTGGTACTATTATATTGCATTCAAATGCACTGTAAATTTGCAGCAAAACCTGAAAAACTGAATGGAAAAGATTTCACTTTGATCGGATGCCAGGAAGTGGTCCATATTGCCAATTTAACCCGATTCTCCCCTCATACTTGAATAAACTCATAAACCATGCGGTTCTGAAGATCGGCGCTAGTAATATTACACTCGCTTGCATTGTACTTATGTAAAAATGTCCGGAAAATTGAAAGGGAAGGGTTTCGTTTAGGGTTGACCACAGTAAAGGGTCCGTTTTAGAAGCAAACTATTGTAGTCGATGTAAATTTGATGATTTTTTTTCATTCTGTATCTTTTTAATGAGATGGAACATCTTAGAATAAATCTAATGTTAAAATAACAATTTTTCAAACAACATGGTATATGAGTTATTTTTCAATGTTTGGGGGGAAATCGGGTAAAATGGACCTTTACTGTGGTCTACCCTAAACGAAACCATCATCATTCGATTTTCCAGACATTTTTACATAAGAACAGTGCAAGTGAGAGTAATATTACTAGCGCCGATCTTTAGAACCGCATGGTATATGAGTTTATTCAAGTATGAGGGGAGAATCGGGCTAAATTGGCAATATGGACCACTTCCTGGCATCCGATCAAAGTGAAGCTTATTCCATTCAGTTTTTCAGGTTTTGCTGCAAATTTACAGTGCATTTGGATGCAATATAATAGTACCATGTTCTGTTTTTGGGTAATAAACCTAATTTGCATCTAAAATGAGGGGAGAAATGGGCAAAATGGGACACTTACTGTGGTCAACCCTAAATGAAACCAACACCATTCAATTTCCCGCATTTTTTCCCATAAGCCCCAAAGCCATTTTTCAGGACTCCAACCCTGCGCCGTCTAAATTAATGGGATTTTGGTTCCATTTTTGCCCACTGTGCATCGGCTGGAGGCAGCAAAAATATTTCGTCGCCTGGAGGAAACGGTACAGAAAGGTCATATGAGATTTTTCCGTCGACGGTTCACTTTTGTGTGTGTTCAATTTGGTCGTAATGAAAAATGTCAAATATCAAAATGTAAATTTCAAAATACAGTACATTTACCACCACTGGACCTAACACAGAAGCCTGCTCTTGGTCATCGTGCATTGTTTAAGAGTGTGGTCAGGGTTGACTTTTGAAAAAAGGCCGATTTCTGATTTTTGGCTAGAATGAAAGATGTGAAGAGAAAGTGTTGAAAGTTCCGTCAGTGTGCGGCAGGCTGGAAATAGAACAGATGTTTTTAGTTAGGAAAACTGAGCGAAAGGGCATGTATCCAGTGGTATTCGAACCATGGACGTCAATTTTTGCCTAACATCCCACTGCGGGATAGGTTGTAGGACGGACCAAGTCCGCCACTGCAACAGACAAACATTGACGCATGGAAAGACGCTCATGTACCACTGTGGCTTGTATAGTTATTCTAGCGATCTATTGCATGCGCTCTGTTTATTGATGCGCACTTGGGAGAGGAACTCTCTCCTTTTTACCCTTCTCACGTCAATAGAAGGGTATTAAGATCGCTTGAAAACTAGACTTTTTATCCGAGGCCCACAGGGCCGAGTGTCATAAACCATTCGACTCAGCTCGACGAACTGAGCACATGTTAACAAAAAAAAATCAATAGCGTTCTATGGGAATGTTGTAGCTTCCATTTGCCGTCAACAGAACTGAAATCCGTTCACAGATGGCTGAGAAACCGATGTGACATTATTTGTAACGCACACACACACATACACACACATACACACACACATACTTACACACAGACATGTGCTCAGTTCGTCGAGCTGAGTCGAATGGTATATGCAGAGCTCGAAAAAATTGACACCCGTCGTGAACGATGAGTAAAAAAAATATTCAGTAGGTACAATTTTCCTTCTCTTCATTTCGTTCTATCAGTCACGCTATATATTCGTGTTTACTATTTTGCTATGCTCAGTCATTCCGTTGTCCTCGTGTTCCACACAACTCATTCACACCACAACAAAGTACACGGCTATTCAAGCCTCACGAGATTTTGGTTGCTTGACTGAATGTTCTTGTAACCAGTCATTCATTTTCGCGTTGGTGAGTGATTTTTTTTTTTGCCACAGGATTTCAAGTATTCCCGAACATGGCTGAAGGCAAAGGAAGCCAAAAGGCCAAATGGCCGAAATCGCTACAGAGTTTGTGGGGTATTTGTTCGAGAAAAGGCATTTGTAGGATCGATTCGAGAAGTTTTGGTTTTTTCCACTTCATTGATTCTCCAAATGAATGACTGTTCTTTCGTCTTCACGGTAGAACGTTGAAATTGAATGAGTTTTTTTTTCACTTACGTACATTCACTGCTTTCTGGGACGAATGAATGATCAAAGTAAAGCAAAACAAAACAAGTTGACTCAACTTGCACAAGAGATTCACGAAGGCAAATTTGTGTTTACTTCATGTACGCTAGGAACAAAGCGTGATGACTAATATTTTGACTCAGTCAGGGTGCAATTTGAGAATTGAATATGATATTTTTAAGCTCTGGGTATATGACACTCGGCCCTGTGGGCCTCGGATAAAAAGTCGAGTTTTCAAGCGATCTTAATACCCTTCTATTGATGTGAGAAGGGTAAAAAGGAGAGAGTTCCTCTCCCATGTGCGCATCAGTAAACAGAGTGCATTCAATAGATCGCTAGAATAACTATACAAGCCACAGTGGTACATGAGCGTCTTTCCATGCGTCAATTTTTGCCTGTTGCAGTGGCGGACTTGGTCCGTCCTACAACCTACCCCGCAGTGGGATGTTAGGCAAAAATTGACGTCTATGGTTCGAATACCACTGGATACATGCCCTTTCGCTCAATTTTCAAAAACATCTGTTAATTTTCCTACCTGCCGCACTCTGACGGAACTTTCAACACTTTCTCTTCACATCTTTCATTCTAGCCAAAAACATTGTTGTTCACTCTTGGTGCCTCATAGTGATGAGCGAACATCTCCTTCTACATCATAATCGTTACTCCACGCACGGAGAATACATAACATAACAATTAATGTATGTAAATATTTTAGTTTTTAAAAGCCATTCCACCCTTGGAATTTGTCTATGTTCTCAATATATTCCTGAACACTTACATCATCATTGACGAAATCCTACATGCATTTGATTGCCGGCTTGACCGATTTTCACTCGACTGCTCGTCCATTGATTTTCGTAGGCAGCGGTTGTGTGGCTTGCTGGGGCACAGATCTGGAATAGGGTATGATTATACTTTTCACAAGATTACCAACGCAAAAATGTTACTCAATTACTGTAGAAATTCATTTAAAACTAACTTGAGAGTATATTATTAGCTGCTTGTGACAATCCATCAGCTTGAAATGCCAAAACGTTTAAAACAAATTATCATGATGCCCCTCTTCAACAGTTCTATCTACTGCAAAACAAAATATATCGTTGAAAGCTATTATTTTCCCCATGTTTAAATCTAAGATCTCAGATGTTTACCACCCCATGGCAATTTCGGAAATAACTTCAACAGTAATCAAGTTGACGAATATTTCGACACGTTGATGAAATAAAAAAGGACGCCCAAAACGAGACATCACAACCACCGGCGAACACATTGACAGGCAGAGCAATGGTGAGCAACTGGAAGTGAAAAATAGTTTAAGCAATTTACAAAGTGTCGAGTGGAAAGCTAAAAATGAGAAAACGTGTTTCGTTATTTTTCTCATCACTGGTCGGAGTCGGAGGTGGAAAAAGTTTCTCGTCACGTTTGTTTGGTTATTACGTGAATGAACAGCGAAAGAACGGTAAACTCCATCAAAGCTGACTGCAAGGTGGACAAGGTGTAAACTTTAGCAGTGCAAAACCTGAAAATTGAAATGCGAGCTCGGAAACAGTTTGCCAACTATAGAAGTTTTCATTTCGGGTCACAGCATTAGTATTAGTTTAAAAAAAAATTAACCCTAACTTCACCGCCGTGGCCCATGAGGTGAATTGCATGTCGTTCTGAATTGCGCCCGCAATGCCATTTAAGGGAAATTCCGTAAACCAATCAAGCAATCAGCGTTCTTAGCTACTGCAAATCGACTTGTTTACATTATTCAGCCATTAGTCCGTAGCATTTTATTTGATCAGTAATCTACCTCCGTGTCAAGCTATGATGAGACCGAAGCTCAGCAAACCGCAAACCACTTCATTAATTAATAATAATCCTTAGGGTTGGCCACAATACCTACCAGCATATCTCATTTTAAGCGACCGTTTGTTTGCCTACATCATCATCGTTCCGTGCCCCTTGGAACAGCATTTCCGGCAAGGATGGCAAATCTTACAGCACTTGATGAGGAAATTCTGTGCTCAATTTACCTCTCACTTTATTGGAACGTTAATTGACTCTCGCAAAGAAGTCCCACTCAAATTAATTAAGAAAACACGCCACGGTATCCAATGTAGCGGCAATCTTGCCCCCTGCTCGTAGAAAGACGAGCTTTATGTAGTCCTCACGCAAAATTTAATTTTAAAACAAGCGAATCAAAGCAATATACCATGTTTCTTGAGATTTCATGGTTGCAGATGGAGCAGGAAAGCAGGAAGCGTTTTTCATGACTGCAGTGCAGAGCAGTAGTTCAAGATTGCGAACCCTCTGTTGTTATTGTCGCTTCATTTAGGTGGCCTACAGAAATCTGCGCTGGTACGTCACCCTCTAACTTTTAATGTTTCCAAAATTCAAGCAAACATCTTCCAGACTGTTTGCGCATCTTTTCTTGTTGTAAACTGATATTATAGTAGTTATTATAATAAAATAAAACGTTTCCTAAATTCACGAAGCAATGCACGCTTTGAAATTTAAAATTATGATATCATTGAAATAGTGTAGAGAATCAATGCTTTCTGCAAAGATTCAATTCCAAGCACGCGATGAAAAATTAATTGCTGTGTGACATTGAGTTGCTTGGAATAGAGTTTCTGTAGGGGGGCAAACCCAGCACAGAAGTGAACATCAATATCTCTCACGCCAAAGTCACGAGCTTAAATCTCACCCCCGGACAAGTACCCAAAAAGGTGTTTAAGTGACTGCGATAAGAGATGAATAAACCCGAAGCTTAAGTGACTACAATGAGAGATGACGAGACAGAAAATTTCCATAATATAGAAACAAAAATTTAGGTTTTTGTTCTTCACTACTTTAACTAACTGGACATAGCGTTGGGAACGGTTTAACCAAGGGTAACTGTTTTAATCAATTGTCGCAAAGTAGATCTAAGACTCCTACATTTTTCAAATTATTTTACTTCTAATGAAACTAACATAAGCTCTATCAATCGGGCTAACGATTCGATGTATAAATCATGATTGATTACCAATTTATTACCGTCATTTTGAAGATTTTAAATACATCATCTAGAAACCATAAATTTCCTACCTGCAGAAGAAGTTCGTTCAAATTTTTCCTTTCGGTATTTTGCATATGTTCGCGTGTACCGGAGGGAATGTCTTCATCAGCTCCTTTTCACATCTAGGCCTGTTGCCAGAATGTGATGTTAAGCAGTGACTTAAATTTATTTCATATTCAAATGATCTGACATCACTATTTATTTCATTTATTTCTTCCAGTCATTTGAGGTTGACGTATGCTTATGATTATATTGTCCATTGTCTGGAATTATCATATGCATCAACAAAATATGTTTCGAAGCTGTCCAATAGTACTCAACGATAAATAATACTTCGCTGTTGAGCGGCAGCTATGGCATCACTGTTGGTTTTGAGAGACCCCATGTTTCCTCTTTTCTTTGTTAACCGTGGGCCATGGCTATAGCGCACCGGTATTGTAACGTATAGCCTGCTATCTTTTTCATTTGTTTGTTTTTAAACAAATCATCACGTTTGTCGTTACAGTCACTTTGTCTTACATTTCCATGAGAGTTAATCAAATAAAAACTACACACTGTCAATTTAAATATGAACGAAAACCTAAAAGTTTGGTCGTGTATGTCTATCTCATAACCTGCTAATAGACAAGTATGTGATCATAGCAATCGACATTTTTTGGTTGATTGATTTCGAGAGCGGATGGGAAAACGAAGGAGTGGGATGAGGAAATTGACGTTTGCAGCAAATCGTGAACTAGCCTATATCATTTCACCTTCCTACACATGCTCGGAATTGCACTCATACAATATTGTTTGTTTATGAACGGATTGCGGAGCTGAAGAAAATATTCTCATGATCGGAAAGCAATTCGCATGTTTTAAATAAGTCCCTGTGATTGAGAACTTTATACCATGGCTTTCAAATTTTCTAAGTCTAATGCGGTATGTCCTGATAAATCAGAAATAAGCAGATGGATTAACGTCTAAATATTGGCAGTTCTTATAATAGATTACATAAATTTACCAATTGTTTCATGTTTGTGATTAAATATACATACAGTGATAGATATCGTTTTGCCCTATGATTTTTTAAAATGTCTCAAAAATATTGAAAACAGATTCTCCATTGGTATATGTTTAATCGTTTGGGTAGTGTACTTGAAAGACTTTCATGATTAGGAAACAGTTTGCACGTATGAGTACATCAAATCAAAAACGATGGATATAAACATTCAAACAACGTTTTAACTCTAGACATTCGTTAAGTCGAATTGCAAAAGTATTTTTTTTTTCGTTATCGCGGTTTTCCATCAGATTATATCACGCATCAGTAAAACAATTTACAATCAATAAAGTACGTCAATTGTTTCTCATTTAATTTTGACGTAGGACTACGTCTTTTTTTTTCTATAGTGTAAGAAAATTTAAAAAAAAAATTAATTTCGACCGTCACGAAAAATTGCCAGGTTTTGAGCGTTAATATATCAACCTTTTCTACAGAAATTTTTGAAATTCTAGCTCCAATCGATTGTAAATATGTCTACGCATCAATTCCAATAGAAGACATTGATTTCGGGCCAAATACTGTTTAAAAGTTAATAAATGTTAAGAATTGTCTTAAAGAGCCATCAGAAGTGTATAAATTCAAAAAAATAGTGCACTGTCCAATCAAAATGGTTAAAATTTAGTAGCGTAGTCCTACGTCATAAATTCGAACAACCAAATGGAGCTGAACGTTGAAGTTTTTTTTGTCAATTTTATTTATTTCTACGGGCTCAATCATATTAGCCTTACACTGCCAAAATTTCTATTGACATGTACATGATCTTAAAAATAAAGTTAAAAGGGGAAGAACCAATTACTCATGGCCGTCTCGACGATGGAAGAAATGACAATTTAATGGGGTGGGTTTTTGAATTATCATATATAAATCACATTTTTTGTGATTTGTTGTGATGTATTTGTTATTCTAACTGTCACAAACTAACAAAAACATTTAAGTCAAAAACTAACACTAAACATATAAGCTAAAACTGTCACTTAGCTCAAAACAGTATAAATGAGCGTTTGAAGAATAATGATAAGTTATGAGCGAGACATCACACGAATGAATTCTCCAACCAGACCCACATCTATCCCCTCAAACAAAGATTTGTTCGGCACCTTTGGGATGATTGAATATTTTCATCACCCCAAATCTCCTTTACTCCATTTATGCTGCCAGCTAACAAGTAACTGTTGACGAAAAATAGAAAAAAAAACCTCATTCAAGGTGATTCTACGATCATAAATATCGCCTTCCATAGCGCCCACCTTTGCAAGCGAGTCCGATCTCTCATTGCCCGGAATTGAACAATGAAATGGGACCCATACAAAAGTGATGATAAAATAACGCAAAGATTGAGCACTTAGAAGCTCCTGTATTTTCATGAGAAAATACGAGGAGTGCTTTACCGCCCTCCAGGAGCGAAAAGCCACTATAGAACTGAGAATGTCCGTGAAAATGAAAAACTGATTCGGTGTTAGTGAGGCAATAATATCTAGCATAAAGTGTATTGCCGCTAATTCAGTGACATATGCGGAACAAGGAGAATGAATTTTACTTGTGGTACTAACAATGTCATTGCACATACCATAGCTGGCGTACTCCTCTATCAATGATCCGTCAGTGAAGACCAATTAATGGAATCAACTTGGCCAAACTTTGCAGCAAATATCACCTGAGCAATCATAGGACGATGATGCTCTGGGATTCCACGAAGCTCCTGTTTCATGGATAAATCAAAATGAACCGAATTTCCGAAATCGGAGAAGCAAACATGATTAGGAAAATTCATCGAAGGGCTGACATCCTGTGTTATGTACAAATGGTACAACGTCATGAAGCAAGTTTGAGGGTTCAACTCAAGAAGCTTCTCAATGTTTTCAATTACCTGAGGGCTCATAACCTCACACCTAGAGAGGAGTCGTAGAGATAATTCTGAAGAGTGGCAACATGCCAGCCAGCACTTCAAGATTCATGGTATGAGTCGAGTGCATGCAGCCTAACGCGATACGAAGACACCGATACTGAATACGTTCCAGTTTAATGATGTGCGACCAAGCCGCCGACTGCAAACAAAAACTACCGTATTCTATACGGACACAATCGTTGTCTGGTACAACGTTAAAAGATCTTGTGAATGCGCTCCCCACCAGGTCCCGGTAATTGTGCAGAGGAAGTTGACCCTTTGCTGGCACATTAGCTTCAGAGACTCAATATGGGATCTCCAGGTGTATTTTGAATCGAACCAGACCCCAAGATATTTAAATGACATAGAATGAGTTATTGGTTTACCCCAAATTTGAAGCTTCGGTAGTGCAGGGTTATGCTTCCTAGAAAAAACTACCAACTCAGTTTTCTCCGTAGAGAATTCGATACCTAGCTCTAGAGCCCAAGTAGACAAATTGTCTAAGGTATCCTGTAAGGGTCCTTGCAGATCGACCCCATTGGATCCCGTTACAGACACTACGCCGTCATCTGCAAGTTGTTTTAACGTACAGTTGTCACTTAGCCAACCGTCAATGTCTTTGACAAACACATTTAACAAAAGAGGGATTAAACATGATCCGTGGGGGAAACCCATGTAGCAAAATAGAAAAGCTATAGAGATTCCATGAGAAAAACGCATATGTTACTCTGATAGCAAATTGTACAAAAAGTTATTTATTAACGGTCAGAAGCCACAAGCGTGGAGTTTATCCGAAAGAACTTCAACAGATACTGAATCAAAAGCCCCCTTAATATCCAAGAATACAGAAGCCATTTGCTCTTTTTTAGCAAAAGCTAACTGAATATCTGTGGAAAGCAACACGAGACAGTCGTTCGTTCCCTTGCCCCTACGGAAACCATATTTAGTATCTGACACCAGGTTGTTCGTCTCAACCCAATTGCCCAGATGGAGGAGGATCATTTTCTCCAACAATTTTCGAACAAGATAACATTGCCATGGATCGATGAGAGTTGTGGTCGGACGCGGGTTTTGTAATGGCAATATCTCTCACCCATCTCCAATCATCCTGTACAATGTTTAGTTCCAGAAACTGATTAAACAAGTTCAACATGCGCCTCTTTGCGACGTCTGGGAGGTTTTCAAGCAAGTTAAACTTGATCCTATCAGCCCTTGGAGTGCGAAGGATAACTCTACCATTGAAAAAGGTTGGCTGATCTCATCTATCGAATTCCCGGCTTGCGAGGAATGATCCGAGGCTCCATTGGTCCGAGAACTCCTCGCTCTCGTTGTTCGTAGTTCGGTTACGCAATCTTCGCGCCGTGTTCCGAAGAGTAATCATCGACATTTCACACGACGTCCGTCCACGAATCGTCGCCAGAACCTGCATATATTGGCCTTGATGAGGCTCTTAAGTTCGCTTTCTACGGCCGTGTATACTTCAAAGTGCTCAGGTGTTCCACGTCTACGGAAAACCTCTAATGCTTTGGGTTTTTTACGGTAAATCTCAGTGCATTGCTGATCCCACCATGGAGAAGGAGGTTTCCTGCAAAATGACGTTCCTTGAACTGGTCGAGTTTGAGCTTGAACCACGCGCTGTCCATGATTAGGTTGGAGAGGAAGTTATATTCCTCAAAGACTTCGACAATTCCACTATAAAACAGTGATCAAATCCCCGACCTCATTTGGAAAATTACCCATCGAAGGAAATGATTGCTGCACTTTATTGTCAATTGCTACAAAAATGTTTTCACAGTCAAGCATTGCAAGACCAATGTTTTTAAGAGGGTCAAAAAATTCGAAGTACTTGAAGATACCTTCCACAGTACCATCGAATGAGAACAGCCCAGTTGAAGAGGGGGTTTCTGTTCTCGAAATCGGGGCATCGGGGGTTTTGGATGTCCCCGGAAGGGATGGAAAGTCCTGGGTGTAGTTGGTACTATTGAAACCAGGAGGAATTGGATTTTCCCGCCATCCTCGTGT
Source organism: Aedes japonicus (assembly GCA_034211315.2). NCBI lineage: Eukaryota > Metazoa > Arthropoda > Insecta > Diptera > Culicidae > Aedes > Aedes japonicus. The sequence continues at coordinate 80,187 of JASCZW010000026.1, forward strand.
TTCTCCTCGCAATTAGAGCAGCGTGCCTAATTGCTGCAATGGGAGGTCGTATGTTCCATCTGCTTGCATTTTTGGCAGATCATGACTCGAATCACAAACAACCACACAGGTAGTCGAAGTTTTCCCAACTCGACGTATTGGGGGCGAGCTGATCCTCAGGAGCTCACCCGAAACGAGTCTGACGGCGTAAACTTCTTTTCGCCCTTATTGATCGATACTGTGCTGAGCCTTTGCACATCCAGTAGCTTCATTGGAGAAAGCAAATGGTTTTTAAATAGACCAATCGCCTGCTTCAGCAAGATCTCAGTTGTCACACTCGTTTCGGTGACCACAGCTTCAATTTCAATACCCCGAGCTAGGATAAACACTAGGCCATCCCTTATTTTGAAAAAAAATTGCCAAGTCAAGAATTCTACCTCTTGAAATGTTCGTCTTGGCTAGAAAACAAACATACTGAAATTTGAAGACCGTACGTTGACGTTAAGTGCTCCCCCAACGTACCTGAAGAAATGGTAGTACGGGTGACTACCCACGCGGTGGCAAGCACACTACTGTAGTGTATGGTCTTGCAGGTCGACAAAGATCAGTGTCGTCAGGTTGATAACATTTTATGTTTGTTTGTTTTTTTATCATCAATGTTGTTTGGGACACTTTATCATCAGTGTAGTTTACTCCGATAACTACAATTGCCGCTATATTTTTGGCTTGAAAAGGGACATATCTTATGTGAAAAACTGTCAGGAAACTACAGCGGCAATTGTAGTTATCGGAGTAAAAAATGAAAAAAAACACATGTTTAGGGTGAAATGGGGCGAAATAGACAATTTCTCGACCCCGGCACAGCATGAAACTGGCACCATTCGATTCCTGAGAGTGGGGTGGAATGGGGCAAAATGAGCCACTTCCAATGCTCTACACAGGATGAAATTAGTGGCAATCGATTTATTGGCGTTTTTCCTATAGAAAAACATCAGTACATAGACAAGTACCAGCGGATTTGAAATAAGTCCGATTACAACTTCGATTATGCCCACTGTGCGATGGACCTCTGGTGTGCGTGCAAAGTGGAGATGCGATGTGAAATGGCTGATAACTTGTCGATTGATAATAAATTATTTTTCGCAAATTCCCTTTTTAAACTGCTTGATTCCTACTTCGGAAAAAAAATCGATCACCACTGCGGCGATAATGACGATATTGAGGAGCAAAAATAACTGGATTCCAGTGTATAAAACGGTTAGTAAGCCAAAACTGTGGAACGCGGAAGATATCAACTTCACAATTTGCTAGTGCCCTTTTGAATCTCAATCCTCCTCGCTTTTTGTAACGGTTGATTCAAATGAGGGCGTTCGTTTTTGCTTTGGATGAACAAGATACAAGGCTGAACTAGAATGTGGAACAAGTTTTGTCATAGAAGCCGCTTGTAGATACTCAAGTGTTTTGTGACGTCCTTGTTGTGTAACTTTTGTTAAGTAGAAATAACAGTCATGACAGAACGGTCATATGGTGTGCATGTCAAAGAACAAATAGCGACTGAGATAACAAATAAGTGAGTTGGTCAGTAAGATTTTTAAAATAAGAAGTAAATAAGTAACACTTATTAAAATTAGATGATGTAAGATAATGTCGATCAGAGAAGTATTAAGTACTACGATGCTGTATATCGTTTACATAAGTTACTCAAGAAATCAATTTACCTTGCGCCTGACATTTACCTAGCCAAGCACGTTTTGCACGAACTACATTGCACTTTTAAAATCCACAGTTCGTTTAAGCCTTTAGGATCAATTTTAAAATAATGCCTATTTGCAGTTTGCGATGAAGCAGTGAAATTGCTCGGTTTTTTCAAAATTAAGTTGCAAATTTATTAAGTTTAATTTTTTTTTTTAAATAATTTTAAATTGGTGTACAAAATTCAAAGATATTGACATTTAAGTGAATGTACTTTTGTCCAAAACCAAATATTTTAATTTTTTTTTTTTTTGTCTATCTCAAAAACGGCTATACTTTTTTTTTTTTTCTAACCACGGTATTGACCGCGGTATTTTTGAATCGACTCCGTCCACGAATCGTCGCCAGTAACTGCATTTCTTGGCCTTGATGAGGCTCTTAAGTTCGCTTTCTACGGCCGTGTATACTTCAAAGTGCTCAGGTGTTCCACGTCTACGGAAAACCTCGAATGCTTTGGGTTTTTTACGGTAAATCTCAGTGCATTGCTGATCCCACCATGGAGAAGAAGGTTTCCTGCAAAATGACGTTCCTTGAACTGGTCGAGTTTGAGCTTGAACCACGCGCTGTCCATGATTAGGTTGGAGAGGAAGTTATATTCCTCAAAGACTTCGACAATTCCACTATAAAACAGTGATCAAATCCCCGACCTCATTTGGAAAATTACCATATTGACATTTAAGTAAATGTACTTTTGTCCAAAACCAAAAATCAAAAACGGCTATACTTTTTTTTTCTAACCACGGTATTGACCGCGGTATTTTTGAATCGACTTCAAAAATGCTGTATTCTAGTGTTACTCAACTTCAATCTTGCATTCCCATATTATAAACTAGGCACAATTTCTTCTTCTTAGTGTTTCAAGCTTATTTCGTTCACAATTAACTTATTGCTTGCTCTCAACTTAATGTTCCAAATGCACTTCCACAGTTATTAATTAAGAGCTTTCGATGCCAGGTACCATTTTTGCATTAGTATGATTGTGTGACAAGTACAATCATACCCTATGCCCAGGGAGTCGAAAATATTTCCTTAACGAAAAATTCCTTGACCAGGCCTCCAGCATGGTGTTACTTTGTAGCCGCACCTAAACCGACTGAGCTAAGGAAGGACCCTTTTGGGCAAAAGGATACCATAAATTAAAGATTTCATTGTTCACTCATGCAACTTGAAGTTGATTCGGCTAAAACGTGCTTATTTACATAACGTAGAAAAAAAACACTCAATCTATTGTTTACATTTTGATGTCGAACGTCACTGACTTGCTTCACTCCAAATTGTATATTCCAGCTACAATTAGTTTTGAAGAATTTACTTTCACTTCGCGATCGATAAAGAATGCGTGCTAGTAAACTTTCAGCAAAACAAAAAAATATTGATCACCGGGTCTATCAAATTTACGTTTTTCTTTTTTCTAATTTAATCTTGGCTGTTAGCAAAATGAAGCACAATCCATCATATTTGGTTGGTTTGAGTTCGATATCGATGTTAATCAAAAGGATGATCCTTCAATTTATTATTGATGTTGAATGAACTAATATTAATAGTCAATAATAATTTGTATTTAATTGAATTCGGCAATGAGAGTTTCATAGCTGTTAGGTGGGTAAACTTGTATTTGAATAAAAATTCCAACACATTCCAACAATTGACAGAGAAGTGCCTATTCCAAATGATAACAACAGTAGCAATCGTAACTCAAACAACGCAACAGCCGTTGCTCCAAACATAGAAAACAATTACACATTATCTCCTGACAGAACACAGCGCAAACCGGTTCATTTTCAACGTGTCATTTTGCTCCGGATGTAGTAGATTAATTGGGCGAAGCAGCTTCCCAGAATCGAGACATAATTAATACGCTTCAAATTAGTCAACATCCCACTCCAGTCATCGGGGGAGACCTTCGGGGAGATATCGTGTCTTGTTTTTCCGCTCTACGGTTAGCGTCGACTATCCGTAAACAAGCCGACCGACCATCATGTTCCTCGTGGTAGTGGTACATGGCCATGCTTTCCATCAAACAGCATGGAAAACGTCCCAATGGACCACTCCTGCGATGCCCAGGCAACGTCCCGGTGTTAAACAGTGATCATCATAATTCATCGCAAATAATTCCATACTGGTAAACGTCCCGCAACAGCTTGTAGCTGTATGCCCCGGACTGGGACTCGTTGGCATCTGGAGGAACGGCTGACTACACCGTCAGTATTGTCCTAGTAGCTGGTGCATAACATTGTGGGGTTGAGAGCTTCATTGGGCGTGCTAGCTCGGTCTAATCGTATACCGTAAGTAACCCTAGCGGTTCCTACAAGACAAGCTTTTGCTGGCCAAAGGGTGGAGTAGAGCGGTTGGTGGTTTGTTTCCGGCGGACACGCTGAGAAAATTATCTCATTTATGTGCGAAGCACACTAGTAAACATGGAGTAATAAATCTTACCCGTTTCAGGGTATTCTATTGCCGATGCCATAAGCTGCCATGTTTTCCCAGCCAAACGATTTATGTCTGTGGCCTAAACGGGAAAGTTGCTGCACTGTTGCGCGCTAATCGGTTAGCCCTAACTGCCGAGGAGGATATTTATAAAGGCTTCATTATAGTGGACCAGGAGCGGATGCAGTTCAAATTGTTGAGGAAAATAATGAACGCTGGAAGCTCGTGGCCAAATTGATACACGTACGTACATGGATAAATACAGTCGATATAGATGGGATCGTAGTACAGATTGGGCTCTATTATCGGTTAATCTTATAGTTGTTTCGTTTATGATATACAATATACATTTTAAAAAAATATGTCTGCTCATTTTGTTGGTTTCAGTAAAAGCTTTAAAATACATTATTAGTTAAAGCTTTTGTTTCATTTTAACTTTATACACCAAACAAAGGGTAGCATAGGGTGGGTTTTACATATTTTTTTTATTTTTTTTTCCTCTGTTCGGGACATAAACCACTGCGACCAGTAATTTGATCTATTGTAGTATATCCCGTAGCCTTTGTTTAGTGCATGTCGAGTTACTTCATCACTATTGAGAAATGATGAAGTATTCGGTGTTGTTACAGTTGTCATTGTTTGTTTTGTCAGCAATGAATCAGGTTTAATTGAAAGTTTCCGCTGTTTAAACCCTTTGTGAGCGACAGCACTCTTCAAAGGCGCGCCCCTTTATCAGTCAAAACCGGATTCATTGCAAACAAAACAAACAATAACTCCGATAGTGACCATGCATCAGAACCCTAGTCATAACCAATTCAAACTATAGAACATCAAATAGAAAATGAGAATTCACATAAATGAAGACTAACCATGTTTTCTTTATTCCAAGCTCATCCTCGGTGGCGCAACCCGAGTATTGTCACTTTTCACAAGACATAAAATGTAATAAGGCCAATTATACGTTCCTTTGACTACAAAAACAAATATGTTCCCTAGTTTGAATTAATTCGGACTAGGGTTCGGTGGTAGATCTGATACCCCGTAACGCACCACGAAAAGGTGATCTACCAGCGTTACGGGTCTTACATATAATATCAGGTCTCTTTCACAGATATTTGTCAACCGATTTCAGATCTGTTGGTGGCAAATGAAAGCAACAATTCGTTAAAGAGATATGAACGAAACAGTATTTAACAGCGTATTATAATAGTTGCCAAACATCGCAGTCTCTAATAACATACCGAGCTATTTTTATAATTTTCATTTTGCAGCGTTTGGTGGGTGAATGAGAGCGCAAGTCAATCCAAAACTGAGAGTTAGGAAGGGGTAATGGCGAACTGGTCTATGCTGACTACTTGAACGTCATGGGAGAGGATAAGGATTAGGTTGGTGTAAGGGCCGCGTTGCTACAAAATAACCAGAATTGTTTAATGTGTTTAAAGGGCGATACGGTCAAAATTTGGTCAATATCAACTTGACGTATTTCTTTCAATTTTGCATTTAAAAAACCGGAACACCCCTCATTTTGAAGGTGTGTGTGTGTAGAATGTTGCTCCTATTTTGATTTTGGAATTCACTCTTCAGTTTTCAAAATGCCGTCCAAGCAAGAAGAGCAGCGTATCAAAATTTTGCTCGCGCATCGCGAAAATCCGAGCTACTCGCACGAAAAGTTGGCAAAATCGCTAAAAGTTGCCAAATCAACCGTTACAAATGTAATTAAAGTGTTTGGGGAACGTTTGTCGACAGCCAGGAAGTCTGGATCGGGGGTAAATCGAAAACCGGAAGCCGCTGAGACGACAAAGAGAGTTGCCGGTAGTTTCAAGCGAAACCCTAACCTATCTCTCCGAGATGCCGCAAATAAGCTGGGTGTATCGTCTACAACCGTGCATCGAGCCAAAAAACGAGCCGGACTATCGACTTACAAGAAGGTAGTGACTCCAAATCGCGATGATAAACAAAATACGACGGCCAAAGCGCGAACTCGGAGGCTGTACACGACGATGCTGACGAAGTTTGACTGCGTGGTAATGGACGACGAAACCTACGTCAAAGCCGACTACAAGCAGCTTCCGGGACAGGAGTTTTATACGGCAAAAGGAAGGGAAAGGTAGCAGATATTTTCAAGCACACGAAACTGTCAAAGTTCGCAAAGAAATATCTGGTTTGGCAAGCCATCTGTACCTGTGGCTTGAAAAGCAGCATTTTCATAGCTTCCGGGACTGTCAACCAAGAAATTTACGTGAAAGAGTGTTTGAATAAACGTCTGCTGCCTTTCCTGAAGAAACACGGTTGTTCCGTACTGTTTTGGCCGGATTTGGCATCTTGCCATTACGGTAAAAAGGCCATGGAGTGGTACGCCAACAAAGTGCAGGTGGTTCCAAGGACAAGAACCTCCCAACACGCCAGAGCTCCGCCCAATTGAGAAATACTGGGCTATTGTCAAGCGGAACCTAAAGAAGACCAAAAAAACTGCTAAGGACGAGCAGCAGTTCAAGGCAAACTGGCTTTCTGCGGCGAAGAAGGTGGACAAGGTGGCTGTACAAAATCTGATGGCAGGGGTCAAACGTAAGGCCTGGCAATTCGGATTTGGAAAAGCGGAAGCCTAACTGAATATTTTTCCTGAATTTTATACTAATTGAACTTGAAAAAGAAATTTAATTTGATTTTTTAAATAAACGATTTCACCGATTTACACGCGTTTTCCCTTGACCAAATTTTGACCGTATCACACTTTATGTTAAATTACGTAAAATCTCTTCAAAAACATGTACGATGTTATTAAAATTTCTGTGTTATTAGATTTCTGTTTGTTTTCTTATATACTGACTGATATTGAACTGATGATACTTCTCTTTGTGTGCAGTCTTTGCATCCTTTCCTTTCCTTATAAAAAATGCATGTACGCCATGGTTGGGAAGGTCCTTTGTTCTTTTATCGATCCATTTCACCGCAATTCTCGGCTACCAAGACCGCGTCCGAGGCTGGTTGATTTGGTGCTTGAACTTCGAGATCACTCGGGGCCATAGTGGATTCAAAGCCACCAGGATAGAGTTAAGGAGTGTATCGAATATAAGCTATCCACATACATCTGCGTTGTACGCATGAATTTGTGATGGTTTTTTATGCTCTGAACTCTGCATGCTGTGCATTTGACTGTCAGCTTTTTTTTGTTTACTTGTTTGTGCGGTTCAAATTCTGCGTTTTCAAAATGTCGCGTATTGAAAAAGAAGTGAAAATTAAGGTTCTGGACACATGGCTAAGTGAGAAAGGTATTACTATGCGAAAATTGGCGAAGCGGTTTGGAATTCATCATGCGAGTGTTAAAACCATCATTAATAAGTTTGGGGAACACTATTCTTTAGATGAGCTACCAGGAAGAGGCAGAAAACCCGGTTCTTCCAACCTGAAACTGGAGCAGAAAGTGGTATCTCTAATCATGAAGAACAAATCAATGTCAATACGTGATTTGGCCAAAAAAACAGGAACGAGTGTCGGAATGATCCAGCGTATCAAGAGGCGAAACCACCTGAAGACCTACAAGAAGCAGAAAATCTCGAAACAAAGTGCAGAACAGAAGAAGCGAGCAGCAACAAGGGCCCGAAAATTGTATTCGCGTCTTTTGCAGCGTCCGGATGCATGCGTTTTGATGGACGATGAGACCTATGTAAAGGAGGACTCAAAAACCCTTCCAGGTCCACAATACTTTACTGCCGTCGTTGGGGAGGATGTGAGCGATGCGGACAGGTCGATTCAAGTGGAGAAATTCGGTCGAAAAGTACTGGTATGGCAAGCAATATGTTCCTGTGGTTTGAAGTCAACCATTTTTTACACTACCGGAACTATAAATGCGGAAATCTATCGATCTGAGTGTCTCCAGAAGAGATTGTTGCCTTTATATAAGAAGCATAGTACACCTCCACTGTTTTGGCCGGATTTAGCGTCGGCTCACTATGCCAAAACCACTCTCAATTGGCTTGCGGAAAAGGGTACAGATTTCGTTGAGAAAAATATCAATCCACCAAATTGCCCTCAGCTTCGACCCATCGAACGTTACTGGGCAATCGTGAAGAGGGTCTCAAGAAGACTCAAAGACTCGATCCAAAGTTCGAAAATTCGTGAAGGAATAACTTAAATTTCATCCGGTCTTCATTTTGTTCAAGTTTAACCTCGTACAATAGAGGATCAATTTTTTGTATGAATAAAATATCGGTTTTCAACATAATTTGAAAGAAAGTTTGTGGATAGCTTATTTTCGATACACTCCTTAGTAACAATAAAAAGATTATAGATAGGAGATTTTAGTGGCATATAGGGTGTATGTGAGATTATTGGTGATATTCTCACAACAACTTTTCGTTTCTTTGACCAAAAACCTCGAGTCACTGTAACCCAACCAAACCCAATCGGAATTCAATTCTAACAGCTCTAGCACATTCACTGCCTTAAATTGTTGTCCGAATCCTAAATTTCTACTCTTCACTTTGGGATTTATAGCCATTCCAAATCTAAAAATATTTCAAAAATGAAACCTTGTCATAGATTCTGTTTCCTATCTAGTGAGTTTATCTTTTTTTTTTGTTTCTCCTTCCTGTCGTAGCCGGGGGTCATGATGATCGGTAATCCGAATCCTACTGTAGGACAGAGCAGTCGAAATAGAAATCTTAATTCAACTATGGCCCTGAAAAGCGCTGATTTATTTTGTTGCTGCTACTGATGCTCCTCGCTGCTGCTGCTGCTGCTGCTGCTGCTGTTGCTGCTAATGTAGCTTGTGTCGTTTGCGACGTCCGACTGATGAATGACTTCACCAAGAGAATGGGTTTGCTTTTATAGCTGAATGCTGAAACCATTCGGCCAATCAGAAACAGTGAAGGGGAAACATTGAAAGGAGAATAGTTCGTCATCATAATTTTTCCTGTTCTGTTTATTTGTTTTTTTTGTTGTCTTTGAAACGTTTCCTGTATTTAGTAGGGTAATGAGGCACGTCAATGTCTTAGGTCTTAATAGTGGATATAAAATATTTCTTTCATTTTGTTTGTTAATAAAGGCAAAACGTAAACTATGTTCTAATACATTTATTAAGATGATCTCTCTTTAATACTACACTTCCCATTCATTTACTGTCTAGTTTGGAGGGTTTATGTTCGTACTCAGTCCAACCGGCTTGCAAATAGGTAAAACGAAAACAATGATCCTATGATACTGTATATCTGTTTATGTTTGATTTGGGCCCACCACGTCCTATCTTCAACATACATGCCTCATTTTGAAATCAGATAATTACCCTGATTAAAACATTCACTCCTTTCTAAAATGGTGCAATTACATTCATATATTACACCATGAGCACATCAGGTATTTTGGTTATTTATTCCATAAAACAAATGGATAAACAAAAACATAAATTGCCACGAAAATGAAAAGTGTAGTTTTAGACGTTTTCCCTAGATTGAAATTAAGAAATCTAAGAGTGAATTGCGGCATAACCCGCCAGTATCACACCTGATGTAAGTGCCTTTATATAAACGTTCTACGACGTGGCACTGAATAAAATGACTAAAATATGTGATACTTTCACTACTGGTCAAATTCTTGGTCTCACAGGCATGTTTATAGCATGAGATAGGCCCTCTCCCTCTTACCGTCGACAAGGTGAAAACTTTGACCAACGAGAGGGATAACATACCGAGCTATTGATGTGCCAATTTTAGTTCTGTCATTCCAGTTCGAACAAGCGACACGAACGGTCGTGTTTTTCGCTCTATCGATACAAAGTTTGTTTTTCGAAAGTTTGTGTTGCTCACCTAGTCGCCAAACAACACGAGTTCGACACTCACGACGCACCCGGAAACAAGCCCCTGAAGGTGATTCTGCGTGACCTTCCGGAATTCACTTGGGAGTTGGTGAGCTACAAGCGGTGGCTCTGAAACCACTGAAGGTGTTCCCCATAAAACGATAACAACAGGGAAATCATCGGGACCAACTGGTCCATCTGGAGGAGGGTTACGATAGCGGAACTGATGAAAACACGGGCATTCTTCAACTTCATTGTCAAGTGGGACCGGTATCGACCGAGGCAGCACGACGTAACGCAGTGTGGTAACTGCGTTGTGTTCGGCCATGGAACCCGAAACTGCCACATGAAACCGCGGTATGGAAAGTGTGCCGGAGCACACACAACCGTGGAGTGCGCCCCGATGGATGAAGGTGCCCCATCAAAAAGTACACCAACTGTGGTGCTAACCATGAAGCCAGCAACCGAGCCTGTCCCAAACGAGCGGAGTATTTGGCCATCCGCAAGCAAGCGTCCAGCAAGTCTCGGCCTGGCCAACGCCACCCGCCACCTCGAATGGACGAGGAGATTTTCCCGACGCTCCAGTACCAAGTGCCGAATCTACCGTTGGTTCCATTAAATGTTCCTCCATGCCGGCTCCGCCTTCACGCAACCATTAACCGATGGACAGCTCTATGACACGGAGCAAATGGTCGAGTTCGTGCAAAAACCGCCAACTACGTTCCTGCCACTCGAAGAAGGTGGCGACTTCCTTAACATTTGTTCTAGCAATAAAATTACTGTCCGCTCCTAGCGCTTCACATGGAGATGAGAAATTATCTGCTTCTGCTAACTTCATCAAAGATCGTTACTCCCGCGCTGGGGACAATACAAAAAATAACAATCAAAAGTGGAGGAATGAAATTGCTCAAGCCAAAACTCAGCATGTACATACCAGGATACCGGATTGATCGACTTGATCGTAGCACCTCTAGTAGAGGAGGAGTTGGAATCGCCCTGCGTTACAACATCAACTGCCATCTGTTTCCGAGCTTTCAGCTACAGCCTATCGAAACCATCGGATTCGAGGTCGAAGCTGCCGACCTAAATGCGAAACATGAAACCAGGGGAACACACGGCGCAATCGGAACGGAATAATTCTGCAGGAAGACATGAAAGAGGGCCATTACACCGTCCTGGGCCCGGGTACTCCCACCCGTTTGAGCAGCTCCGGGGTCCATTCGATAATCGACATCTTCCTCACCAGCTTGGGGAACAACATCGCCCAACCGGTGGCGCCCAAAGTGATGGCCAAAGTTGGGTCCTCGGTTAACCGGCATCGGTTCACCAGAAGGAAATACCATCGTGCCAGATGGGAGAGGTTCCGACAACATATCAACGACATCGTCGATTTCAACGTGCACTCGTGTCAACTGGTGACATCGATCGGCCGCTGCAGAACATTGAGCAAGCGATCTCCCAGGCCCAGGAGCAACGTATACCGGCGATGGATCAGGTGAACAACTCTGTACCCATTGATAGACCCACTAAAGATTTATTAGAATTGCGAAACCCCATCCGATGGCAATACCAGAGAACTGGATTACCAAGGCTAAAAAGTCACTGTAATCGAGTGACGAAAATTACTAAGGCCATAATGGTGGACCTTAAGAATAACAATTATGCCCTCAAGATCCACTCTTTCGCAGATTGTGCAAAGCCGTACTGGAAGCTGATTTTTTTTGCAAACTAGGCCAAGGCCCATTCCACCGTTGATCCCACTAGACAACAATGACTCTACGGATCGCTTGATAACTCCTGTAGAAAAGGCTACTGAGATAAGTCAACACTTCGTCAGCTCCCATAATCTCTAACAAAACATCGTCAGTCCACACGAAGCTGCCGTTAGCTCACTTATTACTAAGATTCATATAAGCTCGAACTACTTCACAGAGGAATTGAAGATCTCAGCTCACGAATTGTGGACTTATTGACATACAGAAACCTGGGAAAAATCCTCATGTTCCAAGAGCTATAGGCCAGCCTTCTCTCAGAAGTACCGAATCTATTTGAGAAAGCGATCCACCGTCGGCTTCTCTCGTCTGCCGACGAGCTTATCATCTTGCTCGACGAGCAGTTCGGATTCCGACGTGGTCGCTCAACTGTGCACCAACTTAACCGAGTAACCAAATCCTCAGGCGGAACAAGTCTGATGCGAAATCATCGCATGGCATCTCGATATCGAGGTCTGATAACGTATGGCACGATGGTCTGGGTAGCTAAAAGATACAATCTTCTTATCTTCCTAGAGATGATAATGAAAAATTATCAGTCAGACAGGACATTCCGTTTTTTGCAGCACGGTGCAGTTTCCGATGCACAGGAGATCTCCACCAGTGTTCCACAGGGAAGTATCCCAAGTAGCACACGAAACATCTTTCATATTTATCACTTAGTAGTCCTGTTTAATTTGAGTAATTCTGCAGTAACAAAACGCATATTCTGTTACAGCCGAGTTCGTTTCACGTATACAAGATACTAGATATTTCATTGATGTTGCTCAAATGGTTTGCTAAGACCATTCAAAACAAAAATTGGAATTAGTCGAGATCTGTTTGTCTTTGAAAAATTGCAGCTATGTAAATTTTATCAATACGTTGCATACTAAGTATTTTCCAGTGTATGTGATGTTTATTATGAAGTAATTTTGACCTCCAGAGCAACATAACACATAAGGTACACTCTTGTTCCTTTGATGCGTTTTGATACTTCATGTTTTTAAAATGCGTTTTTTGAGCCATATTCGCAACGTAAGTAAACGCAACATAAAGTCAATAAATAATGTTACGTTGTTGTCACGTTCAATTGCACATTACCGCAACAGTTATGAGGATTGAAATATATCCAAATGAAATGCACACTACCGACCATATGTGTTTTGATATGAATTGAAAATTAATCAATACATGATCTGAACAGGCTAGATAGAGGTTGCTTTCTAGAGTTTGTTGTTATTGTATAGGCTTAACAAAGAAAATGGCTTTGAATGCTCATTATGCAAACTCTATATGCTTTGATTTTTATGGTAGTGGCTAATTCTTTTTTACTTTTAAACTAGTATCACTCAAAGAGTGAGAGCATAACGTTTTTACTTTCGGCTATCCTTACTAATTAATATTTATGAAATTGCTACCTTCGTAAAGCTGAAATAAATTATCTTCCCAATTACAATAAACAGTTGTGAGATTACTAGTTGCGCGTAATGAACAAAGGCTGTTATATTTTTGAATTAATTCTGTCAACTGTTTACATAAACATAAAATCAATGATTTCACAAGAAACCTGTCGACCTAATTATAAGGAGATAAAATAACCTAATGTATTCATCATAACATTTAGATATTGATAAAACTTTCAATGTATCAGTACTTGATTGTATATTTTTCAAATCGCTTATTTAAATCAAAACCCAAGCAACAATATCTGAATACTAATGTTTTGAATATGGAATAATCGATTGATCATACGCTCAAACAATCATAATAAAATTGTTTCAAAGTTGTTAATATCAATATTGTAAAACACCGTAGTAAAACACCGTGCTTTACAGCTTCAGTTGTGGCAGCTTAAAAATTGTAAATTGAGGGAATTAAGGTTACCTTCTTGTGAAAAAAAGAAGCTCAGATGGTCTTACTTATTCGTTGTTCCGAAAACTGTTTCACTACAGCTAAGAATCACCTCTTATTTTAAGATGGTACTTTATCTTAAGTGTTTATCTTTGTAATATAAATATCGCATTTCTGTGATACAATTCAAACTGTAATAAATTGAATCCTAGAGGGTTTGAGCTCTTTAGTGAAATACCTGTAACTAGAAATTAGAAGAAAAATTAGTATCTTCCATTTAATTCCAACTACCTTTGCTTATCTTCGACAGATACGCGTATTTCGTCTACAATGTGCAGACTTCTTCAGTGTCTCGTACTAATAACTCGACTTGTATTATTAGTACGAGACACTGAAGAAGTCTGCACATTGTAGACGAAATACGCGTTTCTGTCGAAGATAAGCAAAGGTAGTTGGAATTAAATGGAAGATACTAATTTGTCTTCTAATTTCTGTAACAAAATGTTTATTTTCGCTTCCTACCAATTCAGGAAATTTGAGGTTATTGCATTTCGAGTGAATACCTTAAAAATAGGGAAAGGCATATGATTTAATCAAAAAAAAATCTGCAAGTTTACCATTTCTTCAACTTTTTCTATATTGTCTACTCAACAATCTATCTCTCGATAATTCCAATACTTCACTAATTTGAACCGTTATTATTTTAACAATTGGAAATAAATTTTACAGCTAATTTACTTTCTAACTTCACTCACGTAATCTTGTATCTTCTTCTTTTTCTTGTTTTTATTCTTTTTGACTTGAAAGCTATCGTTGATACATGTCATGTGTCTTCATCAGTCAGTTGACCATCGGTATTAAAATTCATTTCCACTACATCGTTGTGTCCAAGAAGTGTGGCAACAAATATGTTGCATGAAATTTGGTGTTGAGTGAAGCGAATATAGAGTCAAATGGAATGCTTAAATAACAAATAAAACTTTAATTAACTTTATTAAATTTGGATTTAATGACCAACCTAGAAGTTTTCGTCTTTTAAAAGAAAGATATTCAACTTCTCGTGGTTCAGAAAAGGGAACCACTTATAATGGTACTTAAAGCAATCATACCATTGATTTTTTGTAGCTTCTGAATTATGATAATTCATTATTCCAAAGGATTGAATACTTTTGTTGAAGGCGTATGGGACATTGTTGTTTTACTTGTAATTCCAGTCAATCATTCTCGTTTCCCTTGAACAAAGAATCAGCTATTAGATTAATTTAATATTAAATTTATTAATATTTAATTATGTGGAAATCATTAGTTTTGAATTATAAACATATCAGGTAAACGTAAACAAAGAAAGCCCACTTCCAAACTACAACTGTTGCCGAGATGTCTGCGTAGTTTAATATCAAAGAAGCACTTAACGCGTTAAGAATGGATTCATAATTATTTTGGCCGGTAGTGTATTTGGTTTGTCCGTAGGTGCCATATGTGTACCACAATTTTCCAGTACAAAATTAGATTTTAAAATTTTACTCCTTCCTCCATAGTTTGAGCCTTACATGAATCTGTAACGATTTATCATTCTTCAAATGAATCAAATATCGGATTCTTCCAAATGCAAACATAGTTTTCCACAAACTTTCCTTTCTCATGTTCTGAAGCAATGCTCGAATCTCGAGGATTTATTGAAGGGCGTTTATATTTTTCGTCGTAGAACAATATAATAATCCATAAATCTGAAAGCGTTGAAGAAAACCTATTCCAATACGATTGTCAGATCATTTTACTTGTCTATATTTTGATCAATAATATTTGGTTGATAACGATATCCATTTAAAAAAAAGTTATCCTCGCATTCTTTTCAATATTGGTATCAGCATTTTGTTGTAACGTGATTTACAATATTTGAATGTTGTAAAAAATACTATAGCAACTCTGTACAAACAATGTCAAGTTGCAAATAGGCTCCACCCTTGCGCTTTTTAAGTTGCTGTTGTGTATGATTTTAAGGTACATAGCCATACAAAACTATCCCTAATTTGTTTCAAGAGATAGTTGTTTTTGCTCTATTGAAACAAGTTGTGCTACTTGGGATACTATGTTCACTTCTGTTCAACTAATTCATCTCGGACATCCCTGAAAAATGGATCTCTGTCGTTGTTTTCCGATGATACCGCAGCCGTCCACAATGGTAGGGTAACAAGAGCGCTCACCACGAAACTGCAGCGAAGCCTGAATGTTCTGTAAGAATACTTCACCATTCAATGCACAAGATGCGACACTATGCGATTCTATAGAATTATATAGAGCAGCATAGATTCGCGCGAGCATTTTTTACATTTTGAATCTATATCGATTATCAAATTTGACGCTTACACACAGATTTTTTTTACAGAAATCTGTAAAATTCTACCGATTTCTCAACAGCTGAACGTTCGGTAATTCGATTGAACGAATTTCGGTTAAATTTAAAAGGTATCTGTAAAAAAATACCAGATATCGGTAAAATTTTACCAAAATCCGTTTAATCGGATTATCTGAACGTTTGGCCGCAGACAGATGTTCAAGCTCGAAAAAAAAACGAATTTGTTGTGTAAAATTCCATCTTGCACAGTAGCGCCGCCTAGTCAACTAATGGCTACATTTAATCTGAAAGTTTGACTGGCAACCCATTCTTCTCTTACCAACAAATCTGTGGCGCCATCTGTTAGCTTATTGCTACTTGATATCTTGAGGGAAGCTATATTTTTACACAGGTAGGGTATGTGTCCCTTGACTCAGCCTATTATGCAACCAGAGATCACATTTTTCATTATAACTCATAAAGTTTTTAAGCTGTAAGCAAGATTCAACTAGTTATACACTTGCAAAGATAAGTTAGATAACAAATTTGGAAGCATGTATCACTAAAAGTTACACAACTATTTTTATAATGCCAGAAACTTTCGAGGGATGTGGATTTAATGTCGGTCTAAAGGCACCAAATTGGGTCTATTCGAGGATGCTACTTCGTCCCATTCGATGGATTTATTACTAAATGCAGTTTTTGTACGGTTTTTTTTTCCTAATTTTTTGAATTAAGGCATTGTAAGCTGTACTGGATTTACTTAGTACAACATTTCACAACACAAACTAAAGTAAAACTGCCTCGAAACACTTAAATGATGTTCATATATGATTTATTAGCCATTCAATAATGAAAACATTATAATTCACTATACAATGATTTTTTCTCTTCGATTTGTGTTTAGATGAGCCACTTGAATATAAAAAACCGCAAATTCATGCATTTCCACTTGAAATTTTACCAATAACAACCTTTTTACTACGTTATTGATACAACAGGCCATAGTTGGGAACATACAAAAATATATGTACCCAACATTGGGTCTACGATTTTCTTGTAAAATCATTGTTATTTTAGCTATGTGAACAGTTAGTTTGTAACATGTAACTATTTTCTGCACATCCAAACTGCATTACTTGCTTTATCGATTCAATTAAGCCAGATTTAGATCACTTGAAATCGTGTAGATTATCTGTTCAGCATAACCAATGAAATCGTGATGCCCCGAAAGTTCAAGAAACCGAAAATTACGCGGAAGTGAACAACTATAAGATGATTAATATAGTCTCAATTGCTTCAGATTACATCTATCATGCTAATAGCAACATGATTTTGTTGATTATTGCTAAATTAATGACACATTTGGTACATAGGCCGAATGAAGGAGCTAGGCTAACATTACATCCCCTTACCCTATATGAGATGAAGTTGAACGGCTGTCCGCGATTCGGCTGTTAAAAATTCGGTAAAATTTTACAGATTTCTGTAAAAAAAAAGTGTTGGAGTTTGTTGGATTGTCTAAAAGTCCATTGTATAGAGTGAATATATGAAATATTTGGTGAAGTGTAAGAAGCGTTCAGTCTCACCATCGGTGGATTAATTCGGGTTTTTTTTTTAAATAAAAGATAATTTAAATTAATGCATATCATTACATAAATCAATTACTCAATACTATTCAAATCAAACTTTTAATCGATAACGACTTTCACACATATGGGCCCATAAAACCCATCTTAAATACTTAAATTAAATATTACGCTTAAATTAATATTACAATAACTACATTGATGGTTATTCCGAGAGTCCAAGTAACGATTGTCACTTGGTGAAGTTAAGGTGACTATTCTCACTTGACTCTTCAGGGTAAATCAAATGGAGAGTCACGTTAATGTAGCTGACTTTTCTCACTTCAGTGTGAGAAAGTGAGAAAAGTCACCTGCATTAACGTGACTCTCCATTTGATTTACCCAGAAGAGTCAAGTGAGAATAGTCACCTTCACTTCACCAAGTGACAATCGTTACTTGGACTCTCGGAATAACCCTTAATGTAGTTTTTGTAATATTAATTTAAGCGAACTATTTAAGATGGGCCTTCCATGTGATAAACGTCACTTCGACTTTCTGAATAACCCTCATTAATGCCCAAGTAACTCGACGATTGCTTTTTTCTTTCAATTTTTTTCCGAATAACGTCATTTTTTTATGGGAACCCCTACATTTATTTTCTCACCAAAAGAATGCCTCCTGTTCCTTCCTTTGTTTCATACAGTCGTAAGCACCATCATTTTTGAGAATCGATGGCATTTAACTTGTTCCTTCCCCTGGATCACATTCCATCGGTTGATTTATCTGCCTGGTTGGTCGTCCATCTTCGGTTGTATTACAGCCCTTATCCAATAGTCCTCGATCAATCACGAAATTAACATGTACCGGTACCGCTACTGGCCCAATTTTCCGTGTGTAATAACATAGATCATCGGTAGAGGTTTGCTTCTCGGAATGGAATTTGAATGACGGTGTCGGTTGGGTGAGAGGACGATCGATCGTCGTTGGTGGTGCCGGGAATACAGTCATAAATGCTAGTAGCTGTTGTATAAACTGCTGAAGGTGTACTTGGTTCTGCTGGCACGATGCAAGCTGTAACATTGGGTCCCACAATGCCGGAGTGATTCGAGCCAGCTGCCAGGTTCTTCGGTCCCAAATGCTTCTTCTGTCCTGCTGCGTTACGAGAAAATGTTCGTTTCCAATGGTGATGGAGAACTGCACTGGATCGGCAACCAAATCAAACGTGTTGTTAACGGTGAAGGTGTTTTCCATTTTTACTTGAATTTCTATTTTTCTAGCCTAAACTGAAAATTTGGCGAGCATCTGTTCCGAAAGAGATTTTATTTGACAAGTGAAGGTTTCCAGTCTACTATGTTATTTTTTATTGCTGACATGAAAGATCGAACCCTCGTGAAGTGGTCGAATTTTAACCGTACCTACCTAGATAAAGAAAATTTAATAATGGTTAATACGGTTAATACCAAAAGACGTATGAATGTTTCTAGGTGCAATGGTAGAAGGGTTAAAAAATGATAGTCACATAGTCACTTCTGTTCTATCGACTACAGTATTGACTGCTGTACGACAACGTTGAAGTCATCTGGTGGAAATTCATCGTTTATTAACTTGTTGCAATTCAGCAAGTAAAGAGCGACTTACAGTTCTATGTACCCAGCTCGGAATCGTAGACAATATTTTGTAGGCTAACTTTCCGAAATCACTCCATTGTGAGTAGTCGAAGGATCACAACAACACTTTAGGCCAGCACTTACAAGTTGAGTGCTTGAAGGAATCAGTTTCAAAATTGAACTGCTTCAAATAGGTCTGCACCTAGGAGTGGATCGCTCAGCACACTTTTCTGCTGTGTTGTTTTTTTTAGTGTGTCCATAAGCGTTGCAATGTTCTAAATGTGTGCAGACAGTTAAAATTTCTATTGTTTGCTGTGCCTGGCAACCAGGCAATCCATATTGACAAGTTTCTTATTTCTAAAAGCTTATTTGTCAAAAGTATTCCACAGTGTGCAACACATGTGGTATGGATTGAAAATCGAGTTCCAAAGTTATGTAACATATTCGTCTAGTGTGTTAGACACCGTGGCTGGCACAATGTTCTAAGCGACTTACCCTTGGTTTGCACTTAGTGAGAAATTTTGGGTTCATGTCCCACCGGTTACCGTGGTTTGTTTTACCGCAAACAATCTTTATCATTGGTGGGTGCATTGCTTCCCAGTAATTCGTTAATTTATTTTTCACACATAGTCAAAATGAATCAATAAGGTCAATAATTGAAATGAACTACTCAAAACGTATATTACCCAATACGACCAGGTGACTGAAGGTGAGGTCGGCTGCCCAATGGCACTATTCACACTGAAGTGCGGTGTAGAGCACAACAAGTGGTGTTTTTCACATCAACTATTACTGGGAAGGTTAGAGTTGTACAGACACACAGGATCGACGAGATACTTGTGGAAAAAATAGAACATTTGCGAAACAGCTACACTAGTACACGGAAAAAAATGTGGCCAGATCCGTGAACTGCAGTCATGAATTCGAGAACAAGCAAAAATAAACCCTTGACTGAATCACGTTATCATGAACCAGATCACGTTTTCAGATAAAAGAATGATAAAAAAATTAAACAATAACAGGTAAATCCTGAAAACGTTAACTAGTTCCCGGTTCATTTGCAGTTTTGGGAACGAATTTGTTTTTGTGTAGGTAAGGTATCCGTTAAATAATTGGTAATGTTTCTGCGTACCTAGTGAGAAATTGTGGGTTCAAGTTCCACCGGTCATCTTTTTTTTTACCCAAACTTTCGCACACATGCCTTAGTTCTCAGTAACTTGCTGATGGTTTCTTTTTTTCAAGTATTGTATAGTAATCTTAAATTATTATTTTTCATCGTGACAATGATAATGCAGGTCTGCCTACAATTGCAGCAAGACAAAAATCAGCAGATATGCAGACAGTTCAGATATAATTTTTGTTATCATTTTGAACTGTAACACCCCTTCGCAATATTTGTGATATGCTATTTCAGCTTCACATTTATGTAGTTTTAGCCCACCACAGTATGTTCAACAGAATGTTGAGATAGGCTGTTTTTAACGTTTGTGTTTAGAAGGGATCATACGACGGACTTTACTTTATCCAAACAAATTTTATGATTTAAAAACTAAAATTGTTTAAGATCCTCTCATTTTCTATTGCAAGAATTATTCATGAGCCTAGTAGGAATCAAGAGTAATTGGAGAATTCAAATTTCCTTCCTTTTTTCTCATTTTTTTTTTTTTTTTGTGGATTTGTTAAGTTTCCCTTTTTGGGCAGTAATCATAATCATATGAAATTTATTTCGGCTTACTGTTTGCTTAAATTTTCTCTGCCATTCTGCTAGGCTGCCCGGTGATAAACTTTCTTTCGTTACATCACTTTAGAAATTTTCGACATTTCAGAGTTTATATCATCTAACTTCGCAGCAGAAGAGGCAAATAGCTGCATTTTATTTTAATATGTATATTAATAAGTATCTCATTACAACATCGTATTATTTTCATCATGTCATCACTGTATATTATTGGCTAAAATATTTACCTGCACTTAGTAATTCAGAAAAAGCACCAAAAAATGAAAAAAGTGCCACTAAATTATTAAGCCTGTGCCAACAATAATGTGTGATCAGCATTAAAAAATTAGAATGAGCAATAAAGATGAGAAAGATCTTCGATAATCTAATTAGACCGGTAAATCTATCAATCAGCAACAGCTATTAGTATATGTGCAATTAAATATGGCAGTATTTCCGCCAAATTATGTAATTTGAGCACTAAACTATTCGCATATGTCTTTAATTTTGTTGATTTTCCCATAAAAACAGTAAAATGAGCAATGGATAAATAAATATCCATTGCTCATTTTACTGTTTTTATGGGAAAATCTAACAAAATTAAAAGACATATGCGAATAGTTTAGTGCTCAAATTACATAATTTGGCGGAAATACTGCCATATTTAATTGCACATATACTAATAGCTGTTGCTTTATTTGACAGATTTACCGGTCACAATTAGATTATCCGAAGATCTTTTCTCATCTTTTATTGCTCATTCCTAATTTTTTAATGCTGATCACACATTATTTGTTGGCACAGGCCTTAATAATTTAATGGCACTTTTTTCATTTTTTATTGCTCAAATCTCTCTTTTAATTGATGATTAATTATGCTGCCCTTCGCTATTTATCTATATTCTATGCCGTATAATCATTGCTTTCCTGTTTCCCATTACCATTTATAGATCCAGACCAATAAGAGTTATCGGACTTTTTTTTGTCTGGTTTTACTTAATCTACGTTTTTGGCATTATTCATGCTTATATAAAATGTATTTCTTCTAATTGTTTGCTGTTTTCAGCTTTTCCAAGACTATTCGAAAATTAAAACATATCTAATTTTTTTTCAGTTACAAACCAGTGGATAACAGATATATATTATACTTACGCTTATTATGTTATTTGACTATAACTATGAAAACAAATTCTTAATAGATATTAATTTTATCGAAGCTGCAACAGCGGAAGTCTTTCGATGACCAGCTAAGTTACGGATATATATTCTACTATAGTATACTGGTTTGCTCGTATTTTTATTTCACATTTTAACGTCAAATTTTTATTTTATGTTATGATATTAAATGATATGATATTACTGTATTTAAATTCATTTGATAAAAATTGCTATAGTTACTGTGAGACTCACTACAAAAAGTTTTTGTGATTCAAGGAAACGGAACAGCACTTCGAAATTTTTTGTTTACTATTCTTCATATGCTATATAATTTCAGATCATCCATGGATATTCCAAGTATTGTAAAATATGTTTGAATCAATTTTTTTTCTCATAGCTACTATATTGTCTTAACTTTCAGGTTTACAAATGGAATTGTTACTATCATTCTTACATTTACTTACTATATTAAATATTATTATAATAATCATTCACTATATTTTTTATCAGTTTAATATTTACTATATTTCATATATTACTACATGACATTGAATATATATTGGGCAGGGAGGGAGCATCATGGTATCATTCAAACTGGAATTGGACAATGGAGTGGTATGACAACCGGCGTCTAAGGAGTGTATCGAAAAGTAGTTATAAACATTCGATGCGTTATTACGCATAAACTACTGTATATATTTTTAGCGTGTAAGCGCCATTTGCTTTGTTTACATGTCAAAAATGATTATTCGGTTCATTCATTTCCGTTGATAAAGTTGTATTCAAAATGTCGCGAATTGAATTTGAGACTAAAAAGAAAATTCTGCACACTTGGTGCACCGAAAAGGGTGTTACTTACAACCAGATTGCGAAAAGAGTAAATGTTCACCCGGCAAGTGTAAAACGCATCATTGAAAAGTTTGGTAAGGAGTGCTCCCTCAAGGATTTACCAAGAAGTGGCCGGAAACCCGGCTCCAGCAACCCCGATTTGGACCAAAAAGTTGTGGATTATATTCAACGGAACAAATCTGCCTCTACTCGCGATCTAGCCAAGAAGTTCAGGACCAGCATCGGAATGATTCAACGAATCAAGCGCAGGAATGACTTGAAGACGTACAAAAGCAGAAAGTGCCCAAACAAACTCCGGAACAAAAGTCTCGTGCCAAAACCAGGGCTCGAAAGCTGTACAGCTGCATTTTGGACAATGTCGACCAGTGCATTTTTGATGGATGACGAAACATACGTTAAAGAAGATTCAAGAACGCTACCGGGGCCGCAGTTTTATACTAAATCTGTTGGGGAACGTGTGCCAACCGCAGATACGACTGTTGCGATGGAGAAATTCGGTCAGAAGGTGCTCATTTGGAAAGCTATTTGCACATGTGGCTTGCGTTCTTCAATTTTCTATACAAAAGGAACTATAAATGCTGAGATTTATCAAAAGTGAATGTTTGAAGAACAGGTTGCTACCATTGTATAGAAAGCACCAGTCCCCTCCTCTCTTCTGGCCAGATTTGGCATCGGCACATTACGCCAAATCCACTCTACAGTGGCTGACGGAGAATAACATCAAGTTCGTAGAAAAAGACATCAACCCACCAAACTGTCCCCAGTTGCGACCGATCGAACGCTATTGGGCAATAGTCAAGCGTATATTTAAGAAGGATGGTACAGTGTCCCAAAACATGCCCGATTTTAAGAAAAATTGGGCAGCGGCATCCAGGAAGTGCACAAAGGTCACTGTGCAGAATTTGATGGCAGGTGTCAAATCAAAGGTACGGGCATTCTACAGAAATGAACATGATGACTAGTTTTTCCGTTTGGATCTTTTGTAAACATGTTAAGCTATAATAAACTGAAATAGTATGCTAATTTTAACCATGTTTTCATGCCTATTTTATTATTTGGAAGTTTATAACTACTTTTCGATACACTCCTTAGGAGGGAATAAACAGTATCATTTTCTTATCCTACCGATTTGATTGTGATGCTGTGAATTCTACTCCAACAGTTTCAGTGAGAGTGACGCACCCTTCTTAATAAGCCATCCCGTAGAAAGCTTAATGAGTATTGCGAATTGGGTCATGCGATTTGTTGGATCGTATCGTTGGAAGGAGAATCTTATGTTCCCGCGGGTTTCGCGTAAGTGTCTCTGCTTACGGGTCCGCCCAACCGTTTTTGGCCCTTCATACAGCGTTACTGTGAATGCAACCCGGTAACTCAATTTGATCTTGCTATTAAGTGGAGCTGCATACATGACAAGGTCGTAGAAGGGATGGTGGCTACCTTACATACATACATACATACAATAGAAAGAATGTAAGCAGTTGTATGGAAAATTTATAGTCTGGTAGTACACGCATACTAAAACTCATATCAAACATGTTTTTCTGAGGAATGGCGAGAAGAGATACTAAATGACAATAGACTATAGATGATAGATCCTAGCCATCAGTAGGATGTGCAGGGGCATCAACATAATGTCTTCTTCTGCTTTCTAGCTCTAGTTTTAAAAAGCAATGTGGTAATTTTCAATTGGAAATACTTACATAAAACCTGCCAACGTTAATTTTCGGACACTTTTCTTTCATTGTATCAAGTAAATGTACACAAACGCATTTTTAACAAATGGCAGCAAAATTCAAAACTGCTGTATGTTGTTCTCAAAGTTCTACGGTCAAAATTTGGTCAATATCAACTTGACGTATTTCTTTCAATTTTGCATTTAAAAAACCTGAACACCCCTTATTTTGAAGGTGTGTGTGTGTAGAATGTTGCTCCTATTTTGATTTTGGAATTCACTCTTCAGTTGTCAAAATGCCGTCCAAGCAAGAAGAGCAGCGTATCAAAATTTTGCTCGCGCATCGCGAAAATCCGAGCTACTCGCACGCAAAGTTGGCAAAATCGCTAAAAGTTGCCAAATCAACCGTTACAAATGTAATTAAAGTGTTTGGGGAACGTTTGTCGACAGCCAGGAAGTCTGGATCGGGGGGAAATCGAAAACCGGAAGCCGCTGAGACGACAAAGAGAGTTGCCGGTAGTTTCAAGCGAAACCCTAACCTATCTCTCCGAGATGCAGCAAATAAGCTGGGTGTATCGTCTACAACCGTGCATCGAGCCAAAAAACGAGCCGGACTATCGACTTACAAGAAGGTAGTGACTCCAAATCGCGATGATAAACAAAATACGACGGCCAAAGCGCGATCCCGGAGGCTGTACACGACGATGCTGACGAAGTTTGACTGCGTGGTAATGGACGACGAAACCTACGTCAAAGCCGACTACAAGCAGCTTCCGGGACAGGAGTTTTATACGGCAAAAGGAAGGGGAAAGGTAGCAGATATTTTCAAGCACACGAAACTGTCAAAGTTCGCAAAGAAATATCTGGTTTGGCAAGCCATCTGTACCTGTGGCTTGAAAAGCAGCATTTTCATAGCTTCCGGGACTGTCAACCAAGAAATTTACGTGAAAGAGTCTTTGAATAAACGTCTGCTGCCTTTCCTGAAGAAACACGGTTGTTCCGTACTGTTTTGGCCGGATTTGGCATCTTGCCATTACGGTAAAAAGGCCATGGAGTGGTACGCCGCCAACAACGTGCAGGTGGTTCCCAAGGACAAGAACCCTCCCAACACGCCAGAGCTCCGCCCAATTGAGAAATACTGAGCTATTGTCAAGCGGAACCTAAAGAAGACCAAAAAAACTGCTAAGGACGAGCAGCGGTTCAAGGCAAACTGGCTTTCTGCGGCGAAGAAGGTGGACAAGGTGGCTGTACAAAATCTGATGGCAGCGGTCAAGCGTAAGACCCGGCAATTCGGATTTGGAAAAGCGGAAGCCTAACTGAATATTTTTCCTGACTTTTATACTAATTGAACTTGAAAAAGAGATTTAATTTGATTTTTTAAATAATCGATTTCACCGATTTACACGCGTTTTCCCTTGACCAAATTTTGACCGTATCACCCTTTATGCAAAGTGATTCTAACGCGGATTCTGGGAAAGACCAATGTGACTCTCTGATGGCAGCAGGCTGGATTCCGTGTCAGAAAATCCTGTGTGGACCATATTGTCACGTTCCTTATCATTCTGGAGCAGGTCAACGAATTCCAAGAGTCCCTTCATTTGGTATTCATTGACTATGAAAAAAATCACGAGAATATGTGGAGCGCTTTAAAACGCAAAGGAATCCCTGAGAAATCAAAGCGTAGTACGAGGCCTTTTCGTGCAGAGTGTTGCCCAACAGGTCTTGTAAAATCCCATACACTCGTATCTGGGGAGAGGCCTTGTATACCATCACCACTAATGTTCCCGATCGTAATCGACGAGACACTGGTAGGGGCAATTGAGCGTGAACCAAAGCGCGGTTTGCTGTGGCAGCGTATTACAGTGGAGCACCAAAATGACTTCAAATTGGCTGATGGTGTTGCATCAAAGAGTGTATTGAGTGTACTGGCCGAATATCAGCCCCAACATCAGCACCATTAGTACCTCATCGGCAACTGTCATGTCAAATTGTCCTCTGTCAAGCACCGCACAAACTAGCACCGAGGAACGAAGCACTCCACCCAATACGCCCAGTTCCAAGCCAAAACCCTCTAGTCAAATCGTACTACAGTATTCTGAGATTAGCAATGACTACAACACCTCCAACGTACCCACTGATTGCATTTCTTCAACGACGATTCCATACGTACTACCTGCATGTATCAGCCAACCAATTCAACGTTCAATCGATATACCCGTAGCGAAGTTATCTACATCAGGTTTTGGAACCAGCATGGTAAGCACAAACAACACTGGACCTAGTTTAGCAGTCGCACCACAACAAGCAGCTATTAATAATAGGAGCAGGAATTGGTTTTAACTCGCTAGATTCAAACCTTACGAAACTGAAAAGAACATTATTAATTATATCGCCCAACGTGCCAATTGTGAACCCTCTTCAATAACTTGCCATTAGCAAGTCCGTACCAGCGGTGTAGCTAGACCATTGACATTTTTGTCTTTCAAACTTAATGTACCTTCCTATGTTGAAGAGCTATTGCTCTCGGATGTATTTTGGCCAAATAGAGTTTTAATAACTCCTTTTTTAGACCGGCGGTCCAACAGCCACAGGCCGACTGGCAATCAGACACGAACACGTTCAAATTCCTCGACATCCATTCTGAACAATCAACCAACTCCTTTGCCCAGATCGCAACAAGCTCCATGTCATCAACTCTCGAGACCTATCAGACCGTCAGCTCTCACCGCTGAATCTTATGCTCCCCAAAATCAGCGAAACTCTAATGTAATTGGCTTAGCAAAACTTAGGTGGCATGAATACTACTATTTCGGACTACTCTTTTGCTTGCTCTGATGCTGTATATGATGTTTATGCATTTACTGAGACCTGGCTCAACTGCTATACACTTTCCACTTAAATATTTGGAAGTAAATATACTGTTTTCCGTTCTGATCACTCAAGCCTTTCCTGTACAAAAAGCACCGGTGGTGATGTGCTTTTGGCTGTTCGCTCCAATAAAAATGCCGTTCAATGCAACCTCGAAACAGCAGTACAGTCGAACAAGTTTGGGTGGAACTGTTTGTCTCAGGCTATAGCCCGTGTCAGCGATGCAACATCGGCGTCTTAACATTGCGAATCTTTGGAATGGATTACATCTCGTATGACTCTAGCAGATACTATACTCATCATGGGTGATTTCAACATGCGCTCTGTTAGCTGAACTCAAGGTCCATCGGTATATTTCTATCCCAAACTTGCTCACTCATCGAAGAGCTCAGTTCAGAAACAGCTTTTGGATGATTACAGTATGGCAGGACTCATCCAACTCAACCCCGTCTATAACTCTAACGGTCGCATGCTTGGCCTCTGCTTTGTTACCCAAGATCTCAGCCGTGATATTACTGTTGCCGAAGTCCCATCCCCATTGGTGAAAACATGTCAGCATCATCCAGCCCTTCACTTGTTTGTAAATGAATGCATTTCATATGAATTCATCTCTATCTCTGAAGTGATTCGTTATAACTTCAGGAAAACGGACTTCACCAAAATGAGCCTCTTTTTATCTTCAATTAACTTTTTAACTTCAATTAACAACGGTCGAAGTTTAAACTCTCGTTGCACACTTCGCCATAGATCAATTTACACCAAAAATTACACTCCCTGGTCAAAATGAAATCATAGAGGTCTGAAGTCAGCTAAAAGATCTGCTCTTAAACAATTCTCAAAGAAACGTAACTCCTACACGCGGTCATATTAGATCGCTTGCAATAACAGATACAAACAGCTCAACAAGGAATTGTTTCGGAGCTACTTGCAGCAGACTTAACGAAATTTAAAACTCAACCCTCGAAAATTCTGGTCTTACATCGTCGAACAACGGAAACAGATAGGACTACCCACAATCATGAAGTTTGGCGAGAAAGAAGCTTCCTCTCTGTCGTCCATAGGCGACCTCTCCAAGGAACAGTTCTCAGCAGTATTTATCAACCAATGTACCTCCACGTCTTGCCATTGGTCCGCATCCACTAATAACACTTGATACTATTGTATTCGCTTGTGCTCGCTTGAAATGTTCCTCAGATCCCGGTCCTGACGGCATACCATCCGTTGGATTGAAAAGGTGTAGTGCTGCACTCTCGATTCCGTTGACAACTATTTTCAACCGCTCTCTTTCATCTGGATCTTTTCCAAGTACTTTGAAGGAATCATTTGTTTTCCCTGTGCATAAAAAAGGCGATAAACGACAAGTGTCCAACTACAGAGAAATCGCCGCTTTGTGTGCCACGTCTAAACTTTTTGAGCTAATTGTTCTCGACTTTTTGAAGCACCGTTGTCTCAATTATATTTCCGAAACTCAACATGGATTCATGCCAAAAAGATCCACCTGCACTAATCTGGTTTCCTACACATCCTTCATCATCAGAACTATTGAAGATCATAAACAGGTCGATGCAATGTACACCGATCTAAACTCGATCGTCTTGGTTTCTCCAGTACGTTACTAGATTGGCTTAGTTCCTACCTATAGTTGGCCGTTCTATGTATGGCTGTCAAAATTGGTATCACAACATCGGAACCGTTCCCTGCCACATCTGGTGTTCCACAGGGCAGTCATATTGGACCTTTCTTATTCCTGCTAAACTTGAATGATGTTAACCTAGTACTCAAGTGTTTCAAACTCTCATATGCTGATGACTTTAAACTATACTATGTAATAACCTGCCCTGAAGACGCACAATTTTTACAATCGGAACTTGACCGTTTTTCTACATGGTGCTTAACAAATCGTCTGAGCCTGAATGCTGAAAAATGCTCGGTAATCTCCTTCACCAGAAAACGATGTACGGAGTTATTTGACTATACTATCGCATGAACATCCCTAAACCGTGAGGATACAGTTAAGGATTTAGGCATTCTTCTGGATTCGCGTTTAACTTTTAAGTACCATGTTGCTTACATCACCTCCAAAGCCTCAGAATGCCTGGGCTTAATTTTCCGTGCTGCAAAATATTTCTCCGATATTCATTGCCCAGAGACACTATTTTGTTCTCTGGTTCGCTCTATACTAAATTATGCAGTAGTTGTATAGGCTCCATACTACCAAAACGACATACAGCAAATAGAGGCAATTCAACGCAAGTTGGTCCGCTATGCTCTACGGCGATTACCTTGGAATGATCTTTTTAAGCTCCTCAGTTATAAAGATCGTTGTAAGCTCATCGGGCTCTATCTTCTCGAAACTTGCAGAATTGCAATAAAGGCTTCATTCGTGTCCGATGTTTTTCTGTGCCATTAAGATTGCCCTTCTGTGCTAGCTGAAATGAACCTTGATATTCGTCGTCGCCCTCTCCGCACACATCAATTTTTTCGTATTTTTGTTCCCGTACTACTTATGGCCAAAATAAGCCGATCAGTAGTATGTGTCGTGTGTTCAATCGCTGTTATTATGTCTTCGACTTTCACTTGTCTCGTTCTTGTAACAAAAGTAGATTTCTTGAAATACTTAGATAAGTCAGTATAGTTTCATATAGTATAGTATAGTGTAGTGATTAAAAATTATGAATATTTTATGTTAGTTTTAAGAGCTGATTGTATCATTTGGACTGTAATCTGTTGATACCTAAAGATGAGAAGGTTTTATGCCCATTTTAGAAAAAAGCTTAGGCTCTTCTAAAATGGGCTTTTCCCCTCCTTCGGAAAAAATAAATAAATAAATAAAAATAAATATCCGGACAGTTCAACGGATTGAGGTCCATTTTCACGAATTGTTCATATTTGTTTGCCAACCACTGTAGAAAAGACTTGGCGTAGTGTGCGGAAGCTAAATCCGGCCAGAAGAGAAGCGTAGCCTTATGCTTTCTGTACAGTGGCAGCAATCTCTTCTGCAAACACTATTCGTCGTACACCTTGGCGTTTATTGTATCGTACATAATAAACGAAGCTCGCAAAACATAGGTACAAATCGTTTGTCAGGCCTTCTTCTTTTGCCCAAGCACTTCCACCGCCACCGTGGAGCTCTGGCCACCAATTTCATATAATACTGTTCTTCCAAGGCATGCTGCTCCAGGGACTTTTTCGGCCCGTTGTGTTTCTTGTGCGTTTTCAGGGAGTTCCGAGCTTTGATCGATTGAATCATCCTTATGCTGGAGTAGAATTACTTTACCAAATTCCACGTCAACGCCTTATGTACTTTACCACTTTTAAGTCCCAGCCGGGATGACTGGGACCCAAAAAGGGTCTCACTGAACTTTCCTATTACATTTTTGACACTGATGTGGTCCACTTCCACCTGTTCTGCAATTTTGTTTAACGTCACACTGTTTTCCAAGCACCAAATGTGCAGAATTTTCTTTCACGTGTCTACATCAATTCGAATCATCCTTGAAACAATCCACTGTACTGAAACCAACCTATTTCACAACTGTTATTGACATTTAAACAAACTCTGTTTTGGCCTGATCAAGGATCCTGGCAGCAATGACCATTTGAATTTATCTGTTCCCCGGGGCTGTGGTCAGTTACGGAGATACTATTTGGGAATATCAATTGAATCTCCGGGAATGGATGTCAAAATCTTTGGAATAATTCCTAGATACTATTTCTATTCTATGGTGGGCCATATTGTTCTTGGAGCGGCCATTCTGTAACAGGTTTCCGTGGGGCCTCGAATGGCCATGAAATTTTTTAGAAGGAAATCTTGGCAATATGGGTATCAAAATTCATGAAGTTTCTTCGGTAGGATATTTCTTAACGTTTTGTGGCTAGCTTTGTTGACATCCATTCCCAGAAATTCAATTGATATTACTACGCATATCGGTCAGGATAAGCAATGAAGTTAGTTGGAATCAAATGGAAATTACTGATCTTCCTTCTCATTTTCCCAAAAAGTTTCTCCATACCGGATCACCAGTCCCCTCACTCGGCCCTCATGTTGCTATACAAAATATTTTTTTATGTAAAAAGTTGCCTTTCTGTTTTTATTAAGATGTCACTGAATTCCAGTTTCATGTTTTAAAATAAACTATGAAATGTTGTAATGTAAAACCTGAAAAGTTACCCGGGTACCCTATCGAATACATAAGGGTTAAATAAAGCTGAAGTTGAGAGAATTTGGGTGAAAACATAAGAACACTGGTAAAATCAGTTGTACAAAATTTGTTGGGTGCAGTGAAAATGAAGGTGTGGGCATTGAAGATGGGAGATAAAATTGAATAACAACAATTTTGTGAATTAAAAATCATCAGTAGTTTTTAATTCCCTGGAAGTTTCAAGATAATTCGATAATCCGTTTAATTTTGGTGAGTCCTTTAGCTGGGATCGACGAGCACACCCTCCGCGGAATAATGCAACAGATAGGAGACAATCCCATACTTCCTATCCAATCGTTTCACTGGGTGCCCTGATGGTTCCTTCCTTTCCCTGTTATACAGATACAGACCCACCATGCATGCGCCATTTTGTATTGCTCGGAGTTATAGGATAGAAAAGAGATCAGGAAAAATAGAAAGAAGAGGAGGCATTAGTAATTGGTAATATGGAATGCGCATGTGAGATATTCATGATGAACAGCCGTACTGAATGGTTTGACGGATTCATATGAAAAATCATTTCCGATGAGTTTTCAGATGTTTACTCAATTCCGTCACGTTTAGTTATAGAAGACAAGAGACTTTCACTATGCGCTTTAGGTACAGTGATCCCTCATCGCATCTTCAAATGATCATTGCACGCTGTCCATTTGGTTTAGAACTTCTGAACGTTGATGTGGCAACCTGTTCACACATGAAATCTGCTTCGACTAAGTCAGCAGACCGCGACCATACCCCTTTCAGAAGCGAAGGGCAGGGTTTGGTCCTTCGGGAATGTTTGTAGTGTCGAAAATACAAAATTGCTTAGGCTAGTAGGCTGGTAGTTCTGAATATTTAAACTCCAGTAATACCTAAAAGAATATCTATTTACCTTTGATCTCAATACTAGTTTGAGCAAAGATCTACGCTGGTGCAGCTCTTCTTTTAGCATTTCAAGCTTACTGCTTTCAAAATTAGCTTGTTCTCAATATAGTATTATAAATGTACTTTCTAAGTCATTAATCGAAAACATTCGATACAAGGTACCATATTTTTGCATTAGTATGATGGTGTGCCAAGGAGGAAGGAGAAGTTTTTGGAAAACCTAATATGCTTTTGTATTGTAGTACAACCAAAAATCATTTGGATGTCGACTTCCTGTATATTCTTATATGATGGCAAGCTAGTTATGCTGATTTCACGTGAAATTTTATCGCTCTTGTATGCTCCTATCATCGCCTGCTTTACGGAACTTACCATGCGCTTTCATGCGCCGCCCATATGAGGAGAAGAAGGAGGAATGAAAAACCATTTTGTTGTTGTGCTCGTCACCGTAGCGGCCAGTCCCTGCTGAATTTGTTTCATTAACACCCGTTCTGTACCATGAAAGCATCTCAACGACACACGAATCCACGAATACTCTTTATGCAGGCATCGGTTGATAGGCATTAGGCCACTTTGCAATCCACCGCACGAATTGTGAGGCAGGTCACCACTAAGTGTTCAAAGAAATCTAGGCCAACGTACGTAAAAGACCGAAGTCAGCCGTGCTGGAGGGAGCGAAGCCATTCGTGGAATATGAGGTGTCCGCTCCCGATCTTGCGCACAACTGATCGAAGCCGGGATACACAAAACCGCTGCCGCATCTCGTTTACCATGGTCTCCGAATTACCGTCTTGGAACTTCCAACAATAAGCGTCCATGATGAGAGTTGTAACCCGGTGCTGCTTAGGCAGGATCGCTGGGAACTTCGTCTCGGACGATACATGGTCTGCTGCCCCTAAGCGCCCGTATACTCGAAGAATGCTGGCATCGCCAACGAACGGGGTTAGCTAATATAGTGGACTGCATTTGTTCAAACTTTCGCGTTCGGTTCTCGGGCGGTCACGATCGCGCGTGAGCACACTCATTTCGCTTGGATAGTCTTGCCATTGCGCCATCCTAGCCAATATCACTTCTGCTTACCGAAGTACCTCATGTGTGAGGTAACCTATGTTTTTCGCCTGGAGATTTACAGTTTCAGATTTCCCACGTACCGGTGTACGTATTCCTTAGCGCGTAGTAAACGCTCCCACTTAGAGAATCGTTCGTAGTCGACCACTGATGTTGGTCTGGACGCCTTCACATGAACATTGCAGGAACATAGTACCTCCATGATGCTTGGATGCGGCTTTTTCTGGGTCGGCCACTCTTTTTCACAATGGTTCAAAAACGATGATCCTTGGCACTTTTGACATCCAAAGACGGACCGCTCCTCCATTTTGATGCATAATTAGCAGGGTTCAGCTTCGACGGTACCCACCGCCACTCGTTCGATTCAGTTTGCTCCAGTATTTCACCAATCCTACAGGCTTCAAACTGCTTATACTTGCGGGGGTCTGCTCTGACACACTAGAGCCGTCGCTGAATCTGACCAGAGGTATCGCGCTAAAGGGCGAACACGAAATTATTGCGACACCGAAAATGTCATGCCAATTTTCTTATAATGTTTAGAATCAAACCAAAATTTTAGGGTAGTTTTATACATATATTTACTTCAAAAATCAAAAGAAAAGTTAATCGATGGAGCCTTGAGTGTAAAATTGAACGCATTTTCGCTTGATGCCCTCCATCGAAGTCTTTACAGTGTCATCCGGTACCAGTTTCTCAGTTTTTTTTTCCATTTTCTTAACATGTCCTTCTCGTCTTTGACTGTCTTTTTGCTCTTCCGAAGTTACCGCTTCATCATTGCCTAGTACTGGTTGGCGGATTCATGTCCTTTGGAACAAAATGGACAGAATTGGCCTCATACCACTCCAGGACACTTTTAGAATAGTGGCATGATGCCAAATCTGGCCAAAATAGCGGAGCTTTGTCGTGCTGCTGCAAGAACGGCAAAAGGCGCTTCTCGAGGCACTCGCCATTTACTGTGCCCTTTGTCACGAAAGGTTCACTCCTCAGTCCGCAAGAGCAGATGGCCTGCCAAATGAGATATTTGGAGGCGAACTTCGACATTTTCTTCTTCTTAAATTTGTCGTCCACATAGAACTTGCTCTTGCCGGTGAAAAAATCCAACCCCGGAATTTGCTTAAAATCGGCTTTTATATACGTTTCGTCGTCCATCACATAGCAGCCATATTTTGTCAGTCGATTTAGCCGTCGATTGTTGCCACTCATCGCGGTTTGGGAAATTCTGTACCTTGTATGTATGTAGTCCAGCTCTCTTCTTTGCATTCTGGACGTAGCTCTGCGACATGCCGATCTTTTTAGCCAAATCACGGCTTGAGACGTTGGGATTTGCTTTAATAATCCGCTTCACCTTTCCCTCCGTCTTTTTGTTCTCCGGTCCCGGTTTTCTTCCAGCTCCTTTGCCGTGGTCCTACGTCAACCGCTCCTGGAACCGCTTCAACACTCTGGAGACGGTTGAATGGTGAATGTTCAACATTTTTCCCAACTGCCGGTGCGACAGGTCAGGAAATTCCAGGTGTTTGGAAATAATTTGTTCTCTCGACTCGCGTTGGTTCACCTCCATTTTCGTTGAATCGAAAAACAAGACTTCGAGTTTGACAGCATGTAAACAATACACATCAATGAGAAAGTGTGCAAAATTTGGTTGATTTTTACCCAATGGTAAAAAAGTTATGCTCTGTTGAATGTGTCGCAATAATTTCGTGTTCGCCCTTTACGGTGTGAACCTTCAAGACGGAACACATTAGTCGAGTGCCGAGGACCGCAGCCTGCAGCTCCAGTCTAGGAATAGATCGGTGTTTAAGCTTTGCCATTTTTGTTTTCACTGTTACTAAAGCACAACATGGTGTTCCATCTGCGTCGACTATCCGGAAATACACCACTGCCGCATACGCGGTTTCACTAGCATCCACGAACGGATGTAGCTGCAGCTGACGGTAACTCCAAGATGTGGCATTCGGAAAATAACATTGAGGGATTCTAATACTCCCAATCTGTTGCAGAAAGGCTGTCCAGCTACACCATCGTTCCCAGTGCTCTTCCTCGATTTCCTAATCCCATTGGATTCCAGAGTGCTAAATGTCATGTAACAAGATTTTTCCGCGGACTAGAAGGAAGCTTAATAGCACCAGTGGATCAAAAACACTCAAAGACACCGCAGAACCTGTCTCTTTGTCGGACGTGCTTTGCTGGCGAGGGTTTGTATAACTTCTTCTTCTAGTTGTGCATAAAATCTGTGCGCATCTTTATCCGTTAACTCGACCATGCCGAACACTCTCCCGTATTCGGTACTTTCCTTCAAAAACATGGGCTGATTATTGGTCTGCATTATCTCCCCTAGCCGTTTCTTCACCACTGAGCTATTAGATTGCCAATTTCGCTACAGAATTCCACCATTCCGGTGGATTTTCTTCACCTGTTCGGAAACCCTTCATCGCTTCCTCTTCGCTGCCAAAGCTATCCAGATAATCGTCCATGTAGTGGTTCGATATAATGCCTTCGACAGCGCGTGGATGTGCTTAGCCGAACTCATTAGCGTTTTTGTTCTTGACAAACTGTGCCGACGCGGGCGAGCATGTTGTCCCAAATGTAGCGACGTCCATTATATAGATGACTGGTGGACCAGAAGGATCAGTTCGAAACAAGAATCTTAGGGAGAGACGATTCGCTGCACGAATCCTCATTTGATGAAACATCTTCTTACTATCAGCAGAGAGTGCCACCCCAAATTGTCGGAATCGTGATAAGACGGCTGCAAAGACGTAAGCGGATCTGACCCTTTGAGAACTGAATTTAAAAAAATTGGCTTTTTAATAGCAATAACCTAATTTATTGGTTCGCCACTACATCGGTTTTAAAGCTTGATTTGGCTATTGTATTGGGAATCGTCATAATGATGTAGTTAAACATTAACTGGAACTATCCAATCAACAATTACTAAAATGCGCTATCCATTATCTCATTCGATGCTGCGCACAGTCCTTTTGGACGTAGGAGTATTCAAATTAATGAGAGAAGTTTCATTCCAGCCTCATAATATAATGCCACAAAGTTGTTGATGTGTTCTTTTGGTTCAACACATGATGCAAACTAATCCAACAGCTGCACAATCATTCCTTTCAGTACCAATGATAACAATAAACTGCATGGCTCCGCAATGAGTTCTCCTGCAGAACGATAATTAAATACGCTCCCACAGCAAACTCTTCCCACATCCAATCTAATCATTCATTGAAGCGTAATTTAATTACAAATACGCATTCAATAAAGCAGGATAAACAAAAGAGCCGTAGTGATATTGATATCGCATCCTCTTCATCACTCCGAATACCGCAGGAATTTCTGCTACTAATGTGGACAAATGTGGATGCTAAAGGGAGAGTGTGGTTAAAACTGGTGGAATTTATATTTCGAAACCACAGTTTGTTGGCAAACGAATCTCGTTCACCAGGATGATGATGATGATGGTAGGCAGGTACTTACCCAACCTGAAATGCCGCTAGTTAGGAATCACAGTATAATTGAACATTCCACCTGTGTGGCAAATATTAAATTTGTGGCCTTATGGTGTCGGGATTATGAAACATAATTGGATGGGACCACATGAAACACGAACAGTTTCGTGAGAACATAAATGCCGGCAATCAAGTTGTCATGTATTCCTATTAGATTAAAGGTTTATTGGAGTCATAAGATGGGATAGGATCAGTAATAACAGTCACTGATACGAAATAAATGTTCTCAAATCACGCTTCAGGTTAACAAATATGAACTACTTTACCCTCTATCTAAATTTGTAGCATAGATCAGTTTAACAAATTAAAAAACCTGATTTAAACCATGGCAGCATTGCAATACTATATGCAACATAATTTTGTATTCGTACATCGTAAAACCAGACATCTACACTGTTTACAATCTGCTGTTTGTGTTTGATTTATAATTAAGATCAAATATAGATGGTACGCAGCATGCAATAAGCTAGATCTCAACCACCCTCTACAAGGCTATTAGAGCTTCATTATCCCATCTTGTCAATTTAGGAAAAGACAACTTAAGATATTGAAATTTCAAACCATTCAACAAAACCCCTCATCCACAGCTGTGTACACATTCCAAGTAGCACTCCATAAGCCGGTGGTTATCTCATTATCCAAATGAAATCAATGCCGCTGCTGTTGTTTCAAACACGATGGCATAACAATGGCCGTCTTCCTAGACTCGTCCTCGTCTCAAGAGACCGTCTGCTGACTGTTTTAATTCAATAATGTCAGAAACCAGAGCATCAAACTACCAAAATGCATTTTATAGAATGGCGGTATCTTGATGCTTTGCTTGTTCTGCTCTCCATCCTGAACTGAAATTGCACCATTTCAATGGTCTTGACTTGGGGCATTTCCCATTTTTTCGTGTTGATTTTTTTTCGGAAGAACATGTAATTTGATTAAATACAATTTGATAAAGTAAAAGCGATAGTCTGGATGAATGCATATAAGTTATACGTACAAAAAATTGGTGTAGTGCCATGACTGATCTGTTAAGCTGGTATCACACTGCTTGACGAAATGCCAAATATTTGGCAAATTTTGACAAATATACTTGACCAACATGTGATCGCCAAATATATTCAACCAAATATTGCTATGGCTAATGGTTTGTGTTTGTCGTTCCAATTATTTGGCAATTTATCAAATAGCCTTTGTTAAATATGTTTGCTCAAGTCTAGCAAATAATTTATTTGACAATCTGAAAATTCTTGAGTGGCAAACATGAGCAAATTCATATACAAAAAAAATGAGCATATCCATACACGGAAAAAAAATCCGTTCATATTATTGTGAATTTGTTCACAAATGAGAAGACATAATCACAAAACATTCCTGGACTATTTCGCTAATTGTTGGCGATTATAGATACGATAATTACCCTAAGCGCATATTTAATAAGTCTTACAAAACTTAAGCGGACGAAGTTCGGCCAAGGAGCAAAAACTAATGTTGTTACGTGGAAATATTAGCAGATTGATCAGATTTTATTTCAGAGACCTTCAAGATATCAAAAATATCAAGGAAATCCTCTATATATATTTTTAAGACTTCAGGGTGCTTCAGGAATTATTTTGAAGATCTTCAACAGTTCAACAGTTTAAATCACGTTCCGTTTTTAAGATACCCCTTTGCTCAAAAACTATTTCCTATTCCTTCAGGGTGTCAAAGATTTCAAGAAAGTCCTACGCATATTTCAAGACTTCAAGATGAACACCAATCTAATACAGTATAATAACAATCAAAGTCCTCCCAAAGCTCAGTCGGCAGAGGCGCAGCTTCAAAGCCAAACCATGCTGGAGATGGCAGTTGAGGACAGGCGTTAACATATGATATGAAAGGTCTTGGAAAAGTTCATTGCATAGTTTCTCAAGACTTCACAGCGATCAGGAATTATTTTTTAGAACTTGTGTGTGTCATCCATTCAAGTCACGTATCTCTGATATTTTTGATGTTACCGGTTATGTTTTGTTATCTTGTTCAGAAATTACTTCAAAGACCTGCAGCATCTCAATGATTTTGAAATTTCTCTTAAGCTCCGAAAACTTCTCTGATGTTCAGTGAATCGATTTCCGAAGTTTGGAGAATTTATCTACAGTTTCGAAGACTTCCTGAATTTCCTGGATACTTTGAAATTATAGAGGGTTATCTGAAACTTCTGCTGCTTTGGAACTTTGCTAAAGTTCTCGAGACTTCACTGAAGTTCTCTGGTATCGGCTTTCCTTAGTTCTCAGCATTCCATAGAAGTTCTTTTAACTTCCCTGTAATACAATTAAATTCTCGAGACTTTTTTGAAATTTCGGGACTTATTTTGATTTTTAAAGTTTTTCTTTTTAGTTTTACAAACGCATCCCAACTTAATTACAACACTAATCAGACAAAAGCAGCGCGACAAATAAACAACCAAATATATACACGGAATGAAATGACGGGGATTTGAAACAACAATCTAGATAGTTGATACCTATAATAAACACATATTTGTTTCAACCAAAAAACATGTTTAGCTCAAAGTAAGTTTTGAATTGAATCAACCATGCTTCATTGTTAAAAAACCATCGTTTTTATACATCTGCCATAGGGTTAAATCAAAACATACATTTTATAAATTCAACCAATGTGTATGCTTGAAGCAACTATACAAAACAATAAAAACAACAACCTGGTAGTTTGCAGCTCACTTTCAAATCCATCATGGCGTCCGGAGAGGAAAAATATTTGGGGGAAAGCCTTAAAATTAGATTCAACGCTTATTCACTTACATCATGTAAACTAAAAGATGAACACTCAGTAGCAAAAAAAGCCGAGCAAAATTTTGCTTTCAAAAAATGCCTTATGTCAATCTTATGTAACTTTGTCAATTATAAATATTTTTGGCTGAAAATTTGACAACACTATAATCAATGTATAAAACTTATGTGGCCAAAATTTTATGTTGATAAAAATTATAAATTTAAAGTTTTCATAAAATATGTGAAAACATTTTTGGACATACAAATTTCAAAAAACCGTTGTTCTGCGAAAAATTCAGAAAACATATTTAGAATTTTACCATAGTCAAAACATACATTGGAAATAATGTGGTTAAAATTTCAACTATTTCCATTAGGGGTTATCACAAAATCAATCCAAAAATATAGTTGATTCTAGATGTAACATCATTGATTGATATATACAATTTTTTCCGTGTACATGCAACCATTTGTCAAACAATCGATTTACATATTTGGCCAAATAATTTTAAGTCAAATGTTTACCAAAAATAATCAAAGTGTGATAGTGTGGGCAAACAAATTTGCTAACAGCATTATTTGACAAAACTTTGACAAATATTTGACGTATTGTAAAACGGTGTGTATTAGCTTAAGAAAGATGTCAATTAATCAATAAATCTCGAGTACTTTTTCAAACAGACGTAACTGATTTTGTAAACAAAGAGGAGAAGTAAGATTCAAACGCTGATTTCTTGAAACCCTTAGCATTTTCATGCAAACAAGGGCCACTATCACAAAGAATAACATTTCCCTAACATGATGGTGATGCTAGTTTCCGTGAGGGTGATGAGAGTATTGAGAAATTTACGTTTGTATCTTACTTCCCCTCTTTGTTTACAAAATCAGATACGTCTGTTTGAAAAAGTACTCGAGAAATCGTGTAAAACGTAGACTACTCAAGGCCTACTAAGTTCTTGCAGTGCAAAGACTTCTAACTTGTGTGGTTTAATCTCATCGTAGATTAACCTATCGCAGCCCGCGTAGCAGAGTGTCTTACAGTTCCATGTTCCGAGTCACCAATTGTAGCCCTCACTTCGTCACCTAAAGGCTGTCATAAAGTCAATTGGTACGCCCAAACTGACCTGTTATTCTTGATTAAATAAGTTTAAAAAGTCCATTAATGGGCTTTGTAAAAGGATTTTACTGTTTTTTTTTTAATAAAACTTCAAAGTTACAGCAATAGATGGTTACATTTCTCCAGTTCGAACGAAACCTCAAACCTTCCTCATGATGGAGCCCATCAGCGCCCGCAGAGTAGAAACAGACTCAGAATTAGTGTTTTTTTTTTTTCATTTTGCCCGCATTTTTTGGATATCCTTGACTGCCCTCCCGCTTCGTCTGAGTCGCTGCTTTGAAACTACCCAGTATTTTTCAATTGGTTATAGTTCCGGGCAATTCGGAGGATTCATTAGCTTGAGGACGAAACCGATCTTAGTAGCAGCATCCCACTACAGAACCACCTTGGAGTAGTGGAAGCTAGACAAATAGGGCCAAAATATAACTTTATCCCTATGCTTGCGGATGAACGGCAATGCACGCTGTTTCAGGCATTTTTCGTTGTAAACTTGGGATGTCATCGTCGAGGATTTGACGAATGGTTCCGTTTTGAGGACAAAAATTTCAAATCGCTTACCAAATCGAATTTGTCGGCAAATCGAATTTGTCGGCAAACACGAACTTGAATCTTCCCAGCACATCCCCACTTCCAGTCGCAATGTAAAACTTTTGATGGGGAAGCTGCTTAAAATCGAGTTTAACGTATGTTTCGTCAAAACACGGTCGTACAAGAGCCTTGCACGCTTTTTGGCCACGAAATGTTGCTTCATGAGCATTGTACGACTTGTATCTTTCCCTGGCAAGGATGCTCCGCACCGTTTTTGAAAGTTCGCGTTGTACTTTCTGGCCACATCCCGGGGGCCTCAACACATTGTTGCACAGCTGACGATCCCTGGTTCAAGTTTCCTCGTAGGTCCGTTGATTCCTTTCCACACTCAGGGTTTTCATGTGGATTATGAGCACTCGACAATTTTCGACAGTTATTTTCGACATCTGCAGCACTTTAACCAGCTTGCAACCGGACCACTCCGACATTTACAGGTGTTTGTGCACAATTTTTTTTTCTCTCGAGTTCCATTTGACGTTATTTCTGAACACGATCGACTGCTTTGATCAAATTTGCACCAGTTGTTCTCTATAGAAGAGTGCCAGAGGCGCTCGAGGGGCTTTCCAATTTACTTTTAGTCAGGCTTTACGTGATTGTTCCGGTTCGTATTTACTTATGTATAATTTGTAACTTTTGTTTTTTAAGGCATATCCATCATCAACCCCCTGTCTAACCGGAGGACTATCGTGCACAGCACTGCTTAGAGCCTCACGCTGGCAAGAAGACAATGAACCGTCGCTCCTAACATGGAGAACAGACGCTGTTTTAAACTACCCCTGGCATGGAGAACAGACGCTCAGATAAATAGCTTGCACTATTCGAAGAGAGCAGCTCCTTCTCTGATAGCATGCGAACAAGGTCTCACCGGAGTTTGTTACCCGAGCTTTTCCAAGGTTGCTTTACCCCAGTTGATACCTTCTAGAGGTAAGGATAAGAGTTTCTTGACAACAGGCTAAGGATATATTTTATACATGAAGGTATGCGAAAGTAACAACGGTACGCATTGTCCAGTAATTTATCAACCATATGTTCATTAATTGTTATGTTATATATTCTCCGTGCGAGGAGTAACGATTATGATGTAGAAGGAGATGTTCGCTCATCACCATGAGGCACCGAGAGTGAACAACAATGTTTTTGGCTAGAATTAAAGATATGAAGAGAAAGTTTTGATAGTTCCGCTAGTGTGCGGCAGGCTTGTAAATTTAACAGATGTTTTATGAAAATTGAGCGAAAATGGCATGTATCCCACTGCGGGGGATGTTAGGCAAAAATGTCGTTGGTTCGAGTACCACTGTACACATGCCCTTTTCGCTCAATTTTCATAAAACATCTGTTAAATTTCCAAGCCTGCCGCACACTAGCGGAACTATCAAAACTTTCTCTTCATATCTTTAATTCTAGCCAAAAACATTGTTGTTCACTCTCGGTGCCTCATGGTGATGAGCGAACATCTCCTTCTACATCAACCATATGTTGTTCGTGGTGGTCTTGGAATTTTTCATTAAGGAAATTTTCTCGACTCCCTGGGCACTTCCCACACAATCATACTAATCATACTAATACTAATGGTACTTACCACACAATCATACTACTATCATGCTATGGCATCGGAAGCAGGTGTTACCAAGCTAGGCGTGGCCATGGATGGTCCAGGGCTCATCCAGGCCATGGATAGGATGCGGGAAACCCTTCCTAAAGTGTTGGAGGTATCTGAGCAATTGGACGCGATTATTGACTTCACGTCATCGCGTAACAACATTGCGAAGGACCTCACACTGAGCCTCCTTAGAATACACATGACAGTGCAGGCTTCATGCAAAGAGAGGGAAGAGCTGGAGGCCAAGCTCCAAGCCGAGCAAAGTGCCAAAGAGTTGGCACGGCTAGCAGCCACCGAAAGGGCGAGGAATATAGCCTCAAAGCGGACCCAGACGGAAGCATCCGTCTCGGTCGGAGAGTCCACCCTATCCATGGGGGCGGAGACTTACAAGCGGGATAGGCAGTCCCCATGCGAAACGGCACCTGACTAGCACAGAAGCAGACGCTAGTTCTAGGAGGGGGACGAGTGACGACCCCAGGCGTCGCAGGGAAAGCCACTGGAATAAGGTCCGGAAAAAGGGAAGTAAAACTAAAAAAGAAAAGGACGAGACCTAGCAAGACAGGCCTTAGGTGTAGGTGTGGAAGTACGGTCCAGGTGGCAACCATGAGGGTAGTGACAGTTAACGCGGACGCGGCGTTGAAAGTGGCGAACGTGAAGGTGGGATGGTTCATACGGCCAATAAGCCTACACCAGCCGCCGAAGGCATGCTTTAGATGCCTAGAAAGCGGGCACATGTCCTGGGAGTGCATAGACCCAGATATTAGCAACATGTGCAGAAGTTGTCCACAAGGCGCGGGATTGCATTGGTCCCCCCAAATGCATGATGTGCGCCGGCAAACTAGACGACCCGGCCCCTAAGGGTATTACAACGAGCCAACCGTAATGCAGGAAACCCAACTAAACCTGAACCAATGTGAGGCCATCCAGCAACTGCCGTGTCAGCAGCGAATATCGCCATTATTCCGACCCACACCGCATCCCAGCCGGCAACCGAACCTGGTTTGCGGCCAGGTCCAGTCGAAACTGGTGGCATTAT
The DNA here is from genome assembly GCA_034211315.2 of Aedes japonicus. Lineage (NCBI taxonomy): Eukaryota > Metazoa > Arthropoda > Insecta > Diptera > Culicidae > Aedes > Aedes japonicus. Next base: position 124,261 of record JASCZW010000026.1, read on the forward strand.
GGACGACGAGCAAGTACCCGGTTCAGGAGGTTGTGTCTACCACAAACGAACGCTTCGTGGTTATAAAAGTAAATAGAGTGCTCTTCTGCAGCTGCAACGCACCGCCAAGATGGCCGATCGAACAGTTTTCCAATATGCTCAATCGTATGACAACTGAGCTAACCCGTTGGTTATAGCGGAAGACTAGGCTCAATGTGGACCTAGCCAACGTACGTATCAAGAGTACCCACCATAGAAAAGGAGCGGAATCGATAATCAATGTAACTTTCAGCAGTCCTGGGCTGTTTAATAATTGGAGGATTGCTGATGGGTACACCCGTGGTGATTCCTTGGTGGTTCGTTATTGTATTATCCACGATACAATGCAGCGTGCGAGAGGAGAAGTATCCACTCCATTCGCCCTCAGATGGAAGACGTCCTTCTTTGATGTAGAGACTTCTAAAGACGCGCTTAAGAGGGAACGAAACTTACGCGAAAACCAGGAACCTTGCGGCGAACGACTCGTTATGACACTTACACGAGCGTGCGATGCGACCATGCCGAGGGAAGTGAAACCAAGGAATGGACGATCACCGGTGTATTAGTGGACGGAGTCGATCGCCGACCTCCGAAGAGCATGCCTCCACGCAAGACGGAGGGTGCAAAGAGCGCGTTCAGACGCCGAGAGAATCGAGTGTAGAGGGGCGCTAGTCACCGCGAAGGCCGCACTAAAGAGTGAGATAAAGGCCAGCAAGCGAGCCTGCTTGGAGGGTCTGTGTTAGAAGGCCAATACAAGTCCGTGGGGTGACGCCTACCGGATAGTAATGGCCAAGACCAGAGGATCGGCGGCTCCAACCGAGCAATCACCAGAGCTGCTGCAGGTGATCGCTGGAGGACTCTTTCCGAACCAGGACCCGAGTCCATGGCCCCGCCACCGCCGTAGGTTAGTCTCATGACCAGTGTTCCAGTATCTCAGACCATAACGCTGCCATAGCGACGGAAGGTTGGGCGGCTCAGCCAAACATCCGTGACCACGTATGAATTGACAACGGCACAACGGGGGCCAGTGACGAGGTGACGGAGACGAACGAAGAACTAATTACGATAGCAAAGTCGCTAAAGGTGAACAACGCGCCGAGACCGGATGGTATTCCGAACCTGGCTATCATGACGGCTATCTTGCTGGTTTCCGAAATGTTCAGGGTGGTGATGCAAAGGTGCAAAGGAACGATGACCTTGTGTTGCTACCAAAGACAGGGAAACCACCATGATATCCATCGGCTTATTGACCTATATGTCTGTTGGATACAGCGTGTAAGGTACTCGAGAGGGTAATCCTCAACAGACTGACAAAATACACGGAGGGTAAAGGCGGACCAGGTTGACTTCCAAGAAGGGAAGTCGACGGTGCATGCCATTTTGTCCATCACCAAGACGCAAGAGGCGAGTAGCACAAATATGGGCATGCAGAGTCCTCTGCATGCCACGAGAGCGCGGGAGCTGAGAAAACCACGGCACATATGTTCGTCGCATGCCCTCGCTTCGACGGCGTGAGATCCAGCATGATTGTCGTTTGTGGTCACGACACGACTCCGGATAATTTGGTCCAAAAGATGTACCAAGACCGGGACATCTGGGACGCGGTATGCACAGCAGCTTCCCAGATTGTCTTTGATCTCTAACAAACAAATATTGACCACGCTGAACTATCGGTGCAAATACAAAGCCGAGGCGAATTCATCTTATTAATTCGGCCCAAACCTGTATGATGACAACGCCTCGGCTTTTTTTTGCACCGATATTTCAGCATGGTCATAATTGGGTAAACAAGGAAATTACTCATGTTGGAGCCTCAACTTTGACGCCAGCTGTAGTCCAAACCACTTTATGGAAACAGTTCAAATTTTGTCCACATAAATTTCTGTATTTTTTAAGTCATGTAAAATTTTTAAATATGCTACCTAAATTTTTCACAGAAATACGGTTTTTTGAAATTGGTATGTCCAAAATGACTTTTCTCACATATGTTATGATAACTTCAAATTTATAAACTTTATCAATATAATCAATTTTGGTCACATAAGGTCGAAACATAAGTTATAACGTTGCCAAAATTTCAGCCAAATATTTTGATAATTGACAAAGTTACAGAAGGTTGAACAACGCGTTTTTTGGAAGAAAATTTTGCTCGGCTTTTTTTTGCTACTGAGTGTACTAAAGCCCTAGGTAGTTAGACATAGTGTTTGCCTAACAAGCACAATGGCCCCCTCCCCGAAGTAATACCGACAGGTGGTTCTGGGTTGGGTCCAGAGCTTAAGGCACGGGTGGGTTTTAAGTGGGTCAAGGAGTTGACACCCTCATTTCCACGCTCTGAGTTCTTCAGTTGTCTAGTTGCAGATTTTCCATCCTTTCTAGAAAAGAACAAAAAAAAAATACCCTTACGCTCTGACAAACACTGTTAAGTTAATCACATATCACGTTGTACTAAACAGATGACAATTGTTTTCGTTCAAAGAGGTTTAACTCTATGATATGTTTCAGGTCGTAAGTTTGTTTGCTTGTTCAAAACAAAATATCTAACAGAATAACCCAGTCGAAATGTCAATTTTATTATGATTCAAATTTATCGTAGCATAAGGACTGTTCCAGAAAGTATAAGCACACTTTCAAAATAACGAAAAAGTCATGGTTTTTTTAGTTTTAACAATTTTATTTTGCAAATCATATTTGTATTTGTGTTTTATATGATATTTTACTCTCGTTTAATCAAAATATTTAATCATAGCCAAGACTCCTAACGTTTCCTCGAACATGACCCATTAGCTTCTGCACAATGGTACTTCCCACCATTTTGACCACTTTTAGCCAATCTTTTTTAAATATTTGGATGTCGTCCGCTGGTTTTATGAATTTTCGAAGCCTACCCGTAAACATAAAAATGCCGGTTTCCATTTTGCAAAACAGAAATAACATACTTTTAGTGCATAAAATTCTATTAAAGCCAGTTTCTACAGCGCATCTTTATAATAAACACTGCAAGTCAATATAGCTGTAGAATAGAAGCCATTCAACTAAATGGAATTCCGATTTCTTTCCCATTCTTCAGATAAAGGCGACTCGTACGTACGTACTTGCAGGACACTTAACCATCCCTCTTGGTTTGTCTAGTTTTTCACAACACACAACTACAGACATTTCCCAGTCCAGGTCGGGTTGCCTATCCTTGCCTTGATAGCTTCAAATTTCATTAGAAATAACCATTATGATAAATTGAAAACTGTGCACGTGCAGCAGTGTCGACGGACGGAGGTGCATTTCCAATATGCTCCTGAACGACACCGAACAGAAAACCGACGACGATGAAGACGACGAAGACTGTGAACGGTCGAGATTGGTTGTCCTATGAAGACGCCCATGAGCCAATAATAGTGCCAGACCGGAAAAAGGGAAACATTTTTTCCTCACTTATCATACCGGTAACGACTGTGCTGATCGGGAACTAGGTCACTTTAAGTGCACGGTCTGCTAGACAAGGACGATAAATTGGAAAAAAAAACAAAAGTGTTGCAAAATATCCAATGAATGCTCGCCTTTCATTGATTATGTTTAAGGTATGAAAATAATAAAAAAAAAATAAGATAACTGGTAAATTCTAATTTCTAATTTAAAAAAAAACATTTTTCCAAAACTTCAGAAATAGGCAGCGTCACACAAAAAAGTTCTCTTGCGACGAAAGTTTTCCTACATCACAGACATAGAGTGCATTGCACCTTCAATGTGCTTTCGACCGGTCCAGAAAGAAACATCTTTGAGAAAGGACAATATTTTGATAAGTGGTCCGTGGTTGACTTGATTGTTTCCTGCCTCAGATGCCCCACATGCATTTATGACTGGTTAATTAGAAAAGTTTCTTCATATAATCGACCGAAGATAATCATCAAACTAAGACACAAGTGAAAGTGTCACGTGTTCCTGTTAAAAATTATCAGAAAACTCGACGAAACAAACCACGAGTAAACGCGCTTGTGGTAGTACCAGCAGCCTCAGTTAATCCCTAACATGATGAAAAATGGCACAAAAACTGACTCGCTGGGAAACTGTGTCAGAATTTCCCCTTCTTGAATTCCTCACGTGCTTGGTAAGTCACACGTCTTCGGTCCTTTTTTTCCCGTTACCCTCATGATGAAAGTGGCATAATACGGTTTCGAGCAGCGAACATCAAAAGCGGTCTTACGTGTCATGAGTGACGTGTGTGCTTTTTGAGCAAAATAGAAGCATATAGAGGTACACAACCAGCCTCAATAAAGTCAAAGAAAGACATAAACTTGAGTGGAGGCGGTATAAGTAAACAGAAACTTTTGCCTCAAGACGACCGACGAGGGAATAAAAAAAGAGACGTGAGAGGTATGCTTTTCAACAGCGAACGAAAATACGGACTGAAAAATCTTGAGAATCCACCTGGAGAAAAGGAGCCGCATTATTTTTCTTTGCAGCATTATACAGTAAACAAACAACTCGGCCGTCTTTACGGTTATTGGTGGAGCTTCATCTTTTCCGTCTATTAAGGTGCTTCCCCTATTTGCATACACCTACTTAGAAGCAAAATTTTTTCCCGTCGAATAGATTTGCCGGCTAAGGAGTTAAATTTTGGGCGTCAAAAAGATACCGCAAAATGGCTACAACTTTACTTTTTAAGGGCTCATGATTGTCTCTGTATAAAGCCGTAAAACGGTAATAATTTTAGTTTGAAACAGTAAGGTACGCACAATTTAGTTTCGGGCAATCGATTTTGAGATTTTGACGTTTTGTTTGCATTAACAATTGTAAATGCAAGATAGCATCCAGTGTTGGGAAAAATATGCCATCGTGGTTCTCGGGTATTTTGGTAGATTCAAACAAAGGTTTCCTTTCGTAGTTTCTAATTGATACTGATACAACTTGATACAGCTGATAAGGTCTGCTCTCTGGTCTAAAATAATAACAAATTAAGTATAGGTGGACACAGAATTATTTCTTATTATCCTAATAGCTTTTCTTCGAAATCTACGCGAGGGCTAGTTGGATTCGTCAGTTGATCCATTACTACAGCATTTTCTTAATTCACAAAGTCCACAAAGGTGTCTTAAAAAATGGAGGAGTTTTCTCAATTTTTAGAACGTTTGTAACTTTGACTATCCTTTTTTCATAGACGACTGAGCATTCTTTGCTTTCTCATTATTTTTAATGTCTTTTTAACAAACACCGCTTCATATTCAAAAAATACTGTCTGCACACAACTACATATAAAAAGAAATGATCAATCGAATTCAATACCGATCCAAAATATACAGTATGCCAAAAAAGTGTATCCACTCCCAGTGAAAAATTATATTTCTTTCAACAAAACCCACCAGATTTGTTGTTCAGTTTATTATTATTTAAAGCCATTCCAGCCAGCGACCTGCAGCCGTCCCGGCCCTACGTGTGGGTGTGGCGAGTGGGTCTTCCAAAACTCTACTGAGGGCAGGTACGATTAGGCTATTAGCCCGACAACACCTGATTCGCTCTCCGTTCCAGCATATTTCTACCGTATTACATTCACATTCCCGCCAGCAACTTACAGTCGCCTCGGCCCTACGTTTGGGTGTGTGACTTTTTAGTGTTGGCAAACCAGTTCGCTGGTATTGCCTTCGAATGGCGTTTCGCAATTGTATTAAATCTTTAGTGGGTCCAATGGGTACAGAGTCGCTCACCTGATCAATCACCGGTACATGTTGGTCCCGGGCCTGGGAGATCGCTTGCAGCTGTCGTTCGAGGTCATCAACAGAATCAAGGTGCATGTCGAAATCGATGTTGTCGTCAACGTGTTGTCGGAACCTCTCCCAACTGGCGCGATGGTAGTTCCGTCTGGTGATTCGATGCCTGTTGGCCGAGGAGCCAACTTCGGCCACCACCGGATAGTGGTCCGAGCTGAGCTCCTGGTGTACGATCGGCTGGGCGATGTTGTTCCCCATGTTGGTGAGGAAGATGTCGATTGTCGAATGGACCCCGGATCTGCTCAACCGGGTGGGAGTATCCTGGCCCATGGCGGTGTAATGGCCCTCTTCAAGGTCTTCCTGTAGAATAATTCCGTTCCGATTCCGCCGGGTGTTCCCCCAGGCTTCGTGTTTCGCATACATGTTGTCGGCGATGATGAACTGCCCCTGCCTCCGGGTTAGCTTACGGATGTCGTTTCGTAGAGCCGTTGTTGTTCCGTTGGTGGTACTGGGTTGCTTGGGACAATAGGCCGCGATGATGGTGACAGGGCCGACGGTAGTTTTGACCTCGAGTCCGATAGCATCGATAGACTGCTACTGGAAGCTCGGAAGCAGATGGCAGTTTATGTTGTAGCGCAAGGCAATCGCAACTCCTCCTCCACTAGAGCCGCTACGATCAAGTCGCACAATCCGGTATCCTGGAATGAAGATGCTGATTTCCGGTTTGAAGTGTGTCTCGGTGATGACGGCGATGTCGATGGCCTTCCTGTTAAGGAAGTCACCGAGCTCAATAGTTTTGTTCCAGATGGAACAAGCATTCCAGTTGAGGATGCTGATGGTGCGTTTACGGTCCATGTTTGAACAGAAACTTCATCGTCACGGACGTGGCGGTTTTGAACTGTTCCTCCTTGGAGCGGCAGGAACGTAGTTGGCGATAGAGCTCTTGCACGAACTCCACCATTTGCTCCGAGTCGTAGAGCTGTCCATCGAAGAGTGGTTACATGGAGGTACTGCAGCACGGATTGCCCCAGCCTGGATGAGGAGTCGGGTTGGGGGCGGCGGCGGCTGCCGCGAAACGATGATGAACCGAAGCTGACGGGCGATTTGCATGGCGGTGATTTAGTGGGATCGGTGGCAGGTTTGGCACCTGGTACCGAAACGACGGGAAATTCTCCTCGTTCATTGGAGGTGGCGGGCGGCGTTGGCCAGGCCGGGGTTTGGTGGATAACTTCTTGCGGATCGCCAAAAATTCAGCACGTTTTGGGCAGGCTCGATTGCTGCTCTCATGGTTTGCGCCACAATTTGCGCACTTCAGTAGCGCACCTTCTTCCATCGGGACACATTCGTTGGTACTGTGGCTTCCGGCACATTGCGGTATCATGTGGCAGTTACGAGTTCCGTGGCCAAACGCAAGGCAGTTGCCACATTGCGTCACGTCGTGCTGTCTTGGACGATTCCAGTCCCACTCGACGATGATGTTGAAAATGGCCCGTGTTTTCATTAGCTCCACCATCGTGACGGATCCCTTCTCAAGGTGGACCAGATAGAGTTGGTCCCGGTAGATTCCATGTTGCTGGCGCCTGATGGGAAACACCTTCTGAGGCTTTAGTGCCGCCGCTTGCAGCTCGGCGAAGATTGACTCCGGAGTGAGTTCGGGAAGGCCACGCAGAATCACCTTCATAGGCTTGCTTCCGGGCGCATCGTTAGTGTAGAACTCGTGTTTCTTCACGACTAGGTGAGCGCCGAGAGCACGGTAGTCAGCCTCCGTCGAGCACATTACTTTAGTGCCATTACTGCACAGCTTGTACAGCGGATGAATTTGGATAGCTGCAAGCCCGGTCCTGAGTGCAGCAATGTCCTTTGATGTTGTGAAGAGCGGGAAACCTTCACCTGCTTTGGTACCTCCTGTACCGGAAGCACGGCCAATTTATTGCTCGCTAGTAGAGCGTTCGGATCCACTGGATCAGCGTCATCATGGCGCAGCCAATTGGAGCTGCCCGGTTGCGGTAATGATTTGGGAGCAGATGTCACCGTTGGTCGATTTTTTCGACCCATTGCCACAGCAATAGGTCGAGCGGGAAATTTTTCCAAACTTTGCAGCACTTTTTCTGCTTTGCCACCATTAGAAGATGAGCTAGCGCAGGCGATAGATCGCGAACCGAACACGCAATCGCGAGAAAGCGAGCGAGGGTTAAAAACGGGGGAAAAAACTTTTACCGCAAGAGAGCGAAAAACACGTCCGTACGTGTCGCTTGGTCGAACTACTATGAATGAGCTGCTCGATGCAGCCCTGTCTGCTTTTATAGCTGTTGCTACCTGTTTCTATATTCTGATTGGCCGATCAGAGACAACGAATAGTAGACTGAAAAGGGGGAAGGGGAACTTCTTTGTTTTTTTTTTGTTTTTTTTTTCAAACATTCTTCACGAAGCAATAAAGCATGTTTTCCACAAAAGGCTCCCAAATTTTAACGTTTCAGATTTCTTCTGTTGGTGCTAGAATAGCACAATATTAATAGCTGATGCGGATATAAATATTTTTATTTAATCGCATTTGACCTAGTTACTTCTACAGATCTCAACCAACCTTGCAGCTTTCGTCTCCTCATGTCTTCCGAATATGACAGCTGGATCGCAGGTCGACGTTGTTTACACGGATCTCAAGGCTTCTTTTGACCGTGTTGACCATGCTATAAATGTTCGAGCCTGGATGTCTGTTATCTGTGCTAATATGTCGGGCAGCAACTTGAGACCACAGCTGTTCTCCATTTTCATTAACTAGGTTGAACTGATACTTCCTGCAGGTCGGTCTATGCATACGATAACTGCAGGTCGGTCTATGCATACGATGTAAAAATCTATGTGGTTGTGCGATGCTTCGCTGATTGCTTACGACTGCAGCACTTGATCAATAGCTCTGCAGCTCTACAGAATACTGTTTGTGACCTTGGAATCACGCTTAACTTCGGTTTAACATTAAGACAACACTACACGAATACGATTACCAAAGTTAACGAACAGCGCAGTTTCGTGTTAAGATCTCCGACGAGTTTCGTGATCCCACCAGTCTGAAAGCATTGTACTGCTCTTGGAATTTGGAGCCTTGGTGTGGTACCCGTATCAAAGAATCTGAACTGCAAGGAATGAAGCAGTTCAAAGAAAATTTGTTCGTCATCTGCCGTGGGGTGGAATGATCCTGTTAACCTGGCAGCGTACCAGAATCGTTGCTCACTCTTGGATATTGAAACATTGAAGCATAGGCAAACAGCCATGCAAGCAGTCCTTGCAGCAAAAGTGCTGCCAGGTGAAACCGACTCTCCAAGAATTCTGGCCGAACTCTTCATCTACGCTCCTAGACGAGTTCAGCGTAGAAGAAATTTTCTGCAGCTAGGAACCCGTGCAGTAAACTATAGCCAACTCGATCCATTTCGATTCATGTCCTCGAGCTTCAATGATCTCAACGCTTTTTTCAACTTCAACTGTTCCCTGGCGTTTACTAACAGCTAGTATTAATGGTGATGATACCAGACGACTAATTCCATCACGAAAGATTATTTTAAGTTCAACGACTGGTTTTGTGGATATTACTTATTGTGTTGCAGCGGCACGGAAAGTGACCGTTGCAAGAATTCTTTTACAGCGGTTTGTTTATCTAGGCGCTCACTTTCTGTGGTATAAATTTCACAGTGTTTCGCGCAGTGAGTCAAAAGTTATTCCAGATGGAAGCCGCAATAAAAATCGCAAAAACGTTGAAACTTGCCAAATCAATCGTGTACAGGGTGCGGCAGAAAATAATGCAAAAATTTGTTCTATTTCTATCAAATCCCATTTTCAACTAGTTTAAGCAATAATATCAACATTTAAGAGCGCAGTTATCTTTATAAAGTCCTTTTAAACTATTTTTATTAATAACATCCTAGAGCCGACGCCAGAAGCCACAGCATGCCTTTCGGACGTAGTCCTCCGACAATGACTGCCATGTGCGTGTTATGGTTGACTTCAGGGTTTACACACTAGGGTGTGATTTTTTGAAGGCTCGTGCTTCAAAATATGCCCAAATCGAATAATTCAACGGATTGAGATCTGAACTGCTAGGGGGCCACAAATCCTTCGGCCAAAACTTCATGTTATCATTCAACCATTGCACAGTGTTTGAAATCGCCGATTTCACGATCAAAACTTAATTACTTCTAAAATATTGGTTTTAGAGTTTTTATTTATTCTTAAAAGTTTTCAGATATCATAAGACGCACATTGTGATATTAAAAATTTGGTGATTAATCTTCCTAGAAGTGAGATAAAAAAATTACTTTTCCAACAAATGTAGATAGAGACTTGATGTCTTGAGCAAAGTTGTAGCAAATGTCGATACAAACAACATTGCTGAAGACATAAAAGCTCTATGTATAAAGGTTATTGAAATATAAAATATTAATTATTCAATACCTCTAAAAACCAGTTTTTTACCATAACTTTTTTAGATAATGTTTTACGTATTTGTGATCTTCAACAAAGTTGTTTGAGACAATGAAATACACATTTTTGTCGAAGCAAGCAAGGCTCTATCTTAAAAAACATATTCACTATTATCAATTTTCTTGAAATTTTTGGTCAACTTTCACCATAAATTTCTTCTTTCGGTGCAAAATTGTGCAACTGATTCACATGGCAGATTTAAGTTCTAACTTTTCACTATCGTTGGATGGGTGCAACATGTTTGGGCAAAAGTAGGCTGGGGTGGTTACATATTGATCAAATATCCATGATTATCAAATCTGGCTAATGAAAAATTACAAAAGATCAATGTATCCTTGTACAATGCTTTATACGGTTACAATATACCATTTTTATCTAAAAACAACAAGTCACTGTTTTGATAATAATAATTAAAATACTAACTAAATAGAAGATTTTTCTCAATGGAACTAATGCGAAGATTGCGTTGCATGAACAACTTCCACCTTAACAGCTTATTTCAATTATTGGAAAACAAGCACTCTTGGATCATTTTGGCATCCAGCTCGAAACGTTATACCCCGGCAATGGAAAATTTTGCAGGCTTTCGATTATGACGCCAACATGTCTAACCGGTATTAAATCGATGGTTAATAGTTTTCTACCCGACAAGTACACTCATTCAGATCGGGTATTTTATTCACCGTTGTCGTTTCATTTCCGGTCACATTGGGTTTGAGATTTAATCGTCTCTTTGACATTTACAAGCAAGCAACTGTTATTTGGTGTATCGAAGTGAGAAAAACTCGTGACCATGTATCATAGTAAGAAAACTCGTGAAAAGCAAGGTTTATACGATGGAGGAATTAACAGGTATGTGGTTTTGTTACGTTAAATACGTTTTTTAGGTCACTGTTAAACACTTTGCCATGGGTTTTTATTTTGAATGTATCTTGCATTATAGTGGAAATAAATCGAGGCCATTTATTCTTACTTTGGAAGAATACAAATGGAAGTATGAAAGAGAAAAAACGAGTAGCATTTACACACACCCTAAATGCTCAAGGAATCGATTCCGAAACCTCTCCGAAAATTGTTTCTAATGTTGAAAAAACCGTGGAAAAGCTTTGTGATTATTTCCATTCATTGTGGAAAAAGCATAATCGTTCAATGGACAAGGTTTTGGCAAGTAATGCAGAGTATTTCAATAAGCCTTTAAAACTAAATGTTGATGTACATTCCTTCTCGACGACAACAAAAACTGGTAGAAAACCAATTGCTTTCGAAACAAGTAATGTTGTATCGAAAAGGCGAAAAACTGCTGCTATCAGGAAAAACTATCAAGTCACTGAGCTATCATTTGCAACTGAGATGAAACTAAGGGAAACTAATCAGACGGATGCAGCAAAGCTTCTTCAAGAAGCGACACAAACAACACCGTCACGTGCTACCAAAATAAGAGACTCTTGGAGAAAAGCGACAGAAAAGCCAGTAAACAGTTATAGCGATTTAGAAGCATTGGCATTAATTGTGGACAACAATTTTTCAACGAAGCAATACAAAAAACTACAATTGGGAGCAAAAAAACGGAACGCCAATATCTACCCACCGTATATCAAAGTACTGGAGGCTAAGAAACGTTGCTATCCATCGGACGATTTTATTACGGTAACAGACACTGAGATTGATGTCAAGTTACAACAGTTACTTGATATTACTGCTGCGCGGATAATAGAGGTGAACGAGTCGAAGTTAGCCAACTTCACAGACGAGGAATTACTCAACATTGAAATGATTGTTAAATACGGTATGGACGGAAGCACGGAAATCCTCAATACCACCAAAAATTTGAGAATGATGATGGTTCTAAAAGTGATGCAAGCATCTTCATGTCGTCTCTCGTTCCTATAAAGGCTGGAACTAAGAACAAAGTTCTTTTTCAGAATCCTCGCCCATCGTCGACGCGTCTCTGTCGGCCTATACATATTCAGCTTGCATCCGAAACAACTGAGCTAGCTATTCGCGAGAAAAATTATTTGGAAAATCAAATCAGGAATTTAGAGCCAACGCAGATCACCTGGAATGAACGTAAGATTTTAATTTCGTATAACATGTTGTTAACTATGGTTGATGGTAAAATCTGTTCGTCACTCACTGAAACGAGTTCAGCAGCAAGATGTTACATCTGTAAAGCCAAGCCGACACAGATGAACAATCTTAAGGTCGTGCAACAGCTTGATAGCAATAGCTTTCAATTTGGATTAAGTACTTTGCATGCATGGATCCGTTTCATGGAGTATTTTTTGAAAGTTGCATACCGTTTGAAAATAAAAAACTAGACTAACATTTGAAAAGGGCGGAAGAGCCAAACTGTAAACAAATGATATTATATTATATTTAGATTGAACAATTTCAGAACAACTTATTTACCTTGACAATGACATCAAAATCAATTATGCACATTCTTAAACAAGAAGAATAATTTATGGCGTTCTTCCGAATCACACATTGCTCTAGTTATTTAGCTGTTCCGCCACTTGTTTTCAGTTTGCTTCAAAGCCTGGCAAAAAGTTCAATATTTTAGGCAAACACTATTCTAATCAACATATACTTATTTCGACTTAAGCTTACAATATATCTCTTCGGATTTTATGCGTAAATATAACTTTATTTTTATTAAAACTTGGAAATAACCACTACGCCCTAATCACTGAGCAGAAGTCATTTCGCCGCATATTTTCGCCCGTTATAAATTTAAATTGGAATTATGCCGTGGAGATAATGTTGTTGATTTCCATTGAGTGTTGTTACGCCGTCGATAGGTTGCTATGGATAACGTTCCATGGAGCTTGATTTTGCTTCGCGCTGAAGAAATCAAGTTCAAATCGGAAAATGCCAAGCAAGTGCTGAGAATTTATCAATTAAGTACAGTTCAAATGTGTTCTTAACGCGGATATAATTTTTAGAAGTGACAACGGATATAGCGGGTTTTATCGTCGGCACGGAGTTTAGCTTGAGTGCATATGAGGTTATAAATGGGAACCCTCATGTTCTCTCAACCCCTTCACAACAGGGTCCGAATTTAATTCCTTCGGCAAATGCACCCATTCAAACCACGTAAGGCAGGATGGTACGCACGGTCGATCCGTTCTTGACGTTCCGTTCGTCGAATCGTATCGCATGGATACCGCACTGCTAGCATCTACTACGGAAGGTAAGAACTTTCAATACAAACCGATCCATTTGTTAAGATTTGTTTTTCAAAACCTTTCCCGACAGAATTCTTCTATACCAGTGCCAATGGTGCTAGTTCATCGTCAGAATCCTTCCGTACAGTTCCGAGAAGAATTTCTTCGGCTACAGATTCAGCATTCAGCGAACAACGATTTCATGATCTCAGGCAATCAAGAGTTTTAAAATGACTTTAGATTTGTCACGAAAGGATGAATCGTTTGTATCATTTGCTGATGTTCTGTCATCGACGCTCAATATGGAGTCCCAAGGAACTTACGACCATTGGATTTATCGATGTCTCGTATTGGAGAATCTCCTCTTGATTGCTCCATCCGTAATGCAAAAGTCGAACCTTTAAACTTGGTAGTGGGAACATCACAACCAAAAAGTTTTACACCGCAGATAAAACGTGCCCTCGACTTCACCGGCCGCCGTAAAATATGTATGTTTTGCTCTTATTTACTCACTTATTAGGTTAGTTGTATTAATTTATCTAATTCTTACAGCTGGGCTGACAACACAATCAACATTCCCTGCAAGGGAACAATTTCAAGGCCATATACCTAATTCTGCGGACTCAGGAAACAATTTACCAGCACTCAATGGAAGTAAAGGCGTCAAAAGGATCTTATCAATTGATGGTATGTTGAGATGGACAATTTATTGAGTGGCAGTTCACTAATTATGGAACGAAAAAAGAAATATTTATCCAGCGATTTGAATATAAGTAAAATGTACGAATTGTACGTTACTAAATGCAACAAAGATTCAAAGCCTACGGTACACTACAGCACGTATCGTATTATTTTTAACGGATTCAATCTTGGCTTTAAAAAGCCAAAAGCTGACACCTGCGGAGAGTGCGATCGCTTAAAAATTCTCATGACACAGGTGAGCGATGAAGCTGATAAATTGCAGCGCACTATTAACGAATCCTCCATAATTACCAAAACCGTAATTGATCCAGCCCTCAGGTCTCCTCATTCTATGTCGCAGCTTTGGTGCCATCGCGTTGCCTATGTCCATGACTGTAAAAACATGATTAAGAATCCGCAATTCAAATAGTACAATAAGAAAAATGTTCATTTGATAGAATGAACTCTTACCTCTAATTTTCCTAGTAGTACCTAGACTCATCTAATTAGTAAAATTAACTGTTTTAGTATGGTAACACCGGGTCGTAATTCCTCGCCACTTGATAAGTGTTACTGAAGAGCTTAGGTGTAATAACAAAAAAGATGCCAGAATGTCATAACTTAACGGCGTATTTCCAGTGATGGCTGTTTAACAGGCGAAAAACCTAAGGCGTAATAACACTCTAAGAATAAACAGGGCGTATTTTGGTTTTTATCAATTTTTAACTCAATAAAACCTATTTCTGGATAAATTGTGTGAAGAGGTTAAGCACTGCATTATTATACAAAATCTGAGCACAAAAAATGGTTCATTGGAGCTTTCTATGGAAAATAGGATTTGATTTTCGTTTTCCAATCTTTGCCTCCAGTTTTCTCGGTTTTGTGATTTTGGAATACCGCCCTTTTCAAATGTCAGTCTAGAAAAGTGGGCGCCTCGTGAAGCTGATAGACAAGAAATGTTAAAACGGAAGAAAGAAATACAGCGGCAGTTCTGGTTGGATCAGACTACGCGTCGATACACCACGAGCAGGGGGTAGTGGAACTTCAACACGAAATGTGGCCCGAAGATTTTCAAAAAAATACGGAAAAAGTAGCCAGTATTACCGAGTTGAATCTATCATTATCAGCGATGCGGTTCAATACTCCAAGTCGCCCTGGCATCTGGGCGCCGAGTAAATTCTGCTTTTGGTGCATATTGCGAAGAAACAGCACTTGTGTAGTTATCCGTGGCGGTATTATCTTCCTGCTATACATGTTGATATGATTCTAATACGCGGAATCCCATAGTTATGGACAATTTTTTGGTCCCGATCAGCCAACTCTCTGAAGAGGCTCAGGAGCTAAAAACAAGGAATGGAAGAGGTAAATTTCTATTTAACTGAACAACAAAAAATCTATACCTATACATATAATAATTTGCCATTTTCAGATTTCAAAACATCACATAGACAAAGTGCGAATTTGGACCTGGTTACACTAGTTTGCTCTTATCATCGGATCCAATGGTAACTGAAGCTCGTGCATGGCCGAAAAAAGCTATTAATCCTCTATCGGCAGATGCCATATCCCTACTAGCTGATTCAGATACAACTAGTACATCAGATGACAACGAATAAAATGTTATAAGGAAAAATAAAAATTAAAGATATTGATGTTTTTACTGTATTTCAAGAAAAAATCAGAATAAAACTTTGTTTGAAATAGCTTAAAAATATAATTAGTTATCTGCCTCTGCGTCGCATAATATTAGTTTCATTAAAAATTATTACCCATCACTATTATCATTATTATTATTATTATTATTTTTATTACTATTATTATGTATTATTATTATTATTATTATTATTATTATTATTATTATTATTATTATTATTATTATTATTTTTATTATTATTATTTTATTATTATTATTATTATTATTATTATTATTATTACTATTATTATTATTTTAATAACGACGTGTTGTTTTGCTATTGACAAATAGTATTTTGTAACCGTATATAAATTGTAGAAGGATGCAACATTGAAAAATTGATTTATTTCGTAATTTTCATTAGCCAGAATATTTGGATATTTGGATATTTGATCAATATGTAACCACCAGCCTACTTTTGCTAATATTTACCCATCCTACGATAGTGAAAAGTTAGAACTTTAATCTGTGAATCAGTTGCACAATTTTGCACCGAAAGAAGAATTTATGTGGTGAAAGTTGACCAAAAATTTCAAGAAAATTGATAATAGTGAATATGTTTTTTAAGATAGGTAACCTTGCTTGCTTCGACAAAAATGTTCATTGTTAACAGCTTTGTTGAAGATCACAAAATACGTAAAAATTATCTAAAAAGTTATGGTAAACTGGTTTTTAGAGGTATTGAATAATTAATATTTTATATTTCAACCTGCTTACATACATAAACTTTTAATGTCTTCAGCAATGTTGTTGTATCGACATTTGCTACAACTTTATGAAGACATCAAGTCTCTATCTACATTTGTTGAGAAAAAGTAATTTTTTATCTCACTTCTAGGAAGATTAATCACCAAATTTTTAATATCACAATGTACGCCTTATGATATCTGAAAACTTTTAGAATAAATAAAAACTCTAAAACCAATATTTTAAAAGTAATTAAGTTTTGATCGTGAAATCGGCGATTTCAAACACTGTGCATTGTTGGGTTCGATTGGACGAGTGGCATGGCGCTCCATCCTGCTGTAGGACAACGTTTTGGTCCTCGGAGAAGTTGACCTTCACCCAGGGAAGCACTTGGTCTTTTTAAATACTGATATATATTTTGGTATTTATTTTAACTCCAGCATCAATGAAAACAGGCGGCATTTTCAAACCGTTGGACGCCACCTGACGAAACATCTTTGACTTACCAGCCGGAGATTTGAATTTCACTTTTTCCGGAACGTTCTCCATTTCCTGCGGCGAAATGAACCACCGATCCGTGCGGCTGTACAGCATCGATGCTGAAAGCTTTTCGTTGTGGGAGAACAGGATTATCATTTTTTGCACTTCTTAAACAAGGAAAGCAATCTCTTGGAACCACACAACGAGTCACTCGTAGTTCCTTGTCCAGTCCGTAATCCATGGTCTTCTTTGATGATTCTTCCTAGCATGGATTTCTCCGAAATACTGGCTTCCTTTGCAGGATTTTCTTATGAAACGCACCGGGTTGCGAGCATTTTTAACACCGACCGATTTGACCAGGTTCAGCGTGCATTACAGCAGCGCGGACGTCCGCTTCCGGCTTCCGCTGCTGGGGATATCCTTCAGGGACTTTTTAATACGGTAAACTGTTTGCCAAATGGCACCCTACCATGGCAATCTCTTCCGGTTTCTTCTGGGCGAGAAACAAACTGGTGATCACTTCTTTCGCGAACATTTTGACGTTGCAATAAAAGAAATAGAATGTTTGGATGCAGCACTTGAAATTAATTATAAACAAATACACTTTCGACTGAAATTAGTCACTTGCTACACGAATTAACCCAATACTCAAGTTTGAACATTTTCGCATTATTTTCTGCCGCACCCTGTATTCTTACCATTTTCCATACAATGGAATGATGATTGACGTAAGCTGACAGAAGTCTTTCGGTTAGGACTCTGACGTATGAATCCATGCCTCGTGTTACCTGGCATGGAATAGTTGACCAGGTAACTGATGGCTCAGCAGTTGGTTAAGCAAGCTAGTGGAAAATTTATAGCCAGCCGGTTGGCGCAACCACGATGAGCGAAACATGTGTGATCCGGTTGGCAGCCATCTTTAGATCTAACGCAACAATGAGTGGTCAGCGCCGTACGTGGCGTGACCAAATATACCAACTTCACGACGAATTGACGTGGCGCCGTTTCCATTTCGTTTTTATGACTTTTATAATTGCCTAGCTTTTGTCAAATTCTTCAAATTTATTTTATCAGTTTCAGGAATAGACTATTGCAAAATATTTTAGTTTCAAACTTTGTGAATAACTTGAATTTTTTCATGAAGTTTTAAATTTGTGTTTGAAGTCTTGTTTTAAATGTATTGCATACACAAAAGCTATCAAAACACATTAAAAAAAAACTCCACAAAAGTATTCGTCATCCTAATAAGATAACAAAAACAGTGTCGACAAGGTGGTTGACTCAAGTACCTTTTTCAAAGAGATGAAATAAGTCAAAATTTGCAGCGAACATTATTTTAAACAAACAAAAATTACAGGTACAGAAGGAACAGACCATTTTGGCGCCCCTACTATTTGAAACTGTGTTATCTTCAATTATGCTTGGTATTCCATCAAAAGACGATTGATGTCTTCAGCTGATAGTAAGACGTGGCAACTATTTCTTAGGTCAACTTGATTTAATTAAAAGTTCTACAACGCTAATTACTGCTCCCCCGGTAGAAACCTGAGCGGATCATTCGTTCCTTCCTGCTCTCGATGAAGAAGTCTGCTCGAGAAGTGATGCACTTCGACTTTTTGCCTTTGTCTAGCGTTCCCTTCGGTATCGTAATTCATTTGCATCCGAGTCCACGTCAGGACCTCCACGCGGCGGAAGTTGTGTAATTAAAGTTAATTGATTTTTAAATATGACGCTGATGATGAGGACGACGACAACGGCGATCGAGCAGCTACGTCTACTTCCTGCTGGAGATGCAAAGCCGCGTAAAACCCAGTCTCAGTTGACAAATTGATGTAGCCCCGGTGCATTTTTACTTATGCTGCACTGCATCCAATGCTCAGTTGAGTCGCCAGTGGGCGGAAAAATGGGTGAAAAGTGGCGTTGATAAATTAGTCCAGAGTCCACAGTGCAGCAAATAACTGCCATGATATTAACAGCTTGCCGAAGTGCACTTGCCACGTGGAGTGATATTTATTTTGGAGCATAGTATGGCTCGATGACACTCATTGGGTTAATTTTGCTGAATTGACTTTCGAAAGACATTAACGGAAATGGGGGCCATTTATTTCATGCCGGAAGGATCGATGTCGTCACTTTGCCACATTGTAAATTATGCCGTTGCAAGTGTGATAATATCGATTTGTTGAGTATTGACTGCAATTAAATTAAATATTTTTAATAAATAGATTTTACTCCACGAAAGTTTTGACACAAACAACTTGTATGGGAAAATCATGAAACTTGTTCATTTTAAATTTTGTGCTTGAAAATCGTTGGTAATGGTATGATTTCATGCATGAAATTCTATCATGCATATGTGATAAAATTTCATTATTTACAAAACCAATTTGCATCACCAATCTACCATTTCATTGAAACATAATTAATCTAGAACGTGAGGGTTTCTATTTGGCATCCCAGTGGGTCTGGGTTGCATTCGGTGGTTGTCACCACGTGAGAACATAGGCCGACGGAAAATGATCGAATGAAAAAACACTCTATAGCTATGTCCATTTAGAATCCGGAATAATAAAATCATCTGTATCTCGATAACGGAATGACGTAAAAATAAGTTTAATACATCAAAACAAAGGTAGTTCACTGTTCTTTAGGAAAATAACATCAATTTAAACCATTTCTCTTCGTTTTTAATGAAAATTCGCACTTTCTTCTATATTCCTCCCATCAAACGCTGCACACCTCCGGAGTCAACTTGGAGGTGGATTTATGTATTTATCGATGAAATCTACGTTATTATCGCGGTACCACTGGATGACTTCCCGGCTGTAGTGGCAACTCGCCAAATCTGGCCGAAAATTCACGGGACCCTTATGGTTTTTAAGGGAAGGTAGTACGCGGTTTTTGAGGCATTCTTCCTTGTGCAGCTTCGAGTCCATCGTCTTATTCGTCACGAACACTTTGGTATTTGCTCAGCAGCTGCATGTTTCTTGCTAAATCATCAGTTTTTTTTTGGCAAATTTGTCCATAAAAGCAAAATTTAACTTCGCAGGAACCTCCTCGTGCCGTCGCCATGAAGAATTTTCGGCCAGGAAGCTATCCAAAATCCATTTTGACGTAGGTTTCATCGTCAATGAGCAGGCATCCTTGGTACTTCGTCAAAACCTGCTGGTACAATTTCCGAGCTCGAGTTTTCGTGACGAAACTTTGCATCAATGTTTGGTTGCTTGCTGGCTTGATAAGAACGATATTCTGCTCGCAAAGGAATTCCTCGAACGGTACTGCGAGCAGCAGCGTATATTTGTGCGATTTCATTATCTGATAGTTCCGGGTTTGCTCTGACGGTTCTCAACACCTTCTGGTTTAGCTTGCGGTCATATGTTCCACTACGACGATTGCCTTGAGGCACTCGATCCACGCTCTTTTGCTCCCTGAAATATTTGAGCATTTTTGCGATTTTTATTGCTGACAACGTTGGATTATCAACGCGGGTGTGCAGAATTTGTTGTCTCCTTTTGGCTTAAATCTGGAATAACTTTTGAATCACTGCACGAAACACCGAAACACGGCATTGATACCACAAAAAGTGTGCGCATAGGAAAACAATTCGCTGTAAAAAAAATCTTGCAGCGGTCACTTTTCGTGCTGCTGTAACACAATAAGTGATTCCGGATTCTAACTGGACAGAACTTTATTATTGCCTCACTAACACCGGATTAGTATTTCATTTTCACGGATAGTCTTAGTTCTAAAGAGGCTATTCGCTCCTAGATGCCGGTAAAGCACTCCTCGTATTTTCTCATGATAATACAGGAGCTTCTTAGTGCTTTATCTTCGCGTTATTTTATCATCACCTTTGTATGGGTCCCTTTCCATTGTTAGATTCTGGGCAATGAGAGAGCGGACTCGTTTGCAAAGGCGATATTTATGATCGAAAAATCGCCGGTAATGATTTTTTCCTATTTTTCGTCAACAGTCACTTGTCAGCTGGCACCATAAATGGAGTAAAGGAGATTTGGGGTGATGGCAACATTCAATCATTCAAAAGGTGTCGAAGAAATCTTCGTTTGGGATAATAAATGTGGGTCGAGATTTCATTTGTGAGATGTCTCGCATCATGTCCAATTCTTTGAAAGCTCATTTATACCGTGTAGGGCTGAGCGACTGCAATTTCTGTGAATTAGAACAAGTTTACCAGGACGCAGATCACGTTATTTGTTCTTGTGCCGAACATCGTGGAGTCAGGTCTGAGCTCTATGATTCCCTTCGGGCTCGAGGTAGACTACCCAATGGTACATTGGGCGGCTCTATTTGCTTCCAGTTCATGAAACTCATTTATGTGTTTTTGACTTAACATTAACCTTAGATTGTAGTTAATTGGACCTATATGTTTAGGTTTTTTTTAGTTCAGTTTTTGTGTTTTTTTACTGTCCTTTAAAAATGTTCAAATGAAAAAATGTTCAGTTAGAAGTGGACAAATAGAATTTGAAATACATGTGTTTTGAAAAATGTAATTTAAACTCCTATTCCTTTTTCACACCCCATAGAATTGTTCCTCCCGCTAACCCCGAGACGGCCGCAAGTGATTAGATCGTCCCCTTTTTACTTTATTTTTAAATCATATATGTATGTTAAAAATGAAATCTCGACTCTTTAAAGTAAAGCCTGTACAAATAAATGAACTTATTTAAAAAAATTAAAAAAAATGCGAAAGGTTGTCTTCCACAAAGTTATAGAACAGGTAATTTCAAGAAAAGTTGCTGAAGACACTAAGTTTCTAGACCTAAAGTTAAAAGCATAAAATTTTTTCTTTTAGATAATTAGTACTTTGTTAAAATTTGACGATTTCAATATATTCTAAGAAAAAGATAAATTTTTTGTACAACTATATTGAATATCGGCCTGTAAAGTAAAGGCCCGCCTGAGCCTAACAAATAAACAAACTAATTAAAAAATATATGTTCTAAGAAATTGAAGAAATTATTAAAATACATATTTTTGCTGAACACACCAATGTCTCTGATGACCATTTATATATATGGTAATTGGATGTCGTGACGTAATAATCAACCGCCTTAAAAGGTGACAATTTCGATATTTTGAAATCGTCTAATTTGAATAAAGTACTAATTATCTCAAAAAACCAGTTTTAAGGTAGCGCTGAAAGAAAACCTATTAGATCTCTTTAACTTTAGGCTCTAGAAACTTATTGTCTAGAGCATCTTTTCTTAAAATTAAAGGGTGATACGGTCAAAATTTGGTCAAGGGAAAATGCGTGTATATCGGTGAAATCGTTTATTTAAAAAATCAAATTAAATTTCTTTTTCAAGTTCAATTAGTATAAAATTCAGGAAAAATATTCAGTTAGGCTTCCGCTTTTCCAAATTCGAA
The DNA here is from genome assembly GCA_034211315.2 of Aedes japonicus. Lineage (NCBI taxonomy): Eukaryota > Metazoa > Arthropoda > Insecta > Diptera > Culicidae > Aedes > Aedes japonicus. Next base: position 146,544 of record JASCZW010000026.1, read on the forward strand.
TTGCCGGGTCTTACGCTTGACCCCTGCCATCAGATTTTGTACAGCCACCTTGTCCACCTTCTTCGCCGCAGAAAGCCAGTTTGCCTTGAACTGCTGCTCGTCCTTAGCAGTTTTTTTGGTCTTCTTTAGCGTTCCGCTTGACAATAGCCCAGTATTTCTCAATTGGGCGGAGCTCTGGCGTGTTGGGAGGGTTCTTGTCGTTGGGAACCACCTGCACGTTGTTGGCGGCGTACCACTCCATGACCTTTTTACCGTAATGGCAAGATGCCAAATCCGAGCAAAACAGTACGGAACAACCGTGTTTCTTCAGGAAAGGCAGCAGACGTTTATTCAAACACTCTTTCACGTAAATTTCTTGGTTGACAGTCCCGGAAGCTATGAAAATGCTGCTTTTCAAGCCACAGGTACAGATGGCTTGCCAAACCAGATATTTCTTTGCGAACTTTGACAGTTTCGTGTGCTTGAAAATATCTGCTACCTTTCCCCTTCCTTTTGCCGTATAAAACTCCTGTCCCGGAAGCTGCTTGTAGTCGGCTTTGACGTAGGTTTCGTCGTCCATTACCACGCAGTCAAACTTCGTCAGCATCGTCGTGTACAGCCTCCGTGATCGCGCTTTGGCCGTCGAATTTTGTTTATCATCGCGATTTGGAGTCACTACCTTCTTGTAAGTCGATAGTCCGGCTCGTTTTTTGGCTCGATGCACGGTTGTAGACGATACACCCAGCTTATTTGCGGCATCTCGGAGAGATAGGTTAGGGTTTCGCTTGAAACTACCGGCAACTCTCTTTGTCGTCTCAGCGGCTTCCGGTTTTCGATTTCCCCCCGATCCAGACTTCCTGGCTGTCGACAAACGTTCCCCAAATACTTTAATTACATTTGTAACGGTTGATTTGGCAACTTTTAGCGATTTTGCCAACTTTGCGTGCGAGTAGCTCGGATTTTCGCGATGCGCGAGCAAAATTTTGATACGCTGCTCTTCTTGCTTGGACGGCATTTTGACAACTGAAGAGTGAATTCCAAAATCAAAATAAGAGCAACATTCTACACACACACACCTTCAAAATGAGGGGTGTTCAGGTTTTTTAAATGCAAAATTGAAAGAAATACGTCAAGTTGATATTGACCAAATTTTGACCGTATCGCCCTTTACCTGTTCACAACTTTGTCGAAGAAAACAACCCGTTATCTCGTAGCTGGAAAAAGTAAGAATTTGAAAGTGTGGTTAGGCCCTTATTAAAGGGTAGGCGTGTTTTTTCAAGAGATGCGGAATAATATCTTGAGAAACTCTTTTTAAGACTCTTTTTAAGGAGATAAAATGATGACACAAGGGTGAAAATGTTTTTGACCGTCTTTTTTCAAAATTCTGCCACTGTGCGCCTTTACAAACCGTTCGGTACGTACACTGCGAGGAGGACTTGGTTTTTTTTTCTTTGGATCGATGGTTCCCCTCGACCTCCATCTTCTCAACGTTTGATCGAATAATGCAACTGCCAAATGCAACGCCAAATGCAACTGCAAAATCCGTTGTCTTTTGAGATCCATATTTTTCTTATGCACTTCCGGACGACGAAATCTAACGAACACTAGTTTGTTTACGTATTAAATGGTGTTTCAATCAAAATTTGGTCGACTTAAACTTGACGCATTTCCTTTCATCGTCCATTACAAAATTCTGCACACCCCTCATTTTGAGGATGTGTGCGTGTAGCATCATGCGTCTATTTTGATTTTGAGATTAGCACGTCAGTTATCAAAATGTCTTCGAAGTAAGAGAAGCAACGCATCAAAATTTTGCACATGCATGGCAAAAATCCAAACTACTATCTCGCCAAGTTGGCGAAATTGTTGAATGTGGCTAAAGCAACTGTTCCCAACGTATTAAAAGTGTTCGGTGAACGTTTGTCGACAGCCAGGAAAGCTGGATCGGGGGAAAATCGAAAGCCGGAGGCCACAGTGACGACAAAAAGAGTTGCCTACTGTTTTAAGCGGAACCCCAACCTCTTCGTCCGAGATGCCGCAAAGAAACTGGGAGTGGATAGAGCTAAGTAACGAGCTGGACTGTTGACTTACAAGAAAGTGGTAAGTCCAAATCGTGACGATGAACAAAACCCGTCGGCCAAAGCATGATCGCGAAAGTTGTACATGACTATGCTGACGCAGTTTGATTGCGTGGTACAGGCCGATGGAACTTGCGTCAAGGAAGACTTTAAACAGCTTCCTGGACAGGAATTTCATACGGTAACCGGACGGGAAAAGGTGGCAGATATTTTCCAGCACATTAAACTGTCAAAGTTCGCGAAGAAATATCTGGTGTGGCAGGCCATCTGTAGCTGTAGCTTGAAGAGCAACGTTTACATTGCGACCGGAACCGTCAATCAGTAAAATTTATTTCAGCGAGTGCCAACAAAAACGTCTACTGTCTTTCCAGAGCAACGTTTACATTGCGACCGGAACCGTCAATCAGTAAATTTATCTCAGCGAGTGCCTACAAAAACGTTTACTGTCTTTCCTGAAGCGACACAATTGTTCCGTTCTATTTTGGTCGGATTTGGCATCTTGCCATTGCGATAAGAGCCCTCCCAACACGCCAGAGCTCCACCTAATCGAACAATATTGGGCCATCGTCAAGCGGATCCTTAAGAAGACTCAAAAAGCTGTTGAGAACGATATACAGTTCTGCGGCGAATAAAGTGGACAAGGAGACTGTACAAAATCTTATGGCAGGTGTTAAACGAAAGACCCAGCATTACGCGTTCGGTAGAAAGGAAGCTTAGCTGAATATTTCTCCTGTATTCTGTATTAACTGAACCTGAAAAAAAAACGATTTGACTTATTAATAAAAACATTGATCGACCAACATTACTGTTTGACCAAATTTTGATCAGAACACCCATTAATCAGTCCCTCTTTAATATGCTGGCAACCAGATAGCTCTTACGATGGCTAGGAGAATTTTAAACTGAAATAAAATACTTCGTCACTTATTTGAGCCTACCCCGTAAATGTAAATGAGACATCCTTGTCCAAACTTACATCAATTGGATTTATTTTTGTTTTATGACCTGGATGAAAAGATGATGAAGTTAAAATAGTCCCCAAAACAATAAAAAGTCATATTATTGTTTTCTTGTTCTATTGCAAGTTTTCTACACCCGATAGCAAATTTGTGATCAGAGCAGTGACTGATATTCAAAATATGGAAAGTCAGCTTAACAGATCTCAATCTACAACCTATAACAATTAGCATCTTTTAATTTTCCAAATTCCATTCAACAAACAGGAGGAGCAGATTTTGTACTGCAAGTGCCATGCAGGTTTATTTGCTGTTTGGTTAAGATTGATAAATTAGCCTCGATTTTGATGCTGCTAACTAGATGAACAATCGAGATAGGAAATCATCTGGGCTACTAACCAACTTACCACGTCGCAAATTCCTTCCATCATCGTTCCCAGAATTTCAACAACAACAACAAAAAAAACTATTGTGAGCAGGAAATGACATTTTCCTTCCGCCAGGAACGTGTTTTTATTTTCCGTTTCCCACCTACTCAAAAGCTTTTTCCGCCAAATTTAACACTTTGTGTCACGCTTTTTTCCACTCTACCGACGCGCCAGGATTCGTTACAGGAAAATCCCTGTGTTGCTCTTGAATCCGTGCCTCGTGTGAATTCACTGGTCCAAAAAAAAAGCAAAACGGCGACGGCTGTAGGCAGGCAAGAGTGAAGAATGCTTGAGAAAAAAAAGGAAAGTAGGTATGCTTTTCTTCTCTTATTATCGTTCAGCCCTACTGACGATGACATCAAAGTTCTTTAACCTCACGTAGAGCGGAAAAATATGCTCGCTCTTCGTTTGGAGCCCACGATTGAGTGGAGCAAAAAGCGACAATTCAGCAAAAATAGTGAGAGGAAAAGTCAGCAGAATAATAGCCAGGGACGAAAAGCCTCACGCTGCTTTCATGCTACTTTGAACCTGGTTCTTGGGAGGGAGCCTATAGGGTGGTTATGGTTCGAACGCAACCCTGACGAAAGTGACTTCATCGTTCGATCAAAGTTAATCTAGCTTGACAAATTACCGCTTCCACAGCATCTACCTGACGGGGAAATTTTTTTTTCTCCGACAATCTCGATTCACCCCATATGTTGAGTTAAATTGTGTGGAAGATGCCAATCTCTCAGCTCTCCAGCCCTAACCGAAAAACTCTCCTATTACACAAAAGCCAGGACGTGCTCCAGTCTCGTCGTGTTCGTGATGTTTCGTTGTAAATGAGATGCATTTCGCACGTCGAGAATGCAAATTGAAATGATAGCTTTTGGCAGAAGGAAAGGGACTGGAAAGGGCATCGTAGTGAAAACTAATTTGCAACAGCATCCCGGTGGTACTTCGGAGCAGGGTTTGACTCAAAGCACATCAAATGCAAGCAGTCCGTTCTGTTGTAAATTCCACTTTGATGTTGGTTCTTGGCAAGCTCGTTTTTGAGTTTGGTTAGCCTTTGTGGAACGGGCAAAGGTTATGTTACTAACCTGTGGCTCAATTGTGAATGGAACTAATTACAACTCTTTAGCCCATTTCGCTAGTGTTTCCGGATAGTTGAATCTTCACAATACAATATTTCAGTTGACAAAGGAATTTTTCGTTTCGTTTCATCAAGATAGGTTTATGTATGGTTAATTTATTGAAGAATGCAGTTTCATTCTCGAGAACGTTATTTTTTCAGCATAGGAATGGGAACAGTTCTGGCATTTATTTATTTGTTTAATTAATTACTTTGGAGTGGCAGCGTTGGAACCTTTCATGTCGATTTTAAACATCACATTTATCTGTTGATGTCCACATCAACGCAGTAAGTTAGCTAGCTTACAATATTTCATTAATAAAAGAAGCCTTGGGATATTCTGATGAACATGAGTGTCTAAGTGGAGTACCTGAAAGGAGTACTAGTGATTATCATTTAATTTCACTATGGTTTTAGTTTTCGACAGACATGCATATTACATCATGAAGGATGCTTCACAATGTAGAGAAATTGTCTGTTAGTCTGTTTCTTCCGACTTGCCTTTGTATGTATTTTTTGATAATCCAAATAGTCACTAATATGGATTTCTATGTAATTTCGCGGCCTAATTTTTGGTGCACGTGAATCGAAAAATTTCCCCCTGTCAACAGTTGACAGCTTGTACTAACCACCCAAGCCTTATTTTTCTTCAGTAAACCTTCAAACGGAGAATTAAAATTACACATCAAAGGACAAACACCTACGAGTGCAAACCGAGTACACATACGGTAAACATCCAGTCAAGAGGGAGGAAAATGTCTAACCCATCATCATGATCAACATCATCATCATCATCATCATCATCTTTAGCCAGTCAGACGTGAAGTAGAACGAGCGAACGAGCGAAATTTCCAGCGACCACATTTTGGCACCTCCAGCAGACAGACACAAGATGAATGCTGTGGTCTTTGGAGATGTGTTGGCTCATCTCTTTCGGCATCATTTCAGCTGAACGGATGAGTGAAAGCGAGTAAAGTGTCTCATGGGACGTCGCGCGGAAACCCATTTTCGACAGGTGGGAAAACTGCTGCTTACCTATTTAGAGTTCGTGCTTTGCTTTGCTAATTGAGGATAAGTGTAGGGCAAACAATTTTTACTAGAACCAGGGGACCGTTTTTCCCATTCAGGCGTTGAATTAATTTTGTAATTCACATGGAGAACGTGATTCCAGCCAAAGTAAACCATCGCGGTGGTTTTGGTTCCACTAATGCCACGTCGAGTTGTTTGTTTGACGGAGTTGGAGATATTTTTGTATTTATCGAAAAACATGTTTGTGTTAGATTGAAACTTGAAGGTACTCTATAAACTTTAGCAATATTTTTATAAAGTGTTTCTAGGAAGTACGGAGGCTATTATATTATAAGGAAGTGTGGCCCAAAGTTCAAATTCCTTCTTGGCTTCATTTTTGGTCAAACAGTAATGTGTGTGAAATGATCAAAGTTTTCTTTTTCATGTTCAGTTAATACAGAATACAGGAGAAATATTCAGCCAAGCTTCTTTTTTACCGAATGCAAATTGTCGGGTCTTCCGTTTAACACCTGCCATAAGATGTTGTGCAGTCTTCTTGTCCATTTTATTCGCTGCAGAACGCCAGTTAGCCTTGAACTGTTTCTCGCTCACAACAGCTTTTTGAGCCTTCTTAAGGTTCCGCTTGACGATGGCCCAATAGTGTTCGATTGAGCGGAGCTCTGGCGTGTTGGGAGGTTTCTTGTGTTTGGGCACCACTTGAACGTTGTTGGCAGCATACCACTCCATGGCCTTTTTTTCCGTAATGGCAAGATGCCAAATTCGGCCAAATTGTGTCGCTTCAAGAAAGGCAGTAGACGTAGGCACTCGCACAGATAAATTTCCTGGTTGACGGCTCCTGTCGCAATGTGAACGTTGCTCTACAAGCCACAGGTACAGATGGCCTGCGACACCAAATATTTCTTCGCGAACTTTGACAGTTATGCTTGAAAATATCTGCCACCTTTCCCCGTCCGGTTGCTGTATAAAATTCCTGTCCAGGAAGCTGTTGAAAGTCTGCCTTGACGTAAATTTCATCGTCCTTTACCACGCAATCAAACTTCGTCAGCATTACAACTTTCGCGATCGTGCTTTGGCCAACGTGTTTTGTTTATCGTCGCGATTTGGAGTCAGACAGTCCAGCTCGTTACTCCCAAGTAACAATTTTGGCTCAAGAGCTCGAATCAGACTTCAAGAATGCTATAAAACCATGATAAAACCAGCATTGTTCCTTGGGACTTAGCTCTATCCATGGTTGAAGGCGCCAGTCCCAGCTTTTATGTTTGTTCGTCCAGGACAAGAGTAAAGCGCCACTACGGCTGGAGCGCTCGGAACGTTTGGTGTCAGCATTAAAAAGATTAAAAAAGAAAAAGCCAACTTTGGAGCACACCAACACGTCTTTTTTAAACAGGACGGAGCATCGTGTCATACCACAAAAAGGATCAAGCGTGACTGAAGCAAAATATGGAAATTTGGCCAAAGGACATTTGGCCTACTAACAGCCGGGACTTGAATCCTTTGGATTACTCAATATAGACATATTTTCAGGCTAAGGCCTGTGAACGTTCTCAACCCAGTGTTGGTGCTCTGAAAGCTTCCACTACCAAGGCATGGAACTCGACGACTGACTCATACATTGAAAAGGTATGCTCTCGATTCCGTCCCCGGTTGGAGAAGGTGATCGCGAAAAATGGTGGACATATTCAGTAATGTAATCATAAAAGGCTTAATAAACGATTCCCTAAATAAAATTATGATTTTTTTTTATCATTTTCTATGAAAAAACCTCATTTCAAACAGAGGTATGGATTTTCGCTTTTTTTATGTGACATATTTTACAACAATAACGGGGTATAGCTAAAATATGAGAATTTTCTTTAAGGGCCATAAAAAAAGACGTGTTTACCGAAAACAAAACTGATTGATTTATTTTGAAGCCACGTCTCTTTACTTTGAAAAAATTAATGAACATTTGAACACGATCCGTCATCAATTGTTCGACTTAGCTTTGTCCTGATGTTGAGAGCGTTTTAGAGCTTCTTGATCGATTTGGCGAATGCTTCTTTCGATTCAATTAATCAGTTGTTCACAGTCTTTGTCTCTCCAGTTCACATCAATCCATCCAACTGCTCTCAAGTGCACCCAAATGGAGTAATGCCATAGACTAACTCTAAGACCAGTAGGTCCCGAACAAATACGATTTTTATCTTGGCTCAGTCAGTACTAGCACATCGGTCCCAAGCTCGATCCCAAGCTTAATAATGCGCCCCCCATAATGAAGTCACACGAACACACTCTCAAATATTCTGTCAAAATAAAACAGCAAATCAAAACAAAGGCGCAAATATGTATAGCAAGGTGCTGGCTTCAAAGTGTACTTAGGACCAAGGGGCTCTACAACAGTGAACAGTGAACAGACATAGGGGTTCTACAACAGTGAACCAATTTCAAATCGCTAGTTGTTTATTGATTGTTGTCAATACCCCGTGAGGATATCAGGATTGTTCGATTATCTTAGCAAAATCCGAAATTTTCGTCGAGAGAGGTTGCTGAATCACTAAGTTTTGAGCAATTTACTGTTCGTTGACGGATCAACAACAATGGGTTAAAGAGTTATTTGGCGCCCAAATGACCTTTCAGTGGCAAGTAGAACCTGGAGAAGCGGCCGGAATTAACCAAAAAATACGTTGGTATGCCGGTAGACTTCTGGAAATGGGTTTTATGGACGGACGGGAGTAAATTTGAGCTATTCGGATAAAACGGTGGATATATACTTCGACTTTGGAGCTGTCACGTTCAAAAACTGGCCTGGAAACCAACTGCATCACTCAACAGGACTACAATCCAAGGCACATCCCAAAAAAAATCACTGCGTTCTGCAAGCCAACACGAACAAAAAGGCTTAAATTGACCTCCGCAATCCCCTAATTTGAATCCGATTGAAAATCTGTGAGATTATCTGGACGATATAGTGGACAATACATCGGTAACCAACAAAACTATACTATGCTCGAAACAGCTTTGGAACATATTGATCCGAAATACCTCAAAACGCTTGTCGAAAGTATGCGGTGAACAGTGAAAAAGTACTTGGCGAACATGGACATACATGTCAGAAAGCGGAAGTCCCGTTCACTGGTTTCGGAGCTGCAGGCAATGACGCAGCGGCAGCGGCTGAATAAGATGGTCAACCCGATATTCCCGGCGAATCACGACGTGGCGCTGGTGATGGACGACGCGACCTCACTCACCCTGGACGGCAACGTCTGGCAGGGCACTTCGTATTTAACTTCTCCCACGAAGGAAGTGAGCTCCGAGGTGAAGTTCATTTCACACACCAAGTTCCCAAAGAATGTGCTGCTTTGGCTGACAATCAGCGAAAAGGGGATGTCAAAGCCGCTCTTCTTGAAGCTTAAGATCTACTTCAACCATTTTGTCGTGAAAACTAAGGAGGAATTAATAAATAAAACAAAGAAAGAACTCAAAAACATGCCTTCACGCATGTTTTCGTCCGCCATGGCGAATGCTCCGGTTAACCGCTTTCATGGGCGTAGAATTGTTTTGTTAGTAAGCTTCAATGATTACCTATCTATCTTCCATGTGAAATTTATCAAAAGCTATTACCTGTCTTAACTCTTTTTTATCATCATCCAAAAAAAGTTCACTTTCTGTAATGCAAACGTTATGCTACGAGCAATCTATTAAAGTTGAGCATGTGAAATATTTATAGTTTCTATGATATGTACATCCGGAAATTCTATGTGCCGCTGTAATTTATCCATATTTACAGCCATTGTTGTATTCCAACAATCTTCACCTTCCATGCAAATCCTCAACATTGATTGTAGCAATCTGACAACTCTGAAATAGAAGCAAAATCGACTGGACTTCACGTTATTGTTGGTGTAGACGCTCGCTGACATCCAATTAGTGGTGACAAGGATTTTGTTTTAGCACGATAAGCATTCGCGAATTTATGCACGGGTTTTTGAACCAAAGTTTCCGTTTCTCTACATTTCTCTCGCTCTATTTATGCCTCTCTACCAAGCTAGAAATATATGTTTCACTGCCATCGAAGCAAGCGACATTATCGGTCGACGGCTGGTGTAGCTTTCGCTGCTTTCGAATTGAAAGGTTGACGTTCATCCGAGCTGACACCGTTTTCAAATCATACAATAGGATTCATATTTTATGTTTCGGTGTGAATTTATGCCAGGATTAAGCCGCTTTTTGGCACCGGCTACCAGTGAGTATTTGCAGCAATAGCTCGAATGAAATATGTTTGCTCACCGTGGCACAGGAGTGACATTAATACCGCTCCGAATTGTGTTGCAATATACCTAGTGGAAAATTTTCATCCACAAGCCTGATTCCTGACAGGCGATTCGTATTTGTCAAGAAATTGTGTAAAGACCTATCAGAACGACAACTCACAGTTCCACCATCAACTCAGATGGAATAAATATTAAATATTATAATATTTGTGATATTTGGGTATCAAATACTTGATGTGACAGCTAATGGGAGTTCATTTTTTGAATTGCTGATTTTTTGACATTCATAACACGTTGAAAATGTTGACTTTTGTTACACTGTTAAAAAAAATCACGGTGCAGTTATCCGTGAATATCATGAATATCAGTGTATATCATTAATATTTAGTTGCAATAAAAACTACTATATCAAATTTTTTAACTGTGAACACAATTGAAGCACAATTTGTACTCAAACAAAGGTAAAGAAGGATTATTCCGATAGTCGAATGATGTTTGTCACTTTATGAAGTGAGAAAAGTCATCCGCATGACGTGACTCTCCATTTGATTTACCCAAAAGAGCCACGTCCATGGCTTCTGACAATCCTTTTTTTCAAGCGCAGTCAACACAAACGCTCATTCATTTTCATGCCCTCCGTTTTGTGCCGTTCCCCGCACACTATTCATTAGTCCATACTTCTTTTCGCCTTCATGCCTACACGTGCACAGCAGAGCGAAAAGAAAACAAAATTCATTCATGCACTCTTTTCACGCTGCTCCCTTCTGATTTTGTCACATTCCCATTTCGTCCAAGATCCCTTTGCCGTTTACGGTAGTGAATGATTGCGAATCAAAGTCAGGTCGACGGTAGTCACCACTAGCGTATGAATTTTTCGGTTATTGAAAAAACAGGTTCAACTCGAAAAAAAAATTGCTGCACAAGGCAAGTGAAATTTCGAGACATGGTACGGGTAGTCCGGCATAGCGTTATTTTACATGCAATAGGTATTGGAAAATGTGTTACGAGGGGGTGGGGGGTATTCAAAAATCTACTTTTTTGCATTACGTAGTATTTGAACGGGATTCTATTAGGATGGCCGTTTCATCCCAGGATATACCAACTTTTGTTTATTATGCTACAATTATTTTGTTTCAAAATGGATTGATTTCCGATTTGCGCCAGTCTCTTCCCCATAGACTAGATATTTAGGTAGGTCATGTGGCCTAAAGTTTAAGAGCCTCATTAAGGCCAAGAAACGCGGATACTGGCGAAGATTCGTGGAAGGGCTATCGCGTTAAACGTCGATGAATACCCTTTAGGATACGGCGCGAAGATTGCGTAACAGAACCACGAACAACGAGAACGAGGAGTATTCGGACAAATGGATCCTTAAGTTCACGCGAAAAGTTTGTCCAAATTCTGTGCAATTACACTAGTTCTGATCTGTAACGGAGTAGCAACTACGATATTGCACGCAGGGTTGCGGCTTATCATTTTTGACTCAGGCATATTCATTTACCAATATCTCCTTTCATAGGGTCGATTTGATAATATGATGTATGATGAACTTGTAGTGCATGAGTAGACCTACAACTTTGTCTAACAGTACATTGCTCTAACTCCTATATCTTCGACATGAGAGCGTATATTCACAGTGATCTTCACGATGATAATCGCGTGATCTTCACCGCTACCATTTCCTATAGCGCCTGCTTCGAGTAGTGGACCGACGCTAGATCCGGCCAAAACACCACGTCTTAACCCTTGTGCTACTTTTTAATGAAATTGGCAATTTCTGGGAGGCACTTAGTACTGTAGATCTCGCTGCTTATTGCCAGCTCCAATAAAAAGAAGAAGGGATGTGACATCTCCTTTTTATTGATTGTGAGCCACAGAAACACCTTCTTTGGGAACTTCTTGTGCGCTATGTACTTCACATCGCTGCTAATTTCTTTTGTCGAGGAAGTGAAGAGGTCTTTGCCTTGCCAGTCGTTGCCATCCATAACGACCACCACGTTCCGCTTCGCCGGCATCTTCAGCCGTTGGTTCTAGGTTTCCGCTAGATTATCCAACACTGCTGGCATGGACTGTCGCATCCGCAAGTCGATTTTGACCAGATAGCTCTTGACCGTTTGGCCGGTCACACCGACCTCCCGGCCCAACGCACGGAAAGAAATTGCCACCTTGCCTTACGTTTTCCGTTTGAGCTTCTGTTGAATCCTCCGGTTGCTTAAAACGATCAGACGACCGGAACCAGGCTTCTGCTAGACGGACTTTCCCTTCTCCAGAAGTGGCAGAATCTTGTAGATGTTTCCATTATCGTATACGGCTTTCTTAGGCCCGGGTGGAGCAGGCGGTACGAATAAACCATAGATCGAAGTTGTTTCACTGTTCTCGCCATAGCTGCCGTTAACAAACTGATGGAGCTGTCAAATTTCCACAGTATATGATAAAATCCAACCAACCATCGGCAACCCGTGGCGCTGTTGTTAAAACGGTGATGATAATATATGGCTTGCAAAATATTTATGGATCGAAAAGCTGTGGAGTTTCCTTAAGAAAAGCTCATATGTTTCTCTAACAGCAAATTGTACAAAAATTATTCACTAATGTAAAAAAAAACGACAAGCTTGGAGTTTATCCGAAAGAACTTCAACAGATACTGAGTCAAATGCCCCATTTGACATGCAAGAATATTGAAGCCATTTGCTCTTTTTTAGCAAAAGCTAACTGAATCTCTGTGGAAAGCAATGCGAGACAGTCGTTCGTTCCCTTACCCCTACGGAAACCATATTGAGTATCTGAAAGCAGGTTATTCGTCTTAACCCATTTTTCCAGATGAAAGAGGATCATTATCTCCAACTTTCGAATACAAGATAACGTCGCGATTGGTCGTTAGAAGTTGTGGTCAGACGCGAGTTTACCAGGTTTTCTAATGACAATGACTCTCACCCGTCTCCAATCATCCGGTACAATGTTTAGCGACGTCTGGGAGGTTTTTAAGCAAGAGTACTTGATCCTGTCAGCCCCTGGAGCCGTATTGCCTCACGAAAGGAGTGCGAGAGAGAACTCTACCATTGAAAAAGGTTGGCTGATCTCATCTATCGAATTCGTGGTTTCTCGAGGAATGATCTGTGCCGGTACAGAATCTGGAAAAACTTTTCGCGCGAACTTGAGGATCCATTGGTCCGAGTACTCTTCGTTCTCGTTGTTCGTAGTTCGGTTACGCAATCTTCGCGCCGTATTCCAAAGAGTACTCGTTGACGTCTTGTGCTATAACCCGTCCACGAATCTTCACCAGTATCCGCGTTTCTTGGCCTTGATGAGGCTTTCAAGTTCGCGTTCGAGGGCCTCGTATACTTCGAAGTGCTCAAGTGCTCCACCTCTACAGACAACTTTAAACGCGTCGAACTTTTTACGGTAAACCTCGGAGCATTGGTAATTCCACCATAGAGAAGGAGGTTTCCTGCGTAATGACGTTCCTGGAACTGGTCAACTTTGAGCTTGAAGCTCACTGTCCAAGATTAGCTTGGAGAAGAAGTTATATTCGTCTAGCGGTGGAAGTCCTTCTACCGTCGTTACGGCTTCATCTACTGCTGCCCTAAATTTTGTCGAATCGATGTAACGGGTTCGATCGTACGCGATTTGACTGGATTCCGACGATTTTTATGGGTAAGTGATCATTACCTTAGGGATCTAGAATCGCGTTCCATGTGCATTCGAAAGATAATGAATTCGAACAAATTGTGATGTCTAATCTACTGCCAACTGAGGATGGACCTGCCAAGCGTGTAACTTCTCCATTGTTAAGAACTGTCATATTGAAGTTGTCACAGAGGCCATATATCAAGGAAGACCAGATGTAAACGTACAGTTCTCCTCAGCCTGTCCCGTGAAAGCTAAGATCCCCCTTAATCAATCGTGGGATAGGGAGAACCGAACGAATATCTGAGAGCTGTTTTCGGTTAATCAAGGCTCTAGGACGAATAAACACAGAAGCAATTCAAAGGCTTTTATCGCGCGATCGGGTAACTTTATGAGTTACCTCTTTATTCGGCGGCAAAGATGATTCATCTTCCGACAAACCAGCCATCATTTAGCCGTCGGTGCTTCAAACGCTCCAATCAAACACCAATTTATCGTTAAAAAAAACATACACACACACACACACACACACACACACACAACACAGGTAAACAAACTAAAACTAAAATTGGAGCTCAAGTTATGATGATGATGATGATCATGATGATGACGATGGTCGGTTAAAGTTAGCAGTTGAACGGATGAACACTCATACTTGATGGATTGCTGGGGTGCATGACCACGCAGAGATGCAGTGCAAAATGGCTTAACTTGTCAATTGCAATTAGTTATTTTTCAAAATCGCTCTACTTAAAATAGGCGGTTTCTTCTTCATAAACTTTTAACGTGAATTATACTCTTCAGTTCCTCCATTATACGGCCAACATATAATGTAATGCGGCCAAACAGCTTGTTCAACCAAATATTAGCTTGTTAAGCTAAACTATGGATTATTCAGCATTTATTCATAACCAACTGTTTGTTGGGCTATTCTAAAGAGTTCAAGGCCATGGATTCATTTTTCCTTTCTGTTTATTCATAAAATGTGAACGTTAGGTCACAGTGTGGTCATAGAAATCAAATTTCCAGAATTTTCCCCCCATTTTATAATTTATATTATTTTTCAACATACGATGTATAAAATATGAGGACGAGATGAAATATCTTTCAAAACTTGGCATTGAGATCGGTGGTTAAAAATTAATGAAAAATAAAATAAAACTTGCCTTAACATGCTCATATTGGGGCTATTTCATATTATAAACAGATGTCTTTAAATAGTATTAAATATGTATATTTTGTAAAATACCATAAGTAGTCATAATAACTAAAACCCTTCAATCTTAATATATCTACGTTTTTATTGATTTTACAAATATGTTGACCTACATATTCAGTGTCTTTACCCATAAAGCGTTGCGGGGTTGTTAAAGGGTGATACGGTCAAAATTTGGTCAAGGGAAAACGCGTGTAAATCGGTGAAATCGTTTATTTAAAAAATCAAATTAAATTTCTTTTTCAAGTTCAATTAGTATAAAATTCAGGAAAAATATTCAGTTAGGCTTCCGCTTTTCCAAATCCGAATTGCCGGGCCTTACGCTTGACCCCTGCCATCAGATTTTGTACAGCCACCTTGTCCACCTTCTTCGCCGCAGAAAGCCAGTTTGCCTTGAACTGCTGCTCGTCCTTAGCAGTTTTTTTGGTCTTCTTTAGGTTCCGCTTGACAATAGCCCAGTATTTCTCAATTGGGCGGAGCTCTGGCGTGTTGGGAGGGTTCTTGTCCTTGGCAACCACCTGCACGTTGTTGGCGGCGTACCACTCCATGGCCTTTTTACCGTAATGGCAAGATGCCAAATCCGGCCAAAAACAGTACGGAACAACCGTGTTTCTTCAGGAAAGGCAGCAGACGTTTATTCAAACACTCTTTCACGTAAATTTCTTGGTTGACAGTCCCGGAAGCTATGAAAATGCTGCTTTTCAAGCCACAGGTACAGATGGCTTGCCAAACCAGATATTTCTTTGCGAACTTTGACAGTTTCGTGTGCTTGAAAATATCTGCTACCTTTCCCCTTCCTTTTGCCGTATAAAACTCCTGTCCCGGAAGCTGCTTGTAGTCGGCTTTGACGTAGGTTTCGTCGTCCATTACCACGCAGTCAAACTTCGTCAGCATCGTCGTGTACAGCCTCCGGGATCGCGCTTTGGCCGTCGTATTTTGTTTATCATCGCGATTTGGAGTCCTACCTTCTTGTAAGTCGATAGTCCGGCTCGTTTTTTGGCTCGATGCACGGTTGTAGACGATACACCCAGCTTATTTGCGGCATCTCGGAGAGATAGGTTAGGGTTTCGCTTGAAACTACCGGCAACTCTCTTTGTCGTCTCAGCGGCTTCCGGTTTTCGATTTCCTCGATCCAGACTGCCTGGCTGTCGACAAACGTTCCCCAAACACTTTAATTACATTTGTAACGGTTGATTTGGCAAATTTGCGATTAGAAGAAGATAGTATCTTCCATTTAATTCCACTAGCTTATCTTCGACAGATACGTCAGTATTTCGTACTAATAACTCGGCAGTCGAGTTATTAGTACGAGACACTGAAGAAGTCTGCACATTGTAGACGAAATACGCGTATCTGTCGAAGATAAGCAAAGGTAGTTGGAATTAAATGGAAGATACTAATTCTTCTTCTAATTTCTAGTTACAGGTATTCCACTAAACAGCTCAAACCCTCTAGGATTCAAACTTTTAGCGATTTTGCCAACTTTGCGAGCGAGTAGCTCGGATTTTCGCGATGCGCGAGCAAAATTTTGATACGCTGCTCTTCTTGCTTGGACGGCATTTTGACAACTGAAGAGTGAATTCCAAAATCAAAATAGGAGCAACATTCTACACACACACACCTTCAAAATGAGGGGTGTTCAAGTTTTTTAAATGCAAAATTGAAAGAAATACGTCAAGTTGATATTGACCAAATTTTGACCGTATCGCCCTTTACACTGTCTGTTACCAAAGTTGCCTCTGCATATAACTCACCGTGGCTGGGGAAGTATAATTAATCATGCAACTCACTCGGAAAACTGTCAGCTGCTATTCATATATCAACTCATTCAGGCTCATCAGCGTCAGTTTTGAAAGTCAATTACCGTTAATTGCCCTACTTCTCAACGAGGGATACCGACCGCCCTGAATCATGATGAATTTGAGTGGCGCATACCTGTCAAGATGAGTAGTTTTCCAACATTATTATGCTTTCATCTTCATGCGGACTTTTTCTCTTTGTCACTGATTACTTGCAGAACTATTTCAAGATGGGTGCGCTTGGGTAGAGGAGTCCAATCTTCGCTCTTAATTAAGTGTGACAAAAGACAATCAGGATCAGGCTTGTTCTGCTAACCAATTCTTTAGTTAAGCCTGGCATGTTTGCTTTCCCCCCAATCTACATGCTGTCATCGTATTGACGGAACGTATCTCTCGACTATGATACCAAATGCCGATATGCTCTTCCGGAACGTGAATGCCGTATCCTTTTAGCCAAAATTGGTTTAATTTTGTCCTTCGACCACTCATACTCAATTTTGCGTAGACTCACATCCAATGCACAACGTTCGGTTTGGACGCTTTGGATGAGCAGGTCTGATACTTGAATTTTCATCGGGACATTTTCCTATTCTTCTCATAAATGGGACAAGACATGGGGATCTATCTGTCTTTCTCGAATCGTGCATAAAAGCAGCTCGTGTCATGTGTATTCATATCTCACGTTCACACGCCGCATAGTTTTCACCCTTGTTGGGAGGTTGGGAGGCGTATTCATACACACGTATTTTGTCACACTGAAAGATACAACATCAGAGCCATCTAGTGCCCTGTGGGAGCTATCAGCATGTGCGAGGAATACGTGAAAGATTGGGATTAGCTTTGACACCTCCGATGTATCCTCTACTGTTTCACCTCTATTCCATCATGTCCGAGAGGTGTTCTTCGTCTTTCCTAAACACATAATAGTAACATCAATAAGGAATGAGTCGAACAAAAAATAACAGGAAGGACACTAACTGTATTAACATTCCTGTTGTTTTCACACCCATGCGAGAAGCAGACAATGTCCACTTCAGGAGAAATGAGCCATTGAAGAGATCAATACCTTTCCTCCAACATAGGATTTATTTGATGTGATTTGATGTGGGATTCATCGAGAGGACGATTATATAGGTGATGAATAAAGGCGGTGCCATAAAGCCAATGGACGCCAGCCATTCGGCCGTAATGAGGGTTTTGTTCCCTTATTCACCGTATCACGCCGCGGTTCATATTACTAAAAAAAAGGAAAATTAAAGCGCGAGCTGTTTTGTTTATACGAAGGCTGTTTGAAAACCATATGGAAATGTTTGGACATAAAATAATCCAACAATTTGAGAATTGGAAATAATTTAATTATGGATATAAATGGAGAAACAGCCATCAGGCATTCAAGTTTTGTAACAAAATAGATAGGGGAAAATGGTCTGATTTGGGTCTATGGATCTAGGATTCGGCCTATGATTAAAATTCGAAGTGAATATCAATTCACTATTTTTACCCACTATTTTTTATCAAAAATATACTGTAGTATTCCCTCACTGACCTATCAACATGAAGAAAAATATAAGACAGGCAATTTTTAACGATAGGCCGAATTCTAGATCCATAGACCTAGATTAAAGCACTTTACCCTGTCATGAAATTGAATACAAGTGGTCGGATAAAAAAGCACAAAATGGAAGAAAGAGACCACGCAGCAACTAACCTCATCACAGCTGGAAATATGGTAGTGCTTTTTGAACAAAAACATAATAACAGCTGTCAAAAAACAACATTGTTTGCCAACACGACGATACACTGAAAGTTAATTTTAGTTTATATTACAAAATCGAAGGTAATACTCACAAATCCATTCGTTGTTTTCTGCAACGAAACTGATTTGTTCTTTTTATGAAGATATTCGTAATTTTTTTCGTAATTGATTCGTAATTGATACACACGCGCAACTGTCAAAAGCACGAAGCTTTTGTTGACACTGAAAGAACATTCGTACATTGTACGAAAACAATACAAACAACTACGAATATTGGTCACAAATTAAAAAGAAACGTCTATCTGGTGGTTGCATGAAGGACTGACAGATCTTCTTTATCGACTCAAAATGTAATTGACAAAAAAGCGCAACCACGTGGAGTTGTCAGCCTTTTTTTAATGTTTCTGGCATGGGGTTCGAACCTAAATACTTGGAAAGTGCTGATTCTGAATCCTTGGTTGATTTCACTAGGCCATGCTGACTCGTGAGAACATGTCAGATTAATGAGCATGAAGTTATAGCTCTCGACAGCGCTTTAATTTTTATTTTATTTTGGATAAATTATTCCCGCCTATACCAGCAGAATCACATCATGCATGAGTACGGTCTAAAAAAGAAACAGCGATTGGCTGGTCATCACGAAGTTCAATTCGTGTATTTTACAAAAAGGTGTAATGATAGTATTTCACCAAATAAAAAGCATTATGAATGTTTCATACAATGTACGAGACATTTGTTCTATGTACAAAATCCATGTTTACGAAACCCATGAAAGCTACTTTACGAAAATAAATTTCCAGTGTAGACACAAAAGTGTGCGTGCATTAAACATCACTAAGCTTAATGAAGGAACTACACTCAAAAAAATCGTCACGTTATTTCCACGTGAAATTTCACGTAACTTTCACTTTTTGAACACGTAACCAAATCTTCTTCAGTAAAATCAGGTGGACATTACGTGCCAGTGAATTGTACGTGAAAAATCATTACGTTAATGAAGGAACTACACTCAAAAAAATCGTCACGTTATTTCCACGTGAAATTTCACGTAACTTTCACTTTTTGAACACGTAACCAAATCTTCTTCAGTAAAATCAGGTGGACATTACGTGCCAGTGAATTGTACGTGAAAAATCACGTAACAATTACATAATTTTCACGTAGAATGCGGATTTACGTAGAAATCACGTAGCTCTTATGTGAATTCCACGTGTTTGTTACTGATTTTGGCAGTGGACGAAAATTACGTGCGTTTCACGTGGATGTGACGTGTCGATTTTTTTGAGTGTAGCGCTGGTAAGTCTCACGTCAGTCAAGTGACGCGGAAAACACAAACCTCACTACACTCTCGTGCCATTCTACTCAGTGACTGAGTAGTATTATATTCCTTTCTCTTTTCACACGCATATATTACGCAATTTTCATAAAAACAATGGATCAAGTAAATTTTTGAGCAGATCTACTTTGAACGAAAATTTAGTGATATTTCCGTTTGAGAAAAAGAGAAGTCACTGAGTAGAATGGAACGGAAGTGTATCACGAGAAAAAACGAACTGTCATAAGCTTTCTTGTCATTTTTCAACCATCATGCAGTCATTTTTTTTTCATAGGATATCGATTCCTAAATTTCTAAAGAATGTAGTAGGCGCTGCTTGTGGTCGCTTTGTAATTCAGGGAACTGTCAAGTTTTTACGACTTCTTGCGAATTTGAGTGCATACAAACTACCGCTAGAAACTATCACAAAGCCATCAGTGGTTCATGAGCGCGTACCAACACGTTACTTTTGCCTGTTGAGGTGGAGGATTCGTCCGTGCCCCAACCTACCCCGCAGTGGGATGTTAGGCAAAGGTAACGTCCTTGGTTCGAGTTTTGCTTCACCCACTCACTTTCGCTCAATTTTCAATACTTCTATTCTATTTCCAACCTACCGTACACTGACGGAACTTTCAACACTTTCTCTTCATATGTTTCATTCTAGCAAACATTACTGTCCACTCTTGGTGCCTCATGGTGATGAGCGAACATCTCGTTCTACATCATCATAGTTACTACTCATTTGTTTCCTTATCAACCCACTTATGTACATCAAAAAAGGGAACAATATCACAAACATGCCCAAAATAGTAACGTAAAAGTTCTAGAGTGCCGTTTCTCTGAATTGACATCCTGCAATATTGTGCATTATCAATAATTCTGCAGCCGTCAGATTCAAACGTACGCTGTTTATTCGTAAAATTTATTCATCGTTTTTCTAAGTGCCATGACCAGACATGGCAGCAAAATATGCAAACATATAGCCATTATTCATGAGAATCCTCAAAGCTCTACTGTCTGTAGCATGGATTCATGGAACACATATGTTGTCCTCATGTTTCGGCTGCATTGTGGTATGGGAGTTCTTGCGAATACATGATTGTGCCATGAAGCAAAACCGACATGAAAAGACTATATTCAATGGAATGCAATGTAGATGCATGCACTAGGCCGATGGGATATCTCTCCTTTCCCGATGTTTTTTTTTAAAGATGACAATGGCAAGGAGTACATTTATTTTATTTGGATAAGCAAATACAAAATTGAAATTTGAATAACATATTGTAAAGTGATGGTGTTTCGATGACAATGGGATTGCATGCAATCGTTGCATATGAATTTATGGATGATAACGATGATAAACCTTAGCATGAAGTTAAAATGTATCAAATACAACAAAATTGAGTTTTTGAGTTGTTCATTCAGCAAATCGTTCGCAGACAATGTTAAAAAAATAATGACGAGCATTAGAGTGACACCAATGGTAGAAAAATAAGAAACAATTCGAACGACTTAAAAAGAAAGCAACAAAGAAATAATTAAACAAAAAAAAACTATTCAACCCACTCAAAAGGTGTTCGCACAAGTTAAAAGAGAACACATAAAAAAATATTCATGGATAGCATTCACCAATTTGAGAAAAAGCATATGAAACCAACGAGACATAACACATATTTGGAAACTATTTCACATACTATAATTGTTATGATTGTATTCTCCGTACGTGGAGTAAAAATTATGTTGCAGAAGGAGATGTTCGCTCATCACCATGAGGCCCAAAGAATGAGCAGTAATGTTTCACAGACAGTATCTTTCATTCTAGCAAACATTACTGCCAACTATTTCACGTATTCTATGGTAAAACATCTGAGCAAATGAACATGTTCACGGTTGATTTTTGTTTCTGAAACTGTTTTTTTCGTAAAGTATAATGTCATGTTCAGTTAAAATGTTATTTGATAATAGTGTGAAATTTGGCAAACATATAAACCATAACTTATCCTTAAATTCAATTCCTCCCGTAGCTCATAAGATAGAAGAATAGCTTCAAAGCAACACAATAATGGATATAAAAGGGTTTGATTCCCGGGCAATTCTAGGAATTTTGAGAAAACGAATATTTCTCGACTCTTTGGGCAGTTGAGTGACCATGAAAACCAATATTAGTGGTACGTAATTCTCGAACCATGCCTTAAAACCTTGGGATACAAGGTAATATAGCCACGCCACGATAATTTTTCACGTCCGATTATTTGCCACTTTTAAAAATTGGGATCAAAAGCGATTCCTTCCGAATTGACGGAAGCATATTGGATTCCAGAGATGAATTGAAAAGCCTGAATAAAGGCTTCACTGACTCCGTCGATAGCATTTTTAAAAGAACTGGTGGCAAACCATCTGACCCAGCACCCTTCGGTGAATCCAGTGTATCTGGACTAAAGCCTGTCCACGTTAAATTTTGGACACATTTCTGGAAGTACGGAAGTCACGGATCGATTAAACATTTCACTGATATGACAGCTGATACTCTCCACTTTATTTCGTGGTACAACATGTTTACGTTCTTCTAAAATTCAGTAAAATGTCGTCAGATCAAGTGAAAGTGTGCAAACACATTCTGTATGAACGAGAGCAAAATCCAAATTTATTGGTTTACGATCTTGCCAAGAAACTAAAACTACCACAAAGTACCGTGTTCTGTTTTCAAATCGTTTGACTAGCACTTGACTGTGGATGGGAAGGTTGAAATTGGAACATATCGAAGAAGGTGGTAGCCATAATTGAGAAAAATCCCAATCTTTCTGGGCGAAATATGGCTCGTAAACTGAGAAAGTCAATATCAAACTTACAAATAGAAAAGCAGATGCAAGGATTAAAGGCGTACAATGTGAAAAAGGTGCACTGTCGTGCTTATGAGCCTTACACCAATTGTTTGCAAACATTTTCTTGTATCATAATGGACGAAGAAACAGACGTACTAGAATACTTTAAACAGCCTCTGAGTCTGGTTTTTTACATTGCAATGCAAAGAAATTGCCGAGCCTATCCGGACAAAGAAGGTGTCCAAATTCCAGAAGAAGAAGTGTTTGATTTGGCAGGCCATATGTAGTAATGGTCAAAAATTTAAAAGTTTCGTCTCTACCGGTACTATCAATTTGGATGTGTACAAGAAAGAATGTCTGCATGTTCTGTTTATCAGAAGCCTCTCCAGCTCTGTTTTGACCTGATATGGCCTCTTGTCACTAAACGAAATCCGTCCTGCAATGGAATAAGGTACAAGAGATCAAATATATGCCAAAAACAGCCAATCCACCAAACTGTCCAGAACTTCGCCCAATAGAGAAGTACTGGGCTCTAGTTTAGCAGAAACTCTTCAAAACTAAGAAGAACGCAAATAGTGCCGATGATTTCAATAGAAGGTGGAGAATCGTTATGGCGGGCGTATGTGAGGATACCGTACGGAACCTGATGGCGGGTGTACCACATAAAGTTCGAGAATTTTACAGAAAGAAGTATTAACATCTCGATCAACTGTTTCTAATGTAGATATAACTCTATTATTGTGAAATAACCAATAGATTTTCCGTGTATTTTTTTTTTGCATTTTTAGTGTCTGAAATATAACGTGGACAAGCTTTAAGTAAGATTTCGGTGAAGGATATATTAGCAACTGTAACATCTCGCAGTGGTCTCCTGATATTAGTTGTCATCATTAGTGTAAATATCCTCAAAAATAGTAGCATTTTCGAAGAGAAGTTATTCGACCACTTTTTATCTATGACAAAGCTAAATAATGATTTCGGGTCTGAGCTAACACTATTTTCATCATTAATGTAATGTTCTTCATGTGCGTTTTATATTTCCAAATACACAAAATAACTTGTAAGATTTATATTTTTCTCAATTTTTTGAAAGCTTAAGGTCTTGTATATAGACGGTTCCGATAATTATAAATACACCAATGATTAACCGTCAACTCAATATGCGTGTAGAATTCAACCAACTTTTGTTTGCATCCTGTTGTTCACATTCAATTCAAATGTTGTTATTTTTTTCAATTTTTCTCTTAGAAGTTTGAAAATGCGTGGTCTTTCTCCCGAGCAAAGAAAACGGATTGTGCACATACGGTGCACCGTCAGTGGTCTATCGACCAGAAAACTGGCTAAGGAGGAAGGTGTGAGCTTCGTGGCAGTTCTAACCGCATTACGGAAGTATCTACAACAGTGCTTTTTCGAGGATTCGACAGAAAGCTAAGGGACTATTTCAAGCGTCATCCGTCAGCATCAGTCGAAGATATGGAAGCAAAGCTAAGTACTTTGGCGACTAATGTTATGCGTGCTAAGGAGAGAATGGGCCTGAAGACTTGTCGGAAGCAGAAGCAGCCAAAACGAAGAACCAAACAGGCTGAATCTGTGAAACCGAGGGCTCGAAAGTTGTACGACAAACTGCTGACCAAAAAATCGGGCTGTGTAATCATGGATAATAAAACCTAGATAAAACTCGATTATAAAACTCTACCGGACCACACAGCGTTATTACCTTGGTAAAGCATCAGTGGATCAGCGAAAGCCGATTACACCAAAAAAATTGGCAAGAAGGTAATGGTGTGGCAGGCCTTATGTGGATGTGGCAAAATATCTCGTCCATTCATTACAACAGACACAATGAATGGTCAAGTATACGTGAAGGAATGTCTGCAAAAAAGGTTTGCTACTCTTGTTCAAACAGCACAAGCCTACAGTCTTTTGGCCTGATCTTGCTTCCTGCCATTACTCTAAATATGCACTGGAGTGGTACAAGAGGAACAATGCCCGAGCAAAGGATTATACCAAATTGATAACAAGTTCTATTACCAGGTTATCATTTTTTGATCACTGAATATGTTATCATTCAGGCTGAATAAACAGCCAAAATAACAGAATGAATAACAAAAATACCTGAATATCATATAATAACTTATTTTATTATCACTGAACAACTTGATAACAAATCCTATTATAAGCAAATTTATTGAAATAGTATCAAATTCCTGTTATCAATTTCAAATCAAAGTCTCATGCTGATAACTGAAAAAAATTATTTGATTAGAAACAAATTTTTTGTTCAAATATGCTGGAAATATTGATAGTTTTACAATTCAACTAAAATGTTCATAAATAGTGTGCTCAAAATGATAACATATGATAACAAAATTTGCCAATAGTGATAACTAAATTTGTTATGTGATAACAGTGGAAAACAAAACGATAACTGGGATAACAGAACTTGTTACTTATATGATATCAGCTTGTTATTTTCCTTTGCTAGGGTGTCCCCTAGCAAAGGAAAATAACAAGCTGATATCATATAAGTAACAAGTTCTGTTATCCCAGTTATCGTTTTGTTTTCCACTGTTATCACATAACAATTTTAGTTATCACTATTGGCAAATTTTGTTATCATATGTTATCATTTTGAACACACTATTTATTATGAACATTTTTAGTTGAATTGTAAAACTATCAATATTTCCAGCATATTTGAACAAAAAATTTTGTTTCTAATCAAATAATTTTTTTTCAGTTATCAGCATGAAACTTTGATTTGAAATTGATAACAGAATTTGATACTATTTCAATAAATTTGCTTACAATAATAGGATTTGTTATCAAGTTGTTCCCAGTGATAACAAAATAAGTTATTATTATGATATTCAAGGAGTATTTTTTTGTTATTCATTCTGTTATTTTGGCTGTTTGTTCAGCCTGAATGATAACATATTCAGTGATCAAAAAATGATAACCTGGTAATAGAACTTGTTATCAATTTGGTATAATGCTTTGCTCGGGTCGTATTTGTACCAAGGAGATGAATCCACCAAACTGCCCAGAGATTCGCCTTATCGAAACTTTATGGGCTTTGACGAAAGCAAAGCTGAGAAAACACATGAAACCAGCGTAGTATTTAAAAATTTAAGAAAGATTTGACAAATGTGATGAAAATGGTAGGTGAAAGAACTGTGCAGAAGCTTATGAGTAATGCTAAGGGAAAAGTAAGAGAACTCGCCTTCCCAACGAAAAAACCAGTAAATTAAAATGAAGATGGTTAGAAAACATTGTTATTTACTATGTTTGAGGATAAAATAATCTAAAATTACAGTATGGTATTTTTTATATGATGAAAAAAAAGTGTATTTTATTTTTTCGGAACAGTCTTTAAATATGGAGTATTCTATTGCAGTGTGAAATACTTGTATGAGATTTGTATCTTTGTGTTGCTTCAAATACTGATGAAGTAACAATGTAATTTTTTCATCCACACGGTAAAATAAGCCAAGCATCCGTCCAAGTATGACATCCCAAGCAGTAGACAACAACATACGAATACCTAATTTTGATCTTGATAACTGGCCTTGGTATTAAAGAGCTCAGATTAAGAGGTAAAATACCTAAAAAAAATACCAAAGAGATGCAAGCAAAACATCTCTCGAAAAACAAAACTTGTTATTTCGGATATTGGTCGTATTTTACCTAAATTTGGTATTCGCAGAACATTGTGTGAACAATTTTATGGTATTATCCTCAGGTATTTTACCGTTTAATCTGAGCCCTTAAATACCGCGGCCAGTTACCAAGTTATTCGTTCCTGCTGGGGAGCAAGTGTGACATGTTCTGCCACTCATGATAAGTTCATCCTATAGTTCACATCAGCAATTGAAAAAACAAAAGACGGTTTATTGTTTGATTTGTATCAAGCTGCTGAATACTTTCAGGGTAAATGTTTTACGATCAGCAAGTAATATGCATGTTTTGTTTATTAAACATTTAACTCAGTTTTAACGAAAAAGTAAATGGGACAAATCCATAATTCCTACATGCATCGGAGGGTTTGCCATATTTTTTCTACACGACAACGCAAAAAAAACAAAATCTCGTGTGAAAGCTGCGTTTGAAACCCATAGGATGATATTGATCAGTATCTTTACGAGCCAGGCGTGAGAGCGAGCGGGTAATTTTGCCGCTTGTTATAAACATACGCTTCATTCAGCTGCTGTCAACAGGGAAGGTTTCATACTCAGTAACGTGATCGTGTGTGAAACTCATGCGTGATGAAGGAAAAGTTCTCAACAAGACTGCTCTCCGCGAAGACTGCTATGTACAGGATACATTTTTGCTGTGTAGCTTCTAAGGTAGCACCTCAAACAGCAGGCGGTGAGTTTAATGGATATTGTCATTACAGCTAAATAGTATACCCCGACTGATTTTCTTCTTCCTGACATTTCAAGCTTGTTGTCTAGAACAACAAGCATATTGCGAACTCCCAACTTCATGTTCTAGATACGTTTGTTTAGTTGTGACACGAGACCTTTCGACACTTTTGCAGTAGTATAATTGTGTTGCACGTATAATTATTCTATTTTATTCCAACAATTCCTAGACCGCTACCGGTAATAGAACCCAATAGAACCCCCTCCAGCACGGCCATATTTTGCAGCTGCGTCTGTACAAACTGAGCAAATTGAACCAAAAATTCGTCAGGTAGATGTTGACTCTTGTGTTCTGTGTAATACACAGTTTCGAAACTAGTATAGACTGTTCCGGAAATTGTTAGCACATCTAATATTAACGGTAATTTTGAATGGAAGAAATTTTTCAAATTATTTTGGCTGTGGCCTGTTGTTTACACATTCTTTACGTCATAGTATCAGAAAAAAATAGTTTCAGGTTGACTTTCAAAACGCGTGGTTTTACTCCGGAGCATAGAAAAAGTATTATGCACAAATGACCCAAGGCCAAAAAGAGAGTGTGAGCGTCAGAGCGGTACGAACTGCAGTTAGAAAATATGGATAACAATGTACTTTTGAAAATGCATCAAGGAATGGTTCAAAATCTGGTCCTATGAGTCCTGCTTTTGACACGAAGATTAGGGATGCATATATGCGGTAACCATCGGCTTCCGTTCAAGATGTGGCGGAAGAGATAGGGACGTCGACGTCTAACGTTATGCGTGAAAAACAACGGCTTAGAAGCAATACATACTGGAAGCAGAAGAAACCCAAAAGGAACTCATATCAGACTGCGTCTTTAAAAAATAGAGCCCGGAAACTATATGAAGCAATTCTGTACAAACATTCTGGGTGTAGAATAATGGACGGAGATGTCACTGTTGGAAATTCTCTTCCTTATATTCGCGGGTTTCGCGTAAATGCCTCTTCTTACAGGCCCGCCCAAAAGTGTTTGGCCCTTCATTCATGAAGTTAATGATCATGAAGTTATTTAGTTCATGATTACGTGATTCAGTTCACGGAATATTTTTGCTTGTTCTCGAATTCATGACTGCAGTTCGCGTATCTAAGCACGATTTTAACGTAGAACTACGTTTCTCATTTCTATACCGGCTGTCATTTCAAAACTTGTTCAATTTTTTACTTAAAAATGATCTACTTTCGCTCCCATACAAATCTCCGTATGAACAGGTTGAAAATGTGTTTTTCCCTATCCGGGTCCTCAAAAAAGGGTAAGAAATTTGTTCAAAATGTCTTTTTCTTTTTACTTCATTTAGTTTTATTCCATGATAAATACAGAAATAACCACACTCCTCACTTAAAAAATTATTTTGCTTTGTTGCCGGTGTCTGATTTTATAACTGAGGACCGTCCCTGTGCTTTTCGTGACTCTCTTCATTCTGGGCTATGCTATCAACGCTAGTATATAGCGATGAGAAATGATTTCAGTTTTCGACACGAGCTCTCAGCTGATGGTTCAGCAACCCGCCATAATCCGCCAGGTTTTGGTATGGGAGACAGAGTCATGCAAGACCGGTTAATCGGACAGTTTCCGGTTTTCATGTCTACCCTATGCAATTATAAAATTTCCGGCCACTGAAAACTGGCCATTTGTCCCTTATGAAATCATTTCGGTTCATCTCGCGTGCTATACACTAGCGTTGAATAACATTTGCATTAAAAAATGGACCATAATTGCCGATTTTTCATCAGTTTACTTTCACCCGCACTGACAAAACTACCCATGCAGCATCAATCATAGTAACCCATGAGTCAGCAGACAACATTTGACAGCTCTATCAGTCGAACTCTAACCGTGATGGCAAAAACAGTGAAACAGCGTTCAAAGAACGGCACCCCGCCGCGTCGAAAACGGACATCGTGCGGCACTTTGTGGAGGCAGCCCTAAGTTTGCACCTTTAAACTGAAGAAATGATCCATTAAAAATTGAAATTCATTCCATAAAAAACGTATCAATGCCCCATTAAACTCTGGTCAATATCCATAATAAAATGGATATGATCCGTAACATTTATCAATGTGATCCGTAATTTATATAAAATTTAGCAATAAAATGTTAAAAATGTACCGTTATATATCTAGGGTATGATCAATAGAATTGTACGGATTACCCATAAACATAAAGCAAATGTTCCATAAAAGGTTCAATATCATTCCTTAAAGTTGTAAAATTGATCCTTAGAATGTAACGTTTGTGAACTTAAATATATACACATGATCAATAAATTATTGATCCAATCGTCAATGATCCATGATAGTTTTGAAAAATTAACCACAAGCTTCTAAATATGGCCCATAGGAAATAAACTTCGGGCATTTAAAATAATATGTAGGATCCATAAATAGTGCCAGAATTATTACAATGTTGAGTTTATATTTTTTTAAATTTTGGCTACGGGGAAATCGATCCTTGACTGTGCTACTACTCAGATCTATTAACATGTCCGTCTTTTTAGCTATGCGGCTCAAATATTGCTATTAAAGAAGGATTGTTTTTTAGATGATTTTCAATTTTTCAGAGAGCTGATTTACTTTCGCGATTGCATGTTCTTTTACGACCGCAACTGCGACACATGTTTCTCAATAAATTTGTTAAAGAGAACTCGTGCATGTAAAGAACTAGGGAAGATTTTCCTATATTAATCTCATCACTTTGCATTCATCCTACTTGAAATTAAACAATGAACAGGTGACAGGATTCGTTAGTAATGTTTGTTGTTGTTATTAAAAGTAAGCAAACATTATTAGAAAACGAAAGCGATCCTTCAATTGCCCAATTGTTTGATTCATCGTAAGATGAATAAAGGAACAATGAGATTAATATGGGGAAAGTTATTCTACATGTCAAATTTATGGCTTGATCAAACTGTTATTTAAGATTTTTTTTATGAAATTATGCCGGGCAAACGCTTGCCGTCCAACTCGCTATCGCTCGTCGGACCTAACTATAAAAAACATCCTCCGTTTGCATTATACCGGGCAAACGCTTGAATCAGTCGTTAAATTGAAGACGATATCGGAAACTTCGACCGCTTTCTACTTCCTTAGTTCTTCAATCCTCAACTGCTCAGCAGGCAACATTGATATTTCTAGCACTTGGAGTACAGCATAACAAATCGTGGCTATTATGTCACATTGTACAATATAGTGTGTCTAACTGAGGAGCTGTTTTTTTTTTCTGAAAACCAATGTTTGGAAAAATTGTAGTTGAGAAAATTTTCTATAAGAATAATTTGCTACGGATCATTTATATGAGTTTATAGATTATTATTCATTGTTTTATGGATCATAGACAATTTATTTATGGAACATTTTCAATAATTTATGAATCATGTGCACGTATTTTAGGGCACAAATGTTACATTCTGTGGATCAATATTACAACTTTAAGGAATGATATTGAACCTTTTACGGAACATTCGCTACATGTTTATGGGTAATCCATACAATTTTATTGATCATCCCCTAGATATATAACGGTACATTTTTGACATTTTATTGCTAAATTTTGTATAAATTATGGATCACATTGATAAATTTTATGGATCATATCCATTTTATTATGGATATTGACCAGAGTTTTATGGGTCATGAATGCGTTTTTTATGGAACGATTTTAAGTTTTTAATGGATCATTTATTTGTTTTTATATGCAAAAGTATGTTTGCCCTTTGTGGACGCCGGATACGCCCGTTCCGGCATCTACAACATATTGGTACTATTAGAAAACAATCAAATCATGGGAAGAAAGCCCGTTTCTGGACGGCTAACGACCCTGAGCGACAAGAAGCTCCAAAGGATGCTGAAGAGGAAGACCGAGGGAAATGTGGCTACATCGCTGCGTGCGCTTGGTTAAACCGGCCAAACAGTTAAAAAAAACCTGGCGAACATGAAAACACATGTCAGGAAGCCGAAGTCGCATCCACTAGTTTCAGAGCTGCAGGCAATGACACAGCGGCAGCGGCTGAATCTTGGTCAACTCGATTTCCCGGCAAATCTTGATGTGGCGGTGGTGATGGACGACGTGACCTATCTCACCCTGGATGGCAACGACTGGTAGGGCCCTTCGTATTTTACTTCCCTCACGAAGGAAGTGAGCTCCGAGGTGAAGTTCATTCCACACACCAAGTTCCCCAAGAAGGTGCTGCTGCTCACAAGAGCGTAGATTTTTTTTTGCAAGTAAGCTTAAATAATTGCCTTAATATCAAAAGCAATTATCTGCAAATAGCTTTGTTTATATCAGCATCCAAAAAAAGTTCATATTTTAATGAAAACGTTACTAGGCCATGCTAAGGCTATGTCCATTACTTACATTACTTATATATTATATAGAACCTAATGCAATGTTTGGCTTGATTTATCACATTTCAAAGACGTTGCGTTGTATCAAAAGTTTATGTTTGCTTGATGGACCACGAATGATCGATTCATTCGTAGTTTTGACATATCTGGAAAATTTCGCATTTTTCTTTTCATTTTCTTTTGCATTAAGATTAGTCTATTTCAATGTATATCTATATAGCTAATTTACCGTCGTGTTGCTTCACGACCTAACCACCTTTACTGTCTAAAATGAGGAAGACTAAGCATTTCATCATACATCCGCCTTCTCAGCCTGAGCTTTACGAGCACTACAATCAACAACCATGCAAAGTATGTAACTTTATTTAGCAAAAGGGAAACCCCAACGGGGTCGTCTCTCATGTTGGAGCCAATGTGTGTGTCCGTTGGAGGTGTTAAAGCGATGATCCTTCCAAGAACTTTCATTCGACAAATATAGAAACCTTCACCCACAAGCAATGCGGTCGGAAATTAGAGACTAAAGGGATCGGACTACATTGCAAGCGCAGAAAGTAACACACTCATCCCATCGCTCAACGGTGTTAGCTCATTTCCGGATGTAGTGGATGAGTAGAAGGAGTAGTGTATCCCTAATAGAAGAAAATTTCACATGACAGGTGCTTGGCTGGCTGACTGAGGAAGGTTGGGGAAACTCGACCCTTCCGGTGGATATAACACTATTGATATTATGCTTTATTGCCCTTTCAATGAAACCCTAATCATGATTATTTAATTCCGCTTCAAACCAAGTCATTCAAAATGCGAACAAAGTTAAATTTCAATGAATACTATTAAGCTTTAAAGCATTATAAATCTTACCAAGAGAGTAAGTTCCTAATTTTTTTCTGATCAACGTGAGAATAAAATTAATTTTTATCAAAGCCTCATCGACACTCTTGAAGCACTTGTATTTGTCCAGCTTAATTTAAATTCATGATTTAAAGGTATGGCCGCTACGTCGAACTCATACCCCTTAAACTGATTAACCCAGGGGCAAATTTATAAAAAAAAATCCAATCAGCTCACTCCCGCACTTTTACATTTGTAATTTCCAATCTCTCGCCCACGCAAAAAAAAAAAGTCGAACCCTTTTCAACCGGCTTAGAGAAGCTTGCACAAAACTGTTTGTACCTCCTGTATTTGCTGTGGCATTTCGGGCCAGGGGCGGTAAAAAATTAAATTCTTCCCAATGATACTCTAAATGAGCAAGAAACCAGAAAGCACTTGCTGCTGCTGTCTGCTTTACTCGATTGAAAGAGGGCTTCAGCGAACGGAATTATTTTTTTTCAAAGTTTCTAGCAGTTCGATGTTGTAAATGGATAATTTTGCCAGATGATGGCTGTGTTGTTGAAACAATCGATTCTGCTTCACCTTTATGTCGGCTTATTGGGTAAGCAGTTTTACTGGAGATTGAACCAGTGCCTCCAGAGGTTAAACAACTTAATTGAATTAATTCTAATCGCTGAAATAGCCACCAGTACAGAGCACTGTCCCAGGCCTTTGATGATTTGTGAAAATTTTGTTGTTTTTACAAAAAAAAACCCTAACATAGCTTCATCACTGCTAATTCTGCAGAGAAATCTTTGTGAACGCTTATGCTATGTATTATGCGGATTTTTATATATATTTCGTGAAAATCACCATTAAAGT
This sequence comes from Aedes japonicus, assembly GCA_034211315.2. NCBI lineage: Eukaryota > Metazoa > Arthropoda > Insecta > Diptera > Culicidae > Aedes > Aedes japonicus. The sequence continues at coordinate 179,364 of JASCZW010000026.1, forward strand.
TACCTGGACAGTCTCGGAAATGGCAGATTCCTCATAAGAGGAGAACCAGAAAAGTCGGGTTCGGATAATTATAAATACACTAATGATTAACCATCAATTCAAAATGCGTGCAGTATTCAACCAACTTTTGGCTGCGTCCTGTTGTTTACATCCAAATTAAATTGATGTAGTATTTTTTTCAATTTTTCGCACGGAAGTTTGAAAATGCATGGTCTTTCTCCCGAGTATAGAAAACGGATTGTGCACAAATGGTGCACCATCAGTGGTCTTTCGATCAGAAAACTGGCTAAGTAGGTGAAGTAGGTGTTAGCGTCGGAGAAGTTCCAACCGCATTACAGAAGTATAAACAATAGTGTTCTCTAGTAGATTTCCCGGGACGGGGTAGAAAACGTTTCAAGCGTCATCTTTCAGAATCAGTCCAAGATAGGGCAACCAAGCTAAGTACTTCGGCGACTTATGTTATGCCTGCCAATGACAGAATGGGCCTGCAGACTTGTCGGAAGCGGAAGCAGCCAAAAGGAAGCACCAAACAGGCTGAATCTATGAAACCGAAGGCTCGAAAGTTGTACGACAAACTGCTGACCAAAAAATCGGGCGGATAATGAAACGTCCATAAACCTCGATTATAAAACTCTGCCGAAACCACAGTTTTAAACCTCGCCGAAGGAAAAGGATGTTCCTAGATCAGTGAAAGACGTTTACACCGAAACAATCGGCAAGAAGGTAAGGGAAGATCCATTATTTATGTCACGCAGAAAGGGGGGAGGGGGGGGGGAATTGGGAAAATGTGACGATCCAGACAAAAAAATTTGAAGGCCCATACAAAAAAAACGTGACAAGGGGGGGAGGGGGGTGGGGTTAAAAAAAGTGATTTTTTGCGTGACTTAATTAATGGCATTCCCTAAGGGTGTGGCAGGCCATATGCGGACGGGAAAATATCTCGTCCATTTATTTGCCAGTCGTTGCCATCCAGGGTGAGATAGGTCACGTCCACGACGTCCATCACCACCGCCACGTCGCGATTCGCCGGGAAAATCGAGTTGACCATCTTATTCAGCCGCTACCGCTGCGTCATTGCCTGCAGCTCCGAAACTAGTGGACGCAACTTTCGCTTCCTGACATGTATTTTCATGTTCGCCAGGTACTTTTTCACTGTTTGGCCGGTTGAACCGACCTCCCGGTCGAGCGCACGCAGCAATGTTTCCCTCGGCCTTCCTCTTTAACATCCTTTGGAGCTTCTTGTCGCTCAGGGTCGTCGGCCATCCCGAACGGGGCTTTCTTTCGATGCTCTGATGGTTTTCTAATAGTGCCAAGATGTTGTAGATGCCGAAACGGGCGTATTTGGCGTCCACTAAGGGCCGATCGATGTCCCTTTTTGACGCGGCGGGGTGCCGTTCTTTGAACGCGCACATTTCTGACCGGAGTTGCTTCACTATTTTTATATCACGGTTACAGTTCAACTGATAGAGCTGTCAAATTTTGTCTGCTGACTCATGATTGATGCTGTATGGGTAGTTACGCCAGTGCGGGTGAAGATAAACCCATGATGAAGTCGAGTTATTAGTTAGACACTGAAGAAGTCTGCACATTGTAGACGAAATACGCGTATCTGTCAAGAAAAGCAAAGGTAGTTGAAATTAAATGGAAAATATTTTTTTTCTAATTTCTAGTTGGAATCCATGGAAAATCGGCAATTTTTGTCAATTTTTTTTATGCAAATTTTATTCTCCTCCCTATCGATTCAAATCCTGTTTGAAACTTTTCTACTTTTTACGCGTTCCTCAGATTTGCTTACATCAAATGAGATAATTGAGAACAAGCAAACATTAGTGAAGTAGTTTGAATTCTAAAAACACATCGGTTATGTCACCGATTGTTTCATGCGCTCCCGTGCAAAGCCTTTCCTTGGAATAGTAGTAAGATTGTGCTTTTGACGATTACAGTGTACTTGATATCATATTGCTCACAGCGCTCCTCTGCGTCTTTTTCTGGACAGATTCTAGGTAAACACCATTATAGCAGGATTATTATCCGGCAATCTAACTACATGGGCTGCCCATTGTACCCACCCCACTATAACGAATTTCCGGATACTGTCTTCACCATAGAGTTGCACGAGCTGGTGGTTAATTCTTCTCCTCCATACTTCGTTTTCACATACACATTCAAAGATGGTCCCTAAAACACGTCGTTCGAAAACTGCTAGGTCAAAATTATCCTTGATCAAAAGAGATCGATAATACCCCCGTAGTTCTCCGCAACTTAAAGACTTGATATGTTGTATATCGACTTGATAACATCCTACAAATCTGCTTGCTACCGGCTATAGAAACCGCGTTGAGAATCCTTCCAATCAGTCGATCCAACAAATCGTCAGCTCTGGAGGGGTCGTCGCTCGTACCCTTCTTGTCGTTCCGTCCAGCTTTGATGCTTGGGCCGCCCTTGGCGCCTGAGACTTCCCGCACCGATGAGGCAGTTCTTGCGCTTTTGGCATCGGGCCCACTTCTCTTTCTTGGGAGCACTGCTTGGATGTCCTTACCCCCACGGTAGGTGTAGTGGGAGCTTCCACGGAGATGGGCGCATTCGTCTACGTGTGTTTGTAGGCGGATTCCCTGGATTTTCGCTGCCACTAATCTTGCCATTTCCCTGACAGTATGCTATGAGCTTGACTTCAAGTTCGTCCCTCTTGTGAGATGCAACCTGAACGGACCTACGAAACCTCAACAAGCTATTTTTGAGGTTTTCTGATATTGTTACGAGTCGACGTAAAGTAGATTATAGGATTCAGCTGTTCTGAGACTACTAACACTTCTGGAAGCGTATCTAGCTTCCTTCTAATGGCCCGAATGAGCCAAGGCCCATCCATGGCCTCTCCAGTTCTCCCGGAGTCCTACTGCTAGGCGGAGATCTGACTAGACCTCTTTTGATGAACGGTTTCACCTCCTCTTGCTGCTCTGTTTCATGTGGAGCTTGTGGCGCCATGCTGTTGGGTCCCCCTTCAGCTGCTATCCAAACCCGCGTGAAGTAGTTATCATAGTGAACCCATGGTTATCTATGCAAGCAAGGTAGCCATGTGAAAGTTGACACGGGCCTTCATGGGGACAACGCATTCAGAGACGGATCGATGCAAGTCAGGTACGCACATCTTAGCCAACTCAACAGGAGGTGCTTGACCGGATCTTCAACCAGGAAAGCTTTAAACCTAGCCAAGGATGCGGTTTGCAAGCGTTTCTTAGGAGTGGCGTGGGTTCCATCGGCGGATCACTTCACTTTCGATCAGACTGGACTGAAAGAAGTCATGCGGAGCAATGGAGCCGAAGCTGTGATGAAACTGTATGATCCGCTGGGATCCGTGGCGCATTTTGTGGTGCAGGGTAAAACATTGATGCAGGAGATCTGGCAAACCGGAACAAACTTGGACAAATACATTGCAGAAGAACTACACGATCTATGGAGTAGATGGATCAAACTGTATGCGACAATTGATGAAGTCAAGGTTCCACGTTACTTTTTCGAAAATATCCTATCCCACAATGTCGACGAAATCGAAATCCATGTGTGGGTGTGTTGCCTATTTGAGGATGCCGTTTAACGGGAGTAGCTGGTGTTCATTAGTAGCAGAAAAAAACAAAAGTGGCGCCACTTCGGACGCTCACAATCCCTCACCTGGAGCTTCAAGCTGCCAAGATGGGATCACGCCGGCTGCAAACCGTTTCTTCGGCGTTGATTCTTAATATACAAAAGCGCTTCTTGTGGACCGAGTCCTACGGTTCTAGCATGGCTTCGCTTGGACAGCCACCGATATTATCAGTTTGTATCTTTCCGGGACGGCGAAATAATCTCGCTCACTAGTGTGGATGCATGGCACTATGTACCACGAAGCAAAACTAAGCGGACGATGCCACCAAGTTCCGTTGCCAGGAAAGTGGCCCAGGCAACTGGTAACAGTGGGTTAAGCAGAGGTGGTTCGTAAAGAACTTCATGTGGTAGCCGTACACCAAACGCTTTTCGTGTTGAAACCGGTTAGTACGAACAATGGCCTACGTTCACCGTGCAGTGAGGATATGGAACTGTATGGACTTTCTCCGTACAGTCGATGGCAAGTACCAAATCAGCAGGATTTGGGCAGAGGAGATGCTTTAGCGACAGGCTCAAGCGCATGCATATTTGGAGGAAGTTTGCGAGTTTCAGAATGGTCACTGCGTAGGACAACGAAGTTCATTGCAGCAGATAGATCCATTTCTGGATGAAAGCGGAGTTATTCGGGTTGGAGCCGGAGTCGGAAGCGCACCGCATATTTTATTCGCAGCGAAACACCCCGTAGTATTACCTAGGGATCATCGCATCACTTTTCTTCTGGTGCATTCCTTTCATCGATGGTTCCTGCACGCCAGTGAAGAAGCAGTTTGCAACGATCTACGCCAGAAGTTCTATATACCCAAGCTACGCGGTGCGGTACGGAAAGTCAATCGAAGGTGTCAGCACTGCAAGCTGAAGAAGGCTGCTTCTATGCCTCCAATGATGGAAACGTTACCGAAAGTACATCTAACATCATTCATTAGGCCGTTCACGTATATCGGTGTGGACTACATAAGACCCTTTGAAGTCTAAGTCGGACGTAGTATCGTGAAGCGGTGGATTTGTCTGTTCACCCGCCTTACAGTGTGGGCTATCCATCAGGAGTTGGTTTATAGCCTTTCGTCCATCGCCTGCGTTCAGTTGTGCCTGCGGAGATTTGTGGCCAGACGAGGAGCACCGCTGGAGGTGTTCTCAGACAATAGCACGAACTTTGAGCCCATCGCCAGTTGCCTGAGGAAAGGCGACAGATACAGGATATCATCGAGGATAGTGCCGCTACATTCACCAACTCCAAACGGAAAAAGGTAGTTTGCAGTCTTCGTTCCTGTGTGAATCCAGATTTCGACGTTTCGTTGAATCACTCTCATCCCCCCCGTGCTGCATTCTTCTCATCTCAAACCGACTTGTCCTCCTCGTCAAATCAATCGTTCCACCGGTTGCTTTCCATAAACCTTATGCCACATTCTGCTGCTTCAGCACTACTTCAGCAGTCCTCAAGAGGGGTGTTCAACAGCGCTGCTTTTAGGTTTTGTGCGTACTCAGTTGCAACTTCGGTTAGCTTCAGTGGTTCCAGATTATACCGTGGCGGGTATTGGCAGACGTTGGGCATTACAAGACAGTAACCTGAATCGATGTTTGCGCCAGGATAGGTTCTGACGTCGATAATATCCCAGAAGTACCCTCCATGGATCAAAACGTGGTGGATTTGTTAATCGGCCTGTTGTGGTGATTTTCATTCAGGTGTACTTATATGAGTGACTATGCTGGAACAATAAAAAATCAAGTTGTGCAACTTTATGAAATTATACAACTTTAATGATATTTTAGATGTTGATTCCATTTTCAAAGCAGATTTTAAAAAACATGTACATGCTTGAAATGCTAAGAAACAAAGAAAACAGAATTTGAACTACAATACTGTAATGAAGTATGTATATGTTTCTCCGGATTTCCTCACCTGTTGTCTAAAATGGAGCTCCTGAATAACACAACGAAAACTCATTTGTTCCAACCACGGAACTGAAAAACACCGCAACATTTTTTCCCCGAACTGAAACAGATTGAAAGCTAAAAGGCATGGAGTCAAAAAGTCGAACATGCAGCAGAGCAGAATGCGCTCCGATGTTGAAAGTTGTATTGCCCTCCATTGACTTTTAAACTTTTGCTGCAGTGGTGAAAAAAGGAAACGTGGAAAGCTCCTGATGTTATTGTAGCTCATTGCCGTTGCTGCTGTCATCACTGGCTGCTGGTTGGGAAAGTGGCATTTGAACTAAGATGCAATGAAGAAAATGCGCTCATGTTACCATCTCTCCGAGGACAGCCACTTCACCGGAACGCCATATGTTTTGCTAAACTTTCGTTTGTGTAACTTTGAGCGTAAAGTTTTGTTTAAATTTGTTCCGAAACAGCAATAAATAACATTTCAGTGGACGATTCAGTGTAACGGATCGGAGGTCTGGGAAATGACTGGAAAAGCAAACTTTGCAATGAATTCACATAGGGAAAGAACAAAACCTTATTTTTTTAAATGGAAAAACAGATGTCGCCTTTATATTTATTTTAATAATAAAAAGAAAAATTCATATGATGTCCACAATGCAATAATGTATTGCATTCAAAATGATCGGTGAAAATGCGAGGAATCTCTCCCCCAATGCACGATGAAAACAGTCAAAAACTGTACTTAATTTTAATTATACATGCTACGCTTTGAATTCATTTCACTCCCAGGCAGCAACAGTGAATGGCATAAGTGAATTTAAATCAATGGAGTTTTTCCAGTCTTCTTTATATTCATTTTATTTTCACCTGCGGGAAAGCATGCCTGTGAGAAATGGAATTTTCAATTATGAAATAATAATTGGTTGAGTAAATTAAAAAATCTGACTTGGAAAGTGAAAACAAATTGATTTACTTTTGCTGTAGCTTGCAAGGGTTTTGTTAGTGGGTGCTGGGTAGTTTACGTTGAAAATAGTTGAAAGCAGTTCTTTGGGGTATTTATAGCCGGTGCATTGATCTGGGATAGTTCCGTTTCGACTGAGAGCGATTAATTTTTGTATGTGTGTTCAACCTAACACCCAATGGCTGTTAATGGTATTACGGTAGAAATCTGTTTGCAACAATCCATTGGGTGACCATTAAAACAGCATTACTCCAAGAGCCAGAAAGTGATAGCACTATTGCAGATTCAGCAACCCATTTTAGAATACCAGGAGAGTTAGGCCCATTCCAAGGTTACTTTCACATACAACAAGCCCCCATGTAAACATTACCGATAACACAACACACTTCCAGATTTGGTAATTTTATATTTCCAAACCACGCACGTATTTTTATTATTTGAAAACACGTTTGTGTTGTTTAATCATAATCAGATAGATCTCACCAAAAGCCGCCTCGTTAAGCCGTTTAGATGAAAATTTTCGATAAAATGCCGTCATTGCAATTAGTTAGGCAAAAAATCCAATACACTTCTAGAACAGATTCTCAAAGGGGACATCGACACAGGAGCAAAACAATCGTTTTCATGTGTAATGCGGTCGCACGGCCTCTGCAGAACGCGGTTTCTTTCAAGTCTTTCTGTTTGAAAAGTATGGCAACTTTCGATTCACTTTCGTTCAACGAAATATTTATTGGCTTTGAACACAACACTAAGGGCGAAGGGGTACGTCAAACGCTCATTGCGTTGACAAATATCATCATTGACAGAGGCGCAATTTTTTTGCAAGCTGTTTTTATTATTTGTTTACTTAATTTTTGTAAGTCGCTGTCACAATATACCAAAACAAGGTCACAGTGATCACATTAACCTACACGGAATAAAAAAAAGGCATATATGGTAAGTGTGGTTTACCTCTCAAACTGAAAACTGATGGGCCAGGGCTTCAAATGGTGAGTTGACAATTTCTAAGGAGGGTGCGACCGACCTCTGGTCCTCACAAGTTCCTACCTCACGCCTCCACGAGTCATATGATCACAAAAGACTGCCAGCTGAAACATGGAGACGCTGGTTGGCGTAGCCTGGGCAATGTTGTCAATCTGACAATAGCGAAGTGAGGGGGTGCGACCGGTAAATCATATCATAATTTTCCATTCTCATATCTTTCAGGTATTCCAGGTCGTCAGGTATTATAAAATAATTTGAAATATTTAAAATTCATTTATTTTTCATGGCGGTCATACATTGCCTAAATTTTCTGTTTCATAATGGATGCGCAAGTTTGTCTACAATTGCAACAAAACAGCAGTCGGCACACTTGTTATTTTCAGTTCATATTACAATATACCCCCCTATATATTTTATCTTATAGGACATTGTTATTCATAGCCATTTTCATTCATCTCTATCATCTTTATCATCATTATTATCATTTTTATCATTACTTGTGTTTTCGTGATTTATATTCTAACATAAATATTTGTTTTATCTTAAAGGTTATATATACTTTTAATTATTATGTCCTTTTAGTCGAATTATCGTTATGATTGAGAAGTATTTAGTACCTTGATTAAAAAAAGCTGCAACGGAATCTATGGTAGGATTTTGTACTTATTAGCTAATGTGTTTTTCATTTCCTGTTTGCGAATAGACCTTCTTCCAAATCTGAGCTGGTTTGATTCGTTCAGAGCTGCGCCATTCGGCTAGTGTCTGATGTTACAGTTCAATTTTTGCATTACTGTACCATAACTCACAATATCATTATATTTGATGATATTGTTTTATCGATTTTACTTCATAGATGATTTAACCATTGATCATTGTTTTTTATGTCCATTTGTCTTTAACTTTCTGTCAATTAAATCTTCCCAAAATAGGAGCAATAACTATTAGGCCAGCAAAAATAAAAGCGGATTCATGTTATAAAATCAACATCAAGCTGCAAATAGTGACCATGGCAACAGTAAATTAAAATGTATAAATGTTAGTTCTGTAAAATTTAACAAACTTTTTCAGGATACCACAAATCAAGATTTTGGTGAAATGCTGCTATCAGTGAAAACGAACGAAAACGCGCTCAAGCGCGAACCACGGAACTCTACACTAAAACACTTGACTACATTTCTTGCATTTCAGGATCAACCGAATGGAGATCGTATATAATAGATATGAATGATTGTATTATTTTTCATTTACATAAATATATACACTATTATATAAATATTTCATGTGAACGGGAAGGACCATCAGAGCACCCGATTGAAGCACTCTGAATGGGGAGAGTGGAAATGCCACCTCCCCATTGCTAACAGTTTGTGAATAAAGGGCGGGCTCTTCTCCCCGCTCATTGGGGCACCCTTATGTTAGATAGCTTGCTCTTGTGACCAATTGTTCAGTCTTGTTGTTGGAAGGAGATTCTTCATATCCCTGTGGATACGTATAAGTGATGTTGCCTATCGATCCATCCAACCCCTTTTTGGCCCTTCATACAATGACATGACTAGGATAATCAGTGGTTATTAAAGCTTGATCAAGTCTAACAGAGAGGAGAGCCTATTGCTGTCGGACGTAGTTTCCGTGCTACAATGGGTGGTATCATACTTCATACAAACTGAAAACTGATGGGCCAAGGTAAACATTTATTGAACATAACATGAACTTCGTCGCCAGTCAATTGTATGTTTGTTCATCACTGCTTGCTTATACAATTCATTGATACGTTCATTGGCTTTTGTTGGTGATTCATTTTCGTTTCCTGAATCGATTGTGTGCTAGTGCTCATAGCTTCCGACCGAATCACTTGGTGATTGTGTGGTACCACGTTCAAAGCAAAAATGAATCTGAAACCAAAAAGCACAGTGTAGCCAGTAAGAAAAGCGGAAAAACAGAAAATATGTAGCAACTAAACGCCAAATGTTAATATAAAGTTACATGTTTTCCTTTAGTTTCTGTTTCTGGTAGAAACTGATTATGGCACAGGTTACTTAGTTGGTAATGGTACGGCATTACCATCCCGGATGCAGTGGATTCCCTGTCCGGTAAAGAAGATTTTTCACATGTCACAAAACAGAAATGTATGCATTCTTGTTGAATTTGAAAATAAGCGAATGTTTGTTCAATCAACGATAATCGACGATATGGATAACAAACCCTCTTCAATTGAAATCTCGATAACGATTTTTCTTGCATGTTATGTGATATAAAATGCATAAGATGTGCATAACACATTGTGTCAATAGTCCTGAAAAAAGTTGTCATGACTTGTCGGATACGTGTGAAAGGAAAATAAAAATAAAAAATCTAATTGAGTAGGCTGATTTTTCCCAGGCGGAACTTCCTTAACAAAACAACACAGTCATTTGAACTAAAAGAGAATGAATAATTCTGTTCAAATCATTGCTATCATCTCTTGTCTCCAAACATTATCATGTGGCGATCCTACTGGGTCGTATTTCCATAGCCACTCAATCAACGAAGAGTGAATCACAACTAGGCAGAGCGAAGAGTGAATCACATCTAGCCATTCGACTTGCGTGGTGGAATGAAATAATCTGCTGCTCACTCACTGAGTTCCTGCGTATGATGCCTTTACCAATACATTTATCGATGTGGTTGTTTTAAGAACCGATAACAATAAATAATTTTCGCTGATTTTTTCGGCAGTCACCAACACTGGTTCTAGGACTTGGTCATAAATGGTTTTTGAGTGATTTTTTCCACCGATTCCACCATAATCAATAGAAAAAGTTATCAATTTGGGTCTATTCATGGATGCAAGTTCGTCCCATTCGATAGATTAGTTATTGAATGTTGACTATGTACGCTTTTTGCCAATTTTCTAATTTAAGGCGTTTCCAGCTGTATTCACTCTACCCAACATACTATTTTACTAACAATCAAACTATACTTAAACTGCTAAGAAACACTTAAGTGATTTTAACATATGATTTAGCGGTCATTCGGCAATCAAAACATTAGAATTCACTCTACACAGATTTTGTTACTTTAGTTTGTATTAAGATGAGCCATATGAAAAACAGTCAACCAAAACTCAGACATTTGTATTGTAAATGTTACCAATAACAACAATTTTACTATGCTTTCCGTAAGACAGGCCATAATTGTGAACCTAGAAAAAAATATGTCCCTAACATTGGGTCTATGGTTCTCATGTTAAATCATTGTTATTTTACCTATGTGGCCTGTTAGTTTATAACGTGTGACTATTTTCTGTACATCTTGGCTGAATTATTCGGTTTATAGGTTCAAATTGATTAATATTGTCTCCATTGCTTTGAAATAGATCGCTCATCCTGAAAGCAACATGATTTTGTTGATTATCGTCGAAATAATGACAAATTTGGCTTAAAGGCCGAATCAAGGAGCTAGGCTAACATTACATCCCGTTACCCTATTACGAAAAGGAGAAGAAACAAAAGAGAACACCCAAAGAAAACAGTCCTAAGAAGGGGAGAAAATTCAACTAACACAGGAGACGAGTCTATAGCAAAGGAAACAACTCAATTCCAGAAGAGTGGGTCTTACAGCGGACCAGCGAAATATGGTGAGACCCAACCAGTTATAATGTTTATTTTTGAACCTGAAAGTGCTTTTAATTTACCGTTATCCACATGAAAATGGTCATGTTTACATACGGGGATAATTGCGTTTGAAAATAACCTCGGAATAGGCGTGATTCTCCAGACATTCTGAAATGGGTTACTGGATCTGTAATAGAACTAACACTTTCTAACTCCCGGATTAAAACTACTTTAAATGGTCACATAAAAAAACTATTGCAAACAGATTTCTTCCACAATTTTGCTGCCGGCTGTTGGGTGATAGATTGGACACACACGGTAAGAATGTTGATGCGACCACTCACAAAATGTGATGGTGGATGTTCATTGGGAAAACATAGAAATCTAACAACACTTAAAAGGCGACTTGGGCTGATTTACACCAACAGTAAGGGTGCTTTCACATGATGTGATGGAGGATGTTCATTGGGAAGACAAAATACTGTAGTAACGCATAAAATCCATTTTGGACAAATTTGTACTAACGCTGTTGGGGCACTCATAAAATGTGAAAATGGTTTTTTAGTTAGGAAGACAAGGTATTTTTGAACATCGCTTAGTTACCAACTTTGACCTGTTTAAATCCACGTTAACACTGCTGTTTATGTCACCCATAATGTGTTATGGCGGTTTTTGATTGGGAAAATAAATATCACATTGATTGTTGTTTTTTTGTTTTCTCTCAATGCGCGAAAAGATTCTCTGCGCAGTACAGTACAGTTCAATGAGTCTGTCGTCGTGAATGGTTCCAGTCGTACCATCAACAAGACCCTGAAACAGAACCTTGTTGCAATTGTCAAAAATATTGTCCCATCGAAAAATATTCGGCAACTATCAAAATCAAACTGAATAAATGTGGCGTAACAATAAAAATAACTATCTGATTTTCAAAAGTGATGAAAGCAAATGACAGTTCAAGTTGACAGCTACACTGTGCAAAAAATGATGTGTGGAGTTAAGCGAAAATTCCGAGGGCTCATTCTAAATGCTGAATCATTTGTGATTGGTTTTTCCTGTGAAGTTCAATAAATAACCATTCAGTTGGTTTAACAGCTTTTTCATGTACTTTCTTGGCAAAAAAATGTCTCTTTCTTTTCATCTATTCATAAACTGTTACGAAAAGTATAAATACACTTTCTTTCTCATATAAAAAGACCATACTGGGATTTTTGATTATTGATCTTGATTTTTATTTCGTAGGGTAGGCGAGTTCTCTGACTTTTCTCTTAATACTATTCATAAGCTTCTGCACAGTGCTTTCTCTTACCATATTCCTCGCTTTTGGCCAGTTTTTTCTTAAATTTGTCAACACTAACCGCTGGTTTCATATCTTTACTCAGCGTCGCCTTCGGAAAAGCCCAGAAAGTTTCGATATGGCGAATCTCTGGGCAGTTTGGTGGATTCATCTCCTTTGATACAAAAACGACGTTTGTACCACTATAGTGCATATTTTGAGTAACGGCAGGAAGCAAGATCAGGCTAAAAGATTGTAGGCTTGTTATGCTGTTCGATCACCGGTAGTATCCTTTTTTTCCTTTCAGAAACTCACGTAGATTTGACCATTCATTGTGATGAATGGACGAGATATTTTTCCACATCCGTATATAGCCTGCCACACCATTACCTTCTAGCAAGATTTTTCGGTGTAGACGGCTTTCACTAATCCAGGAACATGCTTCCCCTTCGGCAAGGTATAAAACTATGGTCCTGGCAGAGTTTTATAATCGAGATTTGTGTAGGTTTCATCGTCCATGATTGCACAGCTTGATGCCAATGTCAGGGTGTTTATAATTATCGAAACAGTCTATAATCTGAACACCTTCAAATCACAGTAACTTTTGAAATATTGCATTAAGAAGTGAAGCACTTCGCTGAGGTATAACTGGGAGTCTTTGATGAATAAGACTATGATTGTTATTTACATTCCATGATTTGTGTCCATGGTGGCAACGAATGAAATGTACTTGGGCGAGCAGATTTTGTACGGACGTAAGGCAAATCCTGACTTGTCAATACAGGAACTTGCAGACAAATTGTAGATGTACCCAAATCTACTGGTCACGGTGTGATGAAATTGTTTTAGGAACGTTCAACGGTCGAGAGAAAATCGACAAGATAGAAACATTGGACGTGTGAAAAAACACCCACTCGTAAAATAGGAATGTCACCTTGTTTTGTAGAAAACTCAAAACTACGTTCGGGGCTGAAGTCGTATAAAGTAAAACAGTTCCAAATCGCAACCGACCGACAGAACTTGACAGCAAAATCACGGGCTCGACGTTTGTACTGCGAATAATTGACGAAGTTTTTATGTGTTGTTATGGACGATAAAACTTATTTATTGGGGAATCTTAAGCAGCTTCTAAGGCTATTCCAAGCCATTTGAGCATTTGAAGACAAAGAAGGTATCGAAATTTCCCCACAAATACTTTGTTTGGCAAACGATTTGCACGTGTGGCAGAAAGAGCAAATCCTTCGTCACTACAGGCACAATCAGCAAGGAGATTTATCAGAAAAAGTACCAGCATAAGCAATTGCTACCCTTCTTAACAGGCCAAAACATTTGTTCTAGTCAGATTTGACAAAATGCCGTTATGCTCAAACTGTGATAACTAAATATTGTACCACAAAACGGGGAATCCGACAAATTGCTCTGAGTTTCGACCGATATCGCGCTTAAATAAAAAGGAAGCATTCTGGTAAAAAAGCGAGATCTTCTCATGAAACGCAACTTGTACAAAATGGTTATTATTTACTTAAGCCATATTGATATTTTTACTTAAAACTAAAAGATATCATTCGCGTTGGACATTCCAGGTGCTTCTTGTGTACAGGTTGTAGGTTGAGATCTTAAAGTGCCGAACCCGCCAAAGGCTGAAAGGCACTATAATAAAGAAAGAAAAAAAAAAAAAGGTTACCGAGGGCGCGGTTTTAGTGCTCCGTACCCGAGCAGGACCGAATAGCTTGATAACTGGCCTTGGTATTAAATACCTTGGTATTAAAGAGCTCAGATTAAGAGGTAAAATACCTGAGGAGTTCCCGCAATGTTATTCGAATACCAAATTGAGGTTGGACAATACCAAAATAGTACTTCTCAGGTATTCCCAGGTATCCCAAATAACAAGTTTTGTTATTATATTGATTACTTACTTTACCAATCAGACTAAGGCCGGCGTGGCCTCTGCTGTACACAGAAGTTGTCTCCATTCTATTCGGTCCATGGCTGTCACTCGCCAGCCTCGCTGTCGGCGGAGGGTCCACAGGTCACCTTCTACTTGATCGATCCACCTTGCTTATTTTCACAGGGCTGTCGTCCGACATTCTTACGACATGCCCAGCCCATCGTAGTCGACCGATTTTTGCGATGTGTACGATGGGAGGTTCTCCAAGCAACTGGTCCGTATTAACTTCTGTATTATATGTTACATTGATTTTTAAGGGGGCTTGTTGGGCCTTCCCCAATCCCCTGTCTCGCCGGGGGACCATCGTTCACAGCACTGTTTAGAGTCCCACGCTGGCACAAGGACGATGATCAGCCGCTCCTAACATGAAGAACAGACGCTGTTTTGAGCCGCCCCTAACATGGAGAACAGACGCTCAGATAGACTGCACCCTTTGAAGAGGGCAGACCCCCCCTCCCCCCCCCCCCTTCCCTATCAGCATATGACCAAGGTCCCACCGGGGTTGGTTACCCGATCTATCCTATAGTTACTCATACCGCAGTCGGCACCACGCACAGTGATTCCATCCCATACAAAAGGCGGAAAAAAGTCTAAAAATGGATTTTACATAGTTCAACTATGTGTTTCCAAGTAATTTTGGTCGCTGATTTCAAATATGCTATTTAAATTGTCGCCTTAGGCCACACTACCGTGATATGGCCACTTTATTGTACCCTGGAATGTCCGGAACATCCGAAAAAATTAAAAAAATAATTGGTCTCGACCTAAAGCAATGTGATTTTTATCAAAACCATTTGTACATAAAATTTAAGTAAAATGACATGGAGAACAATCTATGATTGTATAAGTGGCCATTGGATGGTCTTCCGGAAGGTCCGGAACATTCGTAAAACTTGATAATTCAGCAATTTTATACCAAAAACCCGCATTAATCCACCGATGGTGAGACTGAACCCTTCTTACACTTCATCAGAATTACGAACTCAAATGTGGCCAATATTGTACTGGATACACATTTTCATCAGAAATTTCAGGAAGATCTAAGAATATTCGATATGTCATACATTCAGTTTTTAGAATGAACTATTTGTCAATCCTGGACGGATTGTTCATCGATGTGATTAAAATATTACCATTATTAATCTTTAATGATCTGCTTATGTTATTTATATAAAAGGGAAAATTACATAAATATTAGAAATTTCATACAATTAGTCCATAGAATGCATTATAAGACAATCCAAAGCGTCAATTTTGATTATCGATATGGATTCAAGATGCTTAAATAAGTACATATTCGTTGAAAATAGTAAATGGAGACTTTGTGTAATTTTCGAATATACTCGTTGCAGTTCAAAACCAGACCACTCGAGCCAATCGATGCTGCTCTAATTCTATACAGTCGCATAGTGTGGCTAGTCTGCTGTATGTGCTATACAACTCACCAGATGCGACACAATAGAATGCAAGCGGCATCGATTGGTGTGATTGGTCTTGTTCGGTTTTGCACTGCAACGAGTATATTTTCATCTCACAATTATGTGCTCTCAGGTATTGTTTTGGTCACATCTCCATGAAGGATTATCCAATCATAATGAAATTTTGACCAGTTATTTGGAAATATCATAGCTTTGATTTGGCATCAACAAAACAAAAATCGGTACACAAATAGCTCAGTATGTAATCGGAGACTAAACTGTTTGATTACTATTATAATAGGCCTTCAAGTACTGTTTCGTTCATATCTTCGTAACGAAATGTCCGAATGAAAAAAAAATCAATAGCGTTCTATGGGAATGTTGTAGCTTCCATTTGCCGTCAACAGAACTGAAATCGGTTCACAGATGGCTGAGAAACCGATGTGACATTATTTGTAACGCACACACACACATACACACACACACACA
Source organism: Aedes japonicus (assembly GCA_034211315.2). Classification (NCBI taxonomy): domain Eukaryota; kingdom Metazoa; phylum Arthropoda; class Insecta; order Diptera; family Culicidae; genus Aedes; species Aedes japonicus. The sequence continues at coordinate 195,550 of JASCZW010000026.1, forward strand.
TACACACACACACACACACATACATACACACAGACATGTGCTCAGTTCGTCGAGCTGAGTCGAATGGTATATGACACTCGGCCCTGTGGGCCTCGGATAAAAAGTCGAGTTTTCAAGCGATCTTAATACCCTTCTATTGATGTAAGAAGGGTAAAAAGGAAGTTAACATAATGAAATTTTGAACACTTATTTGGAAATTTTATAACTTTAATTTGGCGTTAACAAAGCTTCAATCCTGAGCTTCAATTTTGATTATCGATATGGATTCAAGATGCTTAAATAAGTACATATTCGTTGAAAATTGTAAATGGAGACTTTGTGTAATTTTCGAATATACTCGTTGCAGTTGAAAACCAGCCACTCGAACCAATCGATGCTGCTCTAATTCTATACAGTAGCATAGTGTGGCTAGTCCGCTGTATGTGCTATACAACGCTCCAGATACGACACAATAGAATGCAAGCGGCATCGATTGGTGTGATTGGTTTTGTTCGGTTTTGCACTGCAACGAGTATATTGTCATCTCACAATTATGTGCTCTCAGGTATTGTTTTGGTCATATCTCCATGAAGAATTATCCAATCATAATGAAATTTTGACCAGTTATTTGGAAATATCATAGCTTTGATTTGACACCAACAAAACTAAAATCGGTACACAAATAGCTCAGTATGTAATCGGAGACTAAACTGTTTGATTACTATTATAATAGGCCTTCAAGTACTGTTTCGTTCATATCTTCGTAACGAAATGTCCGAATGAAAAAAAAATCAATAGCGTTCTATGGGAATGTTGTAGCTTCCATTTGCCGTCAACAGAACTGAAATCGGTTCACAGATGGCTGAGAAACCGATGTGACATTATTTGTAACGCACACACACACATACACACACACACACACATACACACACACACACACACACACACACACACACACACATACATACACACAGACATGTGCTCAGTTCGTCGAGCTGAGTCGAATGGTATATGACACTCGGCCCTGTGGGCCTCGGATAAAACGTCGAGTTTTCAAGCGATCTTAATACCCTTCTATTGATGTAAGAAGGGTAAAAAGGGAAGTTAACATAATGAAATTTTGAACACTTATTTGGAAATTTTATAACTTTAATTTGGCGTTAACAAAGCTTCAATCCTGAGCTTCAATTTTGATTATCGATATGGATTCAAGATGCTTAAATAAGTACATATTCGTTGAAAATTGTAAATGGAGACTTTGTGTAATTTTCGAATATACTCGTTGCAGTTGAAAACCAGCCACTCGAACCAATCGAAACGGCTCTAATTCTATACAGTAGCATAGTGTGGCTAGTCCGCTGTATGTGCTATACAACGCTCCAGATACGACACAATAGAATGCAAGCGGCATCGATTGGTGTGATTGGTTTTGTTCGGTTTTGCACTGCAACGAGTATATTGTCATCTCACAATTATGTGCTCTCAGGTATTGTTTTGGTCATATCTCCATGAAGAATTATCCAATCATAATGAAATTTTGACCAGTTATTTGGAAATATCATAGCTTTGATTTGACACCAACAAAACTAAAATCGGTACACAAATAGCTCAGTATGTAATCGGAGACTAAACTGTTTGATTACTATTATAATAGGCCTTCAAGTACTGTTTCGTTCATATCTTCGTAACGAAATGTCCGAATGAAAAAAAAATCAATAATGTTCTATGGGAATGTTGTAGCTTCCATTTGCCGTCAACAGAACTGAAATCGGTTCACAGATGGCTGAGAAACCGATGTGACATTATTTGTAACGCACACACACATACACACACACACATACACACACACACACACACACACACACACACATACATACACACAGACATGTGCTCAGTTCGTCGAGCTGAGTCGAATGGTATATGACACTCGGCCCTGTGGGTCCTCGGATAAAAGTCGAGTTTTCAAGCGATCTTAATACCCTTCTATTGATGTAAGAAGGGTAAAAGGAAGTTAACATAATGAAATTTTGAACACTTATTTGGAAATTTTATAACTTTAATTTGGCGTTAACAAAGCTTCAATCCTGAGCTTCAATTTTGATTATCGATATGGATTCAAGATGCTTAAATAAGTACATATTCGTTGAAAATTGTAAATGGAGACTTTGTGTAATTTTCGAATATACTCGTTGCAGTTGAAAACCAGCCACTCGAACCAATCGATGCTGCTCTAATTCTATACAGTAGCATAGTGTGGCTAGTCCGCTGTATGTGCTATACAACGCTCCAGATACGACACAATAGAATGCAAGCGGCATCGATTGGTGTGATTGGTTTTGTTCGGTTTTGCACTGCAACGAGTATATTGTCATCTCACAATTATGTGCTCTCAGGTATTGTTTTGGTCATATCTCCATGAAGAATTATCCAATCATAATGAAATTTTGACCAGTTATTTGGAAATATCATAGCTTTGATTTGACACCAACAAAACTAAAATCGGTACACAAATAGCTCAGTATGTAATCGGAGACTAAACTGTTTGATTACTATTATAATAGGCCTTCAAGTACTGTTTCGTTCATATCTTCGTAACGAAATGTCCGAATGAAAAAAAAATCAATAGCGTTCTATGGGAATGTTGTAGCTTCCATTTGCCGTCAACAGAACTGAAATCGGTTCACAGATGGCTGAGAAACCGATGTGACATTATTTGTAACGCACACACACACATACACACACACACACACACATACACACACACACACACACACACACACACACATACATACACACAGACATGTGCTCAGTTCGTCGAGCTGAGTCGAATGGTATATGACACTCGGCCCTGTGGGCCTCGGATAAAAAGTCGAGTTTTCAAGCGATCTTAATACCCTTCTATTGATGTAAGAAGGGTAAAAAGCAGTGGGTCTTAGAGTTACACAACATTTGGTAAGTTAGTTCGTTTCGAAAAGTATATGACTTTCTTTTTTTTGTTTTTGTCCTTAGGGTGACCCATTTTGAGATAGGGTGGTCCAAAACCAAATTTTAGACAAATTTATAGTTTTTAAGAACTGGACCGATTTTCAATTTTTTCTGCATAAATAAAATGAGTTTTCAGAAAAAGTATGTGCATAAAAAAAATTTATCATATTTTATTATCAATGATGAAAAGCTCCAGTTCTTAGTATATTAATGGCGACTACAATTTTCATATATATTTCAAACAAGAAAAATCACACGAAGTACGTTAAGTCATTATTTTGATTGTAATGATTTATTCCACTATTCGTTTTCATCCTTTTTACTATTATCACAAAAGAAGGGTATACCCTGACAAAAAAAACGAAAGGAAATCATTGAAATATCGTATGTAAATTTACTAGAAGATACTATTGCATATTTCATACGATTCTCTAATGGAAAAAATGATCGTATGAAAATTTTCTTCACAGAAAAATGAAGTTGCAATCGGGATTCGAACCATGAACCTCGGGATCCAGAGATGAGCCACAATCCCACGAGACTATCAAAAAGCGTGTCACTGAACTTTGAAGGGTCATGTACAATTTATGCTCTAGGGGGAATGGGGTTTGAAGTTTAGTAACAACAAGCAAAGTTCGAAACAACAAGCGAAAGCAATAAGCTTGAAACGCTAAGGAAGAAAGGAAGAAGTGAATTCGTTACATGTGAATTACATGTATATTTATTTGAAAATACAAACCTCAATTGATCCACCTATTGTGAGATCTGAACCTTTTTTCACTTCTCTGGTAGTACTAGGAATACGAACCCGGATGTGGTCATTGTGGTCCTGGAATCTTGATATCATCACCATTGTACTTATTGTTGAGCTCTCATGTTATTTGATGTGTCGCATGATGAGTTTTGACCCAAGTTTGAATCTGGCCACACTCCCGGAAGTCACCGGAACATCAACCTGGATGTGACCAATGTGGTTCTGGACTCGTAATATCATTGCCATTGAACTTACTTCTGAATTCTCATTTAATCTGAGTTGTCACATAATGGGTTTTGATCTAAGTCCGAAATTGACCACTTTCCCGGGGGTATCTCCGGAACCAGTAAACCAATTCCAATAAATTTACAAGACGACGTATGAGATCACAATACCTTTCATACATTGTTTCATTCAAGTCGGTTCAGTAGTTGCTTGAGAAACTGAGTTAGAAATTTCGTTACATACACACAGACATGTGTTCAGTTTATTGAGCTGAGTTCGTGGTATGTAACACTAGGCCCACCAGGCCTTGGCTTAAATGGCGATTTTCCAAGATATATACATAGATTTATATGCATATGTATATATATATTTATATACACTTCTTTGTAAGAAGGGTGAAATCGTGGTATATTGGATCTATTGCAAGACTTATGTTTCCTCAAATTTTATGTGTTTCTCATACATTCCCAGACACTGGCCTCCCGGAACCATGATTGCGCAAGTTTGCGCAAGATGAAACCCAGATTTTCAAAAAGCTGGCAAAAAATCTTTAAAATAAGCCTATTGTGGTGTATGTGCGCGTGTGTGCTCACATTTGAATATTTAGTTGAAGTTTTTTTTCCGATTCTCCATACATTTTATATGGGAGCAAAAAATCACGACCACGTAGGTCCCATACTTTGAACAATTGTAGAGAGCACAATTCTCATCCAATCTTCATAAAATTTTGGAAAAAGAAACTTCAAATAGTGTACAAAATTTTGAAAATATATTTGTTGTTGAAAGTCGATTTTTTGATTTTTTTTCGCCTTGGAATCACTGTGCCACGGGGAGGTAGGGATAGGAGTGACTGGACAAGAGGCTAAGGATCGCAGTAGGATCTATTTTATACCAGGTACGCGAAGTACCAATGGTACGTATTGTCCAGTCATTTACCAACCAATTATATTGATATTTTGCTTAAAATTCTTAGTTAATTTGTTTAGGTATTTTACCTCTTAATCTGAGCTCTTTAATACCAAGGTCAGTCATCAAGATCAAAATTAGGTATTCATATGTTGTTGTCTCCTGCTCGAGTAACCAAGTGTCGGACCCTAAACCGGACCTTAACCAAAATAGAAGTCTCTTTTAATCCCACTCGGTCGTAGCGGAAAGATACGCTAAGCCGGGTCGCTTGGGAAAGCGGGCTTCTATATTGAAAGAGATGGTCAATAACGGCGCTCTCGGCGAAATTAAAAACAGAAGATTTCACGAGCTCGTCTGCCATCGTTGGACGCCATTTCAGCAGTGACAGCGGTCAAGTTTCAACGCCACCAGAGATAGGAGATTCAATCGCCATCTGCATCGTCTTTGCCATCTACAAATCCGGTATTGAGTCAGCAAGTCATCGAGAACTCGCCAAAAAACTTGCGCAGGTATGTGGGAACCTTTTCTCATGGCCATGATTGTTTCCCAGTCAATATTTCCCTTTACCGAATGTTTCCAACGCGCCCTTGAAGTCTTTGAACGGAAGGTGCAGCGTACCATCTACGGTGGAGTGCAGATGGAAGACGAAACATGGAGGAGGCGAATGAACCACGAATTGCACCAGTTGCTGGGAGAACCTCCCATCGTACACATCACAAAAATCGGTCGATCACGATGGGCTGGGCATATCGTAAGAAAGTCGGACGGCAGCCCTGTGAAAATGGTTCTCGAAAACGAACCGACAGGTACAAGAAGAAGAGGCGAGCAAGGTGGATCGATCAAGTAGAAGGTGATTTTCCAAGATATATACACAAGATATAGACTCTCCTTAGACAGCGAGGCTGGCGCGACAGCCATGGACCGAATAGAATGGAGACAACTTCTGTGTACAGCAGAGGCCACGCCGGCCATAGTCTAATTGGTAAGGTAAGTAACCGAATGTTTATCTACTAAAGCAGCAGATATCTAGTGCAAAAATTGCAACACCATGGAAAATTTTAAAAGTGGCCTCTCAAACGACAATTTTGGATTGTTGATGCAAAGTTCTTAAGGCATTGATTCTAACTTACGGTTTACTCGATATAGCTTTAAACATTACAAGAGACTTTGTTTGGTCATCGATCGCGAATTGATGTATCCAGTACTTTTAATATTACTGTAAACTGGAAGTTCGTTGAATTTGAACTTCAATTATGTTCCAATCTGAAAACCTCAATCCCCGCAAAAAGTCATAATTTCCTTCACCAGCAGAAATTCTCATCCACTGAGCCCATTCCTCCTACTTAGAATAAACAATCATCCTAAACGATAGTCAAACAACTTGAGAACCATACCCGGATCATCAACCCATTCACTCTCTGCTCAACATACACAAACACGCATACAAAAGCCCCCTCTACAATAGAGCCATAGCAGGCATGGAGTGTTTGATAGTCTGGCCTCGATAAGGTCAATTAGCGTAATTCGATTGTTTGCCATCATCCCCCGACCAAGATCTCCAACAGCAGTGGTGCCTCTGCTGATGGTGCTTCTGCTACTGGCGGCCGTCCGGGTCAAGCTGACTGATGAACTTTGCTAATGAAATCTTCTACCGCAGCATGACCCAAGCAGCTGAGGTTTTGAGTTTGAAAGTTGCTTCCATGCTTGCTGACCAACCGACGACGACGACGACGATGGCGAAAGGAAGATAGAAAAAGATTTGAAAAAAAAACTAACCAACAAACTATTGCCATAGTCCTCGATTGATGATGGTCAGTGAAATTTCCTTCGGGCTTTCGGGTATTGTTCTTAATTTATTTCATTGTTTTCCTTTTTTTTATGCTGGGGGAAAATAATCAGATTAGGGCCTTGATTAGGGACTGAAAAGTTGGAAGCTCTGCGATATTGATCCTGTGACTGAAAATGATTGGTCGTCGTGGGAAACTTAAAGTTCATCTTCCAGCATGTGCCTTGTTTTTAAGAGATATGTTTTGAGGCTATTTTGTTAACATTTTTCATCTACTATTATTATTACTTGTTAGAACTGTGTTATATCTAATTGTATATGGTCCCGAATGACAAAATCAAGTCAACCTAATTGTATTTGATTACCTTAAAGTGTTCTCATTGATTGATTTCATGATAAGATCGATTCCCCACTGATTAGATGAATCAGAGCGAAAAGAACATAATAATAATTGTCTATGAATGGCATAACTTCCGGTAATTTATTAGTCTGAATGCCACTTTATCCTTTCGAATCAATACCCATTATTGACAAGATTTATTGTCTGGCTTGCGAACAGAAACAGATGCTAATGCTTTCTCCGCTTAATAATTGATCATACTGCGAAGATTATTTCCGAACCAGCTGCCAGCAGGCAATTGCTTATCAGTTACAAGAGCTTCAGAAGGATGATTTTATTTCAAACGTTCTCGGCAAGGAGCAAATCAATATTTTTATTGAAACATGAACAGACTAGGCTCACCACGTGTGGCTAACAAGGAAACGCACTTCAGCGGAAGAAATAAATTGCTTTTGATGGTTAAGGTGCATTTATTTTTAGGCAAATCGAAGCAACATCAACAGGCAACATTTGTCCCATGCATTGTTCCCTTGATTGAAAAGCAATGTTGTTGTTTTTTACTATACGCAGCATTTTTGCTGTGTAATGTTCCATCTAATTGCCTCAATGTTTTTGAGTCTTAACGTTCCAGTTCACATTTTGCCATCGACCTTAAGAAAATATAACAGGCCGTATAGCCCATCATTGTGCTTGCCACACACTACGCGATTGGATGCTTTGAAATGGCAATGAAAGCTCGCAATTATGAACTGTGTAGGCTAGGCTGATGCAAAATTTGAAATATTTGCTCCCCTAAGCTTAATCGACGCCAATTTGGGTCCTGATAGTCCCCAAAATTTTTTAACACATTTGGTTTTAATTTGGCTTTGCACACGCTATTCAAAGTTTGTATGGGAATTAGTATGAAGAATCTCAAACTTACAATTCCAGATCCCTAACATCTTGATATTATGTCCTTAAACCAAATCTTATATACATTCATATAGTGTAAGTTGTCAACTATCAAAATGCCGAAGATACTTGACATGTAAATATTATACAAAAATAGTTATTCAACAAATATAATAATAAGAAGTAAAAATATGTAATGTATATAAAATATCTAAATAAAAAATGGCGTCGATTAAGCTTAGGGGAGCAAATATTTCGAATTTTGCATCAGCCTAATGTAGGCGCTTAAAAGAACACTAATTTGAGCGGTAGGCAAAGTCCCGTTATAAAGTCAAGTAGAAGAATATGAACCGGTACTTTCGATAAATCTTACCATCAGACGGCGACCAAAAGTCGTATGAGTTAAAAAATTGAGAGATCCAATACTTTTCATTCAAAACAAAAACGTTTGCATGGTACCTAATATGAATGAATCCTTCGTTTATCACATGGCTTTGACACTTTATTCAACGATCTTTCGCCTGCTCTCAACTCACTAATGTAGAAGCGTTTTCACAGTTATAAATTAAGAGCTTTTCTTGACAATACCAATGCACAAATTTGTGTATCGTATCACAACGACAATGACACTCTATGTCCAGGGAATCTAATCCGCTACCCCCGATTTGGTTAACCGTGCTCCTACTGACTGGGGTCTCTCGGAGAAATACATGCTAACATCCCCCAGAAAACTGTCACATACTTTTTTTTACATACTTTATACTTCAGCCATTTACACCAAAAAATTTGGCAAGAAGGAAATGGAGTGGCAGGTCATATGCGGATGTTGAAAAATATCTCGTCCATTCATTACGACAGATACAATGACTGGTCAAATCTATGTGAATTAGTGTCTGCAAGAAAGGATTCTAGCCTTGATCAAACAGCATTACTACACTCAGGAAATTATCTAAGACTCATTTCATACGAAATCGTAAGATATGATTACAGTTGCATTAGTCGAGAAAATATTCATACGATATTCGAATGAATTTCTTACGATTTGTTCACTCAGTGTAGCCTACAATCCTTTGGCCTGATCTTCCTGGCATTACTCTAAATATGCACTGGTACAAAAAAAGGAACAATGTCGTATTTGTACCAAAGGAGATGAATCGAACAAACTGTCCAGAGATTCGCCCTATCGAAACTTACTGGGCTTTGACGAAGGCGAAGCTGAGAAAACACATGAAACCAGCGGATAGTGTTGAAAAACTTAAGAAAGATTTGCCAAAAGTGGTGAAAATGCTAGGAGAAAGAACTGTGCAGAAGCATATGAGTAGTGTTAAGGGAAAAGTAAGAGAACTCGCCTACCCTACGTAAAATCAAGCAAATTGAAATGAATCTGGAAAGTTACTTCTATGTTATTAACTATGTTTGAGAATAAAACAGCAATAAAATAACTAAAATCACAGTATGGTCATTTTTATTTGAGAGAGAAAGTGTATTTATATTTTTCGGAACAGTCTATAAAAAGAGAACACAGCACAACATATTCAACAACAATAAAAATAATACCGTAAGTCGACGAAAGGTGGCCAGCAGGTGGTTTAAAGTCACACATTTGCAAGACACAAAGGAATGAGGGAATAATGTTTAGAATGAAAATCAGATATCCAATACTCACGAACGAATCCAAGCTAAATGGTTAGTGAATTTTTGGTACTTCGCGTTTTTACTTACAACTTACTTACTTGGTTGGTAAATGACTGGACAATGCGTACCATTGGTACTTCGCGTACCTGGAGGTATAAAATACTTAGATCCTACTGGGATCCATAGCCTCTTATCCAGTAACTCCCAACCCCTACATCTCCGTGGTGCCGACTGGGGTATGAGTAACCATAGAAAAGATCGGGTAATCAACCCCGGTGGGACCTTGATCATATGCTGACAGGGAAGGGGGGCTACCCTCTTCGAAAGATGCAGTCTATCTGAGCGTGTATTCTGCATATCATGATCGGCTAAGAACAGAGTCTGTTTTCCATGTTAGGAGCGGCTGATCACCCTCCCCATGCCAGTTCGAGACTCTAAACAGTGCTGTTCGATTCCTCATAGTTTTTCACATAAGACATGTCTCTTTTCAAGCAAACAATACTGCGGCAATTGTAGTTATCGGAATAAAAACTGAAGAACACACCGATTTAGGGTGAAATGGAGCAAAATGAGCCACTTCCCATGCTCTGTACAGGATGAAATCAGTGGCAATCGATTTATTGGAGTTTTTTTTTTCTATTGAATAGCATCAGTTCATGTATAAATACTAGTGGATTTGAAATAAGTCCGATTACAGCCTCGATTATGCCCACTGTGTGACGGTGGATCGCTTTCTCAAACAGATTCGATACTCCTGAGAGAATGCTGATGGGCCTATAGCTCTTGGGACATGAAGGATCTTTCCCAGGTTTCTGGATGGGGATGACATTGGCTGACTTCCAACACGAGGGGAAGAAGTCAAGACGGAGGCATTGGTTGAAAACCATCACCAGATGGTAATGAAACTGTAGGCTTAATTGCGATAAGTCCACGTTCATGATGCTATAGAAACCTCGGGCCTTCATGTTCTTTGTGCCTTTGATATAAATCGACAATTCGTCAGCTGAGATCTCCAACTCTTCTGTGAAGTCATTGGGGCTTATATGGATGTTAGTAATAAGCGCGCTAACGGTAGCTTCGTGTGGACTGACGATGTTTTGTCCAAGATTGTAGGAGCTGACGAAGTATAGACTTATCTAAGCAGCCTTTTCTGCAGGAGTTATCAATCGATCCTTAGAGCCATTGCTGTTTAGTGGTTTTTAAAATCTTTGTCAACTCCCAGTATGACTTTGCACAATCTGGGAGGGAGCGGATCTTGTCGGCAAAATTGTTATTCTTAAGGTCCACCATTCTGGCCTTTTCGTCACTCGATTAAAGTGCCTTTTTATCGTTGGCAAACCAGTTCGCTGGTATTGCCTTCGGATGGCGTTTCGCAACTGTATTAAATCTTTAGTGGGTCTATCAATGGGTACAGAGTTGCTCACCTGGTCAATCATCGCTACATGTTGCTCCCAGGCCTTCGAGATGGCTTGCTCGATGCCCTGTAGCTGCCGATCGATGTCATCAGTTGACTCAAGGTGCACGTTGAAATCGACGGTGTCGTCGACATGTTGTCGGAACCTCTCCCACCTGGCACGACGGTAGTTCCGTCTGGTGTTCCGATGCCAGTTGACCGAGGACCCATCTTCGGCCACCACTGGATAGTGCTTCGAGCTGAGCTCCTGGTGTACTACCGCTTGGGCGATGTTGTTCCCTATGTTGGTGAGGAAGATGCTGATTGTCGAATGGACCCCGGATCTGGTGGGAAGAACAACTGGTGCAAGTTTGAACAAAGAAGTCGATCACGTTATAACGTCAAATGGAACTCGAAAGAAGAAAGATATTGTGCACAACCACATGAAAACTCCGGAGATCCAAGCTGGCTGAAGATGCCGAAAACAACATTTTGTCGAGAGCTCAAAACCTAAAAGGAAACTCTGGGTGAGGGAAGGAATCAGCGGACGTACAAAAAAAACTGGAACCAGTGATTGTCAGCTTCGCTGCGAGGTGTTGAGGTGCATCAAAGCCAACCCCGGTCTTTCGAGCCGAGATGTATCCAGAAGGTACAACGCCAACTTTCAAACGATGCAGAACATCCTTGTCAGGGAAGCATACAAGGCTTACAAAGCCAATAAAGTTCTTAACCGGCCCATGAAGCTGAATTCCGTGGCCAAAACTCGTGCAAGGCCCTTGTACGACCGTGTTTTGCTGAAACACAAGGTCTGCACTTTGATCGATAACATAACATACGTCAAACTCGATTTTAAGCAGCTGAGGATGGAATGATTCAGGTTCGTGTTTGTGGACAAGTTCGCGAAGAAGGCCATGATTTGGCAAGGGATTTTCAGTTGTTGCCTGAAAACGGAACCGTGCGTCACATCCTCGACGATGATATCCCCTGTTTGTTGATCGTCTTTATTTGAGAGGCTTTCAGCCGGTGGCCACACATCCCCTGTTGACGAAGAATGCCTAAAAAACCGTGTATTGCCGTTCATCCACAAGCATAGGGGCAAAGTTATCTTTTGGTCCGATTTGGCCAGCTGCCACTACTCCAAGGTGGTTCTGGAGTGGTAAGCTGCCAACAAGATCAGTTTTGTCCCCAAGCTAATGAATCATCAGAATTGTCCTGAATTTCAACCAAACGAAAAATACTGGGCAATTTCAAAGCAGTGACTTCGACAAAGAGGCGAATCTGTCAAGGACATCCAGCATATGCGGGCAAAATGGAAGAAATGTGCTGATTCCGTATCCGTTTACACTGTGCGGGCGCTGATGGGCTCCATCAAGAAGAAGGTTTGAGATTTCGTTTGAACTGTAGAAATGTAACCAACTAACGACTTTGAAGTTTTAATAAAACAACTATAAAGCAACCATTAATGAACTTTTTAAGCTAATTGAATCACGAATTGCACGTTTTTTTGTGCGTACCAATTTACTTTTAGTAAGCCTTAATAAGTATGGATAATTTCCTACGATTTCAGAGTATCCTGTGGCATCCGATTCAGTAAAGTTTTTGTAACCAGCTTGGCATTGCGTCTTGGGATTTTGCAGCCGATGATCTAAATAAATTGGTAATATATTATTTTACTTATTTTGTTTTTATTGTGTAAAATGCGCTAATTATATTATAATATTTTGGAATTGGAAATATTTTCTTAACATCATCCACCAGGACCTCAGTAGTGAACAGCAATTTCTCCTAGAACCAAAGATATGAAGAGCGTGGGTCCTCCCTTAGCTCAGTCAGTAAAAGCGCAGCTACAAATCAACACCATGCTAGAGGTGGCTGGGTTTGATTCCCGGTCTGGTCTAAAAAAAATTCGTAATGGAAAATCTCTTGACTTCCTTGGCATAGGGTATGATTGTCACAGTCATACTAATGCAAAAATAGTACCTTGCATAGAAAGCTCAGTTAATAACTGTGAAAGTGCATTTAGAATACTAAGTTGAGAGCAAGCAATGAGAAAATTGCGAAAGCAATAAGCAAGAAAGAATGAGCGTTCGGCAGACTAAGAAATTAAATAGAAGTAGTTGGAAGTTTGGCGTAGGGCTTTTTGTTCAGTAGTATTTTGAAGCAAACCACACTTTTGCCACACATCCCCATGCGGAGTAGGTCAAGGCAGGAACGGATCCACGGATCGCTGAAAAGTTTCACTTAGATGACAGTTGAAACTCTCCACTTTACTTCGTGGTACAACATCGGTACGCGAATTTGCAAAGAAACTAAAACTACCGAAAAGTACCGTGTTTTGTGTTTGCAAATCATTTGACCAGCGCTTGCCTGTGGATCGGAAAGTTGGAAGTGGGACAAATCGAAAAGTATGCTCCCATCAAATGGACAAGAAGGTCATTAGTGAGAAAAATCCCAATCTTTCTGTGCGAGAGGGCTCCAAAGTGTTCAAATTCTCGAAGCAGTATTTGATTCAGCACGCCATATGTAGATGTGCTCGAAAATCTAAAAGCTTCATCCCTTTCGGTACTATCAATAAGGATGTGTATGAGAAAGAATGTCTGCAATAGCGGTTGCTACCGTTTATCTGAAGCCACGATTCTCCAGCTCTGTTTTGGCCTGATTTGGCAAGAGGTCAAATACGTGCCAGAAACAGCCAGTCCACCTAACTGTCCAGAACATCGCCCGAAAGAGAAGCACTGGGCTCTAGTTGAGCGGAAACTCTTCGAAACTAAGAATAAAGCAAATGGCATCGATGATTTCAAGAGAAGATGGAGAATCGTCACGGCGGGCGTATCTGACGATACCGTACGGAACCTGATGGTGGGTGTACCACGGGAGCTCGAGAATTTTAAAGCAAGATAGGTTACGATATTAATCAAGTGTTTCTAATGTAATTTTAATAATATTATTGTGAAATAAACAATCGGTTTTGATTAATTATGTGTAAATTTTTGTTGCTGCTATTATTTTGGTGTCCAATATTTAACGTGGACAGCCTTTAAATATTTGATAAAGGTATCAAAAAGAAGAATTCATTGAGATTGAAATTCAATTACTTTAGACGCCAAGAAAACTCGACATTCGTAGAAGTATATAGAATACAACAAAGAACTAAAAAGAATTTGGATGACATATATTGTATAAATATTCCGTGTTAAAGCCATGAGCCAGAGATGAATTGCTTAGGAAATTATGCTCAGGATTGTGCATAACATCGAGGGTCGATGGTGAATTCCAATTTGTTTTAAAACAAATCTTGCGAAAAAAAATAAAAGCTCAATAACGTGTACATCAATGAACATTCCGATATATGCAAACAGCGTAATAAAAACATGTAAGTGATTGAAATATGTCATCTTCCCTTCTTTTCAAAAATATATAATAATCAATCTGTGATTTGCTTTGAACTATTGAGCAGCAGCTCCATATGAACTTATTAGCATTAGCATTAGCATTAGCATTGACGTTTGCACACCTCGTGGATGGAGCTACGATGAGGAATAATTCGTTGAAGACATTGCATGTCACCATGAAACGAAACCTAATTACGGTTACTGTTACGTTTCTTCACGCAATAATCTCTACGAAGACACTCCTCAATCGCTCACCTGGCCACGTCCATGCAACCGTTGGTGATAGGGAGGATTTGGTATCTACCTTAAGAAGACACGGGGAACCCACGTAGCCTTCAGTAGATATCAAAGGAAAAAGGAAATTAATAGTCGAAGAGAATAGATAAACAGAATGCCCTGTTTGATGTACAGAACAAAAAATATTCAAACATGGTCGTTGGGAGCATCTAGTCTAAGAAGGTTAAGTGATGCTCCATTTCTCTTCAAACGGTTGGGACTTTAGCATTAACTATAGTCCTAGCACCATATGGCTTATGGTTATAGCGCCATTACTCGCTCTCTGAAAAGAGAAGAATGTCACCGAGATAAGCCTATCCACTTCCATTTAACATAACGCCAAATATATTGAGTGTCGTATAACCACTTCTCTCTGCGTAGGCTTGGCAGTCGGTTGGAACATGAGCACTAATTCTTGTCTTAGCCTTCTTTGGCTTATGGTTCCCTTTAAAAAGAAAAAGGACTCACCGCCACACACACACACACACACACACACACACACACACACACACACACACACACACACACACACACACACACACACACACACACACACACGTGAATATACGTTTGCGGCCGTACATGTCAGGCGCTGCTTAGGTTGATGTTTTAGGGCGGTGGGAGTGGACTAAGATTGCATTATACAACAATGTTTTTCCAAGTTTGGAGTAAATAAAGCCATCAGATTGATTCCGCATCGAACGCTGAAGTGCTTCGGTCGAGTTTTTTTTCACTCCGCACTACGCTTTGTTTTCCAACCTTGGTTGAACCAACCACGTGATTATTGTGGAAAAATAAGTGAATTGTTTTCAACCGCCGAAATCCAGCCGAGCGTTCCTTAAGGGAAGCAGACATTCCCGGCCGAGTCCGACGGATGTTCTGTAAAATTACCAACCGGTACCCATCATCACCATCAGCATAATCGCAGCAGTGACGGTCATCGCCCCACTCACAGGCGGTCACCAACCGGTGCTTTGTTTAAGAGCAACAGCAGACGGAGCCTCATAGACGACAATAGCCTACACAACAGCAGCGGGCAAGTAGCACATTTGTTTTTGTTCCCTCTCGTCTGTTAGTGGAGTGTGTATTTTCTTCCATATAGTAGAATCGTTTGCATAGGGTGGTTCAAAAAAAAACATTTGATTTACCTTATTTGTTTTTGTTATTAATTTTTTTTTCTTTTTTTTTATTGTTTTTTGATTAAATTTATTTTTGCATGGATGTTCCTAAGGGGGGCAACTTGCCTCCCAAAGATATTTTTAGGACACGCTGTTATCAGCCGTCTTCTGCCTCTCCTTGGGTTGTCTACTTTCGGCAGAAAGCGAAAGCCCTAGACTTTTTGGGCATTAAACGAAATTTGACGCGTCGTTATCCGGGGACCGAATTTCATCAGGTCAACCGAAACAAACTGCGTGTTACTGCACCTACGTATAAAAATGCAAATGATATTGCTAGTGACGTAGGTTACAATGCCGAGTACTACGTCTACATCCCATCTCGAGATGTGGAGATAGATGGTGTGGTTTCTGCAGCGACCCTGACGTGTGAAGACGTTATGGAAGGTATGGGGCGACTTCCTAATTCTGTTTCGTCTACCATTGAAATTTTGGAATGTAAAAAATTGCATGCAGCATCAATGGTAGATGGAAGAAAGACGTATTTACCGTCGGACTCGCTACAAGTGACCTTCGCCGGATCAGTTCTCCCAAAATTCGTTGAAATTGATAATGTTTTCTTTCCAGTGCGCCTTTTTGTACCAAGGGTATTTAATTGTACCAAGTGCAAACAGTTGGGTCATACGGCTAATTTTTGCGACAACAAGCCCCGTTGTGGCAAATGCGGCCAAAGGCATTTAGAGGATGCTTGCCAACAGGAAGCAACAAAGTGTGCTTACTGTGGCAAAGAGCCTCTACATGATTTGCAGAACTGCCCCATGTACAAGAGGCACACTGGTAACGTGAGACGTTCCATACAAGAACGCTCCAAGCAGACGTATGCAGAAATGTTAAAGTCGCAAAACGGAGCGTCTGCATCGTCTGCATCAGCCCCCAGAAATGAAAATCCTTTTATAATTTTGTCTTCCGATGAACTGGACTCTGACGTAGCCGATGAGAGTGGTTTTCCGGAGGTACACGCCCCCGGTAAAAGGAAGCCATGTAGTTCCCCGGGTGTGCGCCGGAAACAAATAAAAGCCACTCTCAAAAGCTTGCAAAAAAATGGAGGTAGCGGGGTCCATTTAAAAACCGAATAAACCGGTAATAGCTGATGCATCCGTTCCTAGCTGTAGCTATGCCGCCCCGCCGCTACCTAATAACAGTAACCGTAAGAGGTTGCCAAAAACACCAAAAACAAGTACTACGTCTTCTCGCAATTCAAAAAAAAATATCCCGTCCAAGCGAGGTAAGATTAATTTTAAGGACATTGTGGATAATATTTTAAATGCTCTTGGTCTTTCGGATGCTTCACCGCTCCGAGGAATTATCGACCTGCTTATTCCTATAGTTGGAAACTACTTTAAGCAATTGACTGTATCATGGCCCCTCATTGGTGAGTTCATATCTTTCGATGAATAATTCGTCGAGTGAGGTCCAAGATATGATCACCGTATTACAATGGAACTGTCGTAGTCTAATACCTAAATTAGACTCGTTCAAGTATTTGATTCACAATTCTGATTGTGATATATTTGCTCTCTGTGAAACATGGCTTTCTCCTGAAGATGAATTAAACTTCCACGATTTTAACATTATTCGCCTGGACCGAGATGATTCATATGGTGGCGTACTTTTGGGGATCAAAAAGTGCTACCCCTTCTATAAAATCTCACTCCCAATAATCTCAGGCATTGAAATCGTCGCTTGCCAAATAAATGTAAAGAATAAAGATCTTTGCATAGCTTCTGTCTATGTCCCTCCGAGGACATCAATAAACCGCCGTCAACTTTGGAGTTCAGTTAATTTACTTCCATCTCCAGTTTTGATTCTGGGCGATTTGAACTCCCACGGTACTGCTTGGGGCGAACAATACGATGACAATAGAGCGGGTATTTTCTATGACTTATGCGACGATTTCAACTTGACCATCTTGAACACTGGGGAAGCGACACGAATAGCAAAACCTCCTGCCAGGGAGAGTCGACTTGACATATCTTTGTGCTCTAATTCACTATCATTAGATTGCCTTTGGAAGGTAATCAATGATCCCCATGGTAGTGATCTCTTACCAATTATTATCTCAATCACAACTAGTTTGAAAAAAACAGACCAGTCAACCCATGTCCCTTATGACCTCACGAGGCATATTGATTGGCAACATTTTGCATCGGCGGTAACCCTTGGTATTGATTCTACCGATCCTCTTCCACCATTAGAAGAGTATCGTTTCCTTTCCGAACTAATGTACAAAAGTGCATTAGAATCTCAGAAACGACGTGTTCCAAGTGCATCCCTCAAAAGAAGACCCGCCACCCCTGGATGGGATGACGAATGCACTAAGTTGTATCTTGAGAAATCCGATGCGTTTAAAGATTATCGTAGACATGAAACATGTGAGCTTTTTGAAAAGTACCTAAAGCTTGAAAAAAAGCTTAAAAACTTACTCAAAGCAAAGAAACGCAATTATTGGCGTTCGTTTGTAGAGGGACTATCTAGAGAAACCTCGATGACAACGCTTTGGAGAAAGGCTCGTTACATGCGAAACCGCTCATCCTCCAATGAGAGTGAAGAATACTCCATGCAGTGGATATTCGACTTCGCTAAAAGGTTTGCCCAGACTCTGTCCCAACACAACCGAATTTACGGGATTCCACCCGAAGTAACGGTTTTCTGGACGAACCATTTACAATGTTGGAATTTTCAATGGCACTTCTTTCATCGAACAACTCTGCTCCGGGAAGCGATATGATTAAATTCAACCTTCTGAAAAATCTCCCCGATGTCGCTAAAGACGATTACTTAACCTGTACAACACTCTCTTAGGATTAAACATAGTTCCACCCGAATGGAGACAGGTTAAAGTAATAGCTATTCAAAAGCCTGGGAAACCAGCGTCTGATTACAATTCATACCGTCCGATCTCTATGCTATCGTGTTTAAGGAAATTGTTAGAAAAAATGATCCTATCAAGACTTGACCGCTGGGTTGAATCAAACAACCTGCTATCAAATACGCAATTTGGTTTCCGAAAGAGCAAAGGAACAAACGATTGTTTAGCGTTGCTTTCATCTGATATACAGCTGGCCTTTGCACACAAGGAGCAATTGGCTTCAGTGTTTCTGGATATCAAGGGCGCATTTGATTCAGTTTCCATAGATATACTGGCAGATAGCCTGCACAGTAATGGTTTACCAGGAATTTTGAATAATTTTTTGTATAATTTACTGTCAGAAAAACAAATGACCTTCAATCTAGGTCAACTGACAACTTCCAGAATTAGCTACATGGGCTTACCCCAAGGCTCATGTTTAAGTCCCTTACTTTATAATTTTTATGTTAAAGATATTGATAATTGCTTGGAAAATAGATGCACGCTAAGACAACTTGCAGACGATGCTGTGATCTCCTTAAGAGGTCCGCGTGCGGAAGTCTTGCAAAGACCATTGCAAAATTCCCTAAATAATCTGTCCATCTGGGCCAGAAATTTGGGGATCGAGTTTTCACCGCAAAAAACCGAATTGGTAGTGTTTACTAGAAAGCGGTTCCCAGCCCAACTGCGTCTCAAGCTGTTGGATAGAGACATTACCCAATCTTTGACCTTCAAATACCTTGGAGTCATGTTTGATTCAAAATGCACTTGGAGTACTCACATTGCGTATTTAAAACAGAAATGTCAACCAAGGATCAATTTTCTAAGATCAATTTCCGGAACATTGTGGGGTGCTCACCCGGAAGACCTTATTAAACTCTACAAAACAACTATTCTTTCAGTTCTCGAATATGGCTCTTTTTGCTTCCTCTCGGCAAGAAACAGCCACCTCATTAAATTGGAACGCGTTCAATATCGTTGTTTACGTATTGCCCTTGGCTGTATGCATTCAACGCATAATATGAGCCTGGAGGTTCTGGCAGGAGTTAAACCCTTACAGAACCGCTTCTGGGAGCTCTCATCTAGAATACTGGTCAAGTGTGGAATCAGTAACAACCTTGTGATTGAAAACTTCGAAGAAATGCTCGAATTGAGTACCCAGTCTAGATTCTTGCGAATCTATATTAACTATATGTCATCCATTATTAGTCTTCCATGCTATAGTTCTCCTAGTGTACGCTTCCCTTATCACAGTTCCTCCATTGATTATGATCTCTCCATGAAACAGGCCATTCAAGGAGTTCCAGATCAACTTCGGCCTATTTTAATTCCCCATATTTTTATTGAAAAGTACCGACATGTCAATTGCAATAGTAGATTTTTCACTGATGGGTCGCGCATTGATGGATCCACTGGTTTCGGTGTTCACAATGAATACACATCTGCCTTCCGGAAACTTCAGGAACCTTGTTCCGTATATGTTGCTGAGCTGGCAGCAATCAATTTCGCATTGGGGATAATTTCCGGCATGCCCATAGACCATTATTTCATCTTCTCAGATAGTCTCAGTTCTATTGAGGCCCTGCAGTCGATGAAAACAGTAAGGCACTCATCTTACTTCCTTGCAAATATAAGGGAGCAGATGTGTGCGTTGGTCGAAAGATCATTTAAGATTACCTTTGTATGGGTCCCCTCACATTGTTCAATCCCAGGCAATGAGATGGCGGACTCTCTAGCAAAGGTGGGCGCACAAGAAGGCGATATTTTTGAAAGAAGAATTTCACATGATGAATTTTTCCCATTAGTACGTCAGAGTTCTCTTCAAAGTTGGCAAAACGATTGGACAAGTAATTCTCTTGGGCGGTGGTTACATTCCATTATTCCAAATGTTTCGTCGAGATCGTGGTTTAAAGGTCTGGATGTAAGTCGCGGTTTCATTCGTGTGATGTCAAGACTTATGTCCAACCACTACTCGCTAGACGCACATCTCTACAGAATTAACCTCGTCGATAGCAATTTATGTAGGTGCGGAACCGGTTATGATGACATCGCTCACGCAGTTTGGCATTGCCCGGATAATGATGCCTCCAGAGCACGACTATTGGATACCCTAGTGGCCCGAGGTAGACAACCCTTCCGCGAGATAAGAGATGTTTTGGGAATGCGTGATCTTCCCTACATGCAAGCGATTTACGAATTCCTTTGTTTGTCTGATCTAAGAGTGTAACGTCATCACCCTCCTTCCTTCCACTCTAGTAAATTCCCTACCATTGTGTCCCAGTTAACCTATCCATTTGTTTCCGTGCTACTTGTACCTGCCTAGCAATCTGTGGTCACCCATCTGCGGCTTTGTTCCTGGAAGGGACTACAGGGATCGAGGATTTGGTAGATGTCGCAACCAAAAGCAGCAAATAATGGCTTAAATAAGTTACCTACCTAGCCCTTTCCAAACGAAAATGTGACCCATTAACCTCGAGCTAGCCACGAGTAATTGGCATCCCTCTTTTACTAATAACAAAAAGTAAAAATTGTTGTACAACAATATTGAATATCGGCTCCGTAAAGTGTTACACACGCCTGAGCCTAACAAATAAACGAACTGATTATAATAAGCCATCAGATCATCAGAGTTATATAAAATTAGTTGTACTTATCTGTAAAAAGTCCAGTATCCATTACTGTCCTTGTCTTCTCACATTCATTTCATTTACTACGTTGTTGTAAATGCCCTTCTGCAGGTTACATGAAAAATTTCCTGCTCTCAAGAACATCTTTAGCCAGAAATTTCATCACTGCAGCCGGAACCTGGCGAATACGATCCTGGTCCAGACGGTTCTTCTTCTTTCCTAATTGTAAAAGACACTCTTCTTTCTTCTTAACACTTCATAGAAAATTACTACGAAAGCCATTGTTTAAAAAAAACGGATTCGCCCTAATTTAGATGTTGGCGCTGACTTGACAGCAGAATTCTAACAGCCAGCAGCTCCATATGAACTTATTGTTCATAAATGATGTAGGAACCAATCTCCAGATTCCCCCGAACAATTTTCTTTTCTTCTTTTTTCCAAATGCTAGCCACTCAATAATTGTATGAGTGTGTCCTTCTTAGAAATTGTTTCGAATCACTTGCACTATTACTTTTACTGAAATCTTTTACTAATTGATCTGACAATCGAATCCGCCACCACAGGTTTGACAATACTGTGCCTTAACTGATTTAATTATTCGAGACCCCCATATGTGCATAACAGTGTACCTACAGCATGCCATATCACAACAGTACTCTACACAATATCATTGCAACACATTTCAAGAACGAATGCCATCGAGGTGTTTATCTTGAATGCACATAAAGTTTCTAAGCGCTATGTCAACATACGGCATGTGAAATATTTTTGATATGTGAAAACCCAAGTTATGCGGTTCGCCTTACAGGAGGACAACATGCCATTCAGAGAACGAATGCAGGGCGGAAATGCTCCCTGGAAGTTGGCATTCTATTGAAGTTTTCAAGGCACAAAGCTTCCATTTCCTTGCTGACAATATTGGTATGTGTGAACGTACGAACGTTGAAAATTTAGCAAATTGGAAGGGGTAATATGATGACACTTGAGAAAAGTTCGAAGAATTTCCGTTTTGGGGAATCTGTAGGAAATCATTGGGAATAGTTTGAGTTAAGAAATTTCCTGGCTACTGTAATTGGCTTTTAACTATAGGCTCTTATCAACCAACACTTTACAGTATCAGATAAACAATAAGACCAATTGTCGATTTAAATTGAAACGCTTCAACTTTGTTAAGCAGGTTCTCTCCTATGGAGATACGTTGTATTGCATTTTTAACTACTCGGCATCAGTGCATAACTTGACATCGAAATGTATTCCATGAACTGTGTGCTGTGATGCAACCTTGACATTCTTTTCCCCATCTTGCCGCATTGATATTGAAAGGACGATTTCATGAATAACCCAGCATGAATCATGTGGGAAGCTCAAAGGATTTCACATCTGTCCTTGGTTGCATTGAAGCATAACGTGACTGTGAAGCTTTTGGATTCTGCATCTGGTCAGATAAAGACGTCATTTCGCTGAGGATAAGAGGAAATTGCTCTACAGCAGCACAGGTTGAATGCCATTCATGCATATTATCATCGACCCTATCTGTTGAGTAAATGTTGACATTTCGCATACCTATATTCTTTCAATTGAAATGATGGTGTAGGTTGCTCAGGGTATTACCAGAATGTCCAAGAAAGATGATCGATTATTTTATAACGAAAACGACTCACAAGTTAAATAATTCTGTTATATTCACCAGCTTATCTAAGAATTGTGAGTAGCTAAGGGCTGTTGATAAACCACGTGGACTTTTCTAGGGGGGCCGGCTGGCCAAAGTCTACACTCCATACACAATTTAAAAAAAAAAGTATGAAAAAATGTCTACGCAGGGGGGAGGGTAGGGTTTGAGATTTTCAAAAATGAGTCTACGTGCTTTATGAAACAGGCCTTACACTAATCAAATTCAAATACCTGTATTTTTTTCAAAAACTTTATGTTGATTATTTAAAAGTCATTGAAGTTTGAGGCATCGTGAGATCTGGCAAAATAATTTGTTTGAGAAAAAATGATAATTTACGTTTTTTAAACATTCATTGGTTTTTTTTTAAAGTTCATTTATTTGTACATACTCAATCAAATCAACTTTAACAATCCTAAGTTTCCGCCGGCGTCGGTGGTGTAGTGGTAAGCGTGACTACTACTGGCACCCCAGTGGGTCTGGGTTCAATCCCTGTCGACGTCGGCGGTTTTTCTGAGGCGAAAAAATCTTGGTCACGTCTTCCTTCAGAAGGGAAGTAAAGCCGTTGGTCCCGGTTCATAGTCATGAGTCGTTAGGGAGGGGCCAGGTGGTGGAGTCGTCTCCCTGGCGTCGGTGATTGTCACCATGTGAGGAAATAGGCCGACGGAAAATAAATAAATAAAAAAAAGCCTAAGTTTCCATTTTTTATACATCAGTTATCTTAAAACTAATGATAGTGCGGTAAAACCGATTTCTCGCGGTTTTCTCGAGGTTAAAAGGAGAACAATAAGTCAGATAGGAAAATGGGCGGTAGTTTAAAATAAATATAGCACATATTTTTAATTCTAAGTTGTCTACTTAAAACTATGCAACTATTGATTTGATTTCTTTTTATGAAAAAAACATAAAAATAACTAAAACCAAACTCAGCGTATAGGTTAATCAAACAACAACCTAATACTAATCTAATTTAATCTAATACACATGATTTAGGTGAGACTAGCATTGACATTTGAGGAGACTGAATAAAGATAATTCTGTAACACCAACTGAAACAGAGAGGCTGTTATTTCCTTGTTCTCCTCACTAATATTAGTCAAAATCGTATAAGTTGTAAAAAAAATGTAAATGTATAAGTTCCATGAACTTCAGATCGCGTAAATCCAGAATGTCTCAAACCGGTACTCTGGGTTGCCTACCTTGTACCCAAAGGGACCTTGGCCAAAGGGAATCATGAAGCTCAGATCTGACTCCACGAGACTCAGACATAACCAAATAACCTGATCTACGTCCTGGTAAACTTGTCCACATTCGCAGGGATTGGTGTCGCTCAGCCCAACAAAACATTGGACATGAGGCACACGAATGAAGTATTGACCCACATCCATCCCCCCAAACTAAGATTTGTTCAACAACTTTGGGATGCCAGAGTATTGAGATTGCCTCAAATCTCCTTTACTCCATTTATACTGCCAGCTGACGGGTGACTGTTGACGAAAAATAGTAAAAAATTCGTTGAAGGCGATTTGTCGATCACAAATATCGCCTTCCATAGCGCCCACCTTTGCAAGCGAGTCCGCTTTCTCATTGCCCGGAATTGAACAATGAGATGGGACCCATACAAAGGTGATGATAAAATAACGCGAAGATAAAGCACTAAGAAGCTCCTGTATTTTCATGAGAAAATACGGGGAGTGCTTTACCGGCCTAAAGGAGCGAATAGCCTCTATAGAACTGAGACTATCCGTGAAAATGAAATACTGATCCGGTGTTCATGAGGCAACAATTTCTAGCGTAAAGTGTATTGCCGCTAATTCAGCGACATATACGGAACAAGGAGCTTGAAGTTTACGATTGGCGCTATAAAATTCATTAAATATACCAAAGCCTGCTGACTCCTCTATCAAAGATCCGTCAGTGAAGAACGATTTAGTGGAATCACCTTGGCCAAACTTTGGAGCAAATTTCACTGGAGCAATCATAGGACGATGATGCTCTGGGATTCCATGAAGCTCCTGCTGACATCCTGTTTTATGTACAAATGGTAGGGGGGAAGGGGTGACCCCGTTACCTTAAGCATTGCGGTTTTTTAAAATTAATGTAATACTTCAAATGACAGGTACCCCTAGCATAATCTTTGATGGAGTATTACTTTATACAATTTGTGCGTTGGAAGTGTCAAAATATGTGTTGTCGGTCAAACAACATACGCAAAACAAACATGGTAAATATTGAAGTTTTTCAATCAGTGCGGGTAAGACCGTCACCCAATGGGGTAAGACCTGCATTCATTTCTATTAAAATATTTTTGATGATTTTTGCAAACGAAATTTAATTTTGAACATGAAGAAATTTTTGATCTCTTGTGATGATTTATCAACCATCTCCAGTGGCCATTTAACAAGGGGTCATCCATATACCACAGAGACATATTTTAGAGTGATTCAGATTCACACATACCCATGTGCCATAATTTTGTTTGAAATCTGTTTTTACCAGTACGAGTAATCTTTTTTTCTGATTCTTGAGCCCTCATGATTAGCACGTAGTATATGGAGAGCCCTTTATATGGCACAGATTCCGGAGTCTCTAAAATCTTCAGGTTTAAAATATGTGCGACAAGCCCAATATTGCCAGAAGTCATTTATTATCAATCAGGGAAATTTTCACTAGACTTTTGATGCGGGTTTGATTTGAAATTTCCATTACGCACCATTTTTGTTGAATGGATGGGCTTACCCGAAAGGCACTTTTTTTCTTAATTACACTGTAAATCTTCGATAATTGATTGAACTTACCTTTCAATGAATGTCAGCACTAAGATACAGTGTAAATGAAAGTACGCGATCGATGGAATTGAATTTCTGTACTTAATTATTTGTTAAGACGTTAAAATCTACCATCGAAAAATTACATCCGGTATTGCTGCAACGACGCTTGCGTTTGTTTTGTTTATTTTCCTCGAGTTTGACAGTTCCTAGTGGGTATGATGTGTCTCGAAATGGTTAAAATGATAAATACTAATATAATAGGTATAGTCAAAAACCTACTGCAAAATGGTTTTCTAGTAAAGCCGTTGGGGTGACGGGCTTACCCACCCTGACGGGGTTACCCACATTTCCCCTACAAAGTCATGAAGCGAGTTTTAGGATTCAACTCGAGAAGCTCCTCAAAGTTTTCGATTACCTGGGGGTTCATAACTTCAATTTGTTCCGGTGAGCTGAAGTTAAAAGAGTGTTGCGTGTCGCGGAATCGCGCCGTGCTAGCGATTCATTCAAAAAACTGCATACAATCGATTGCGCTGTTGTGTGTTGTTGATTTTTTCTCAAGCGAGCTCAGGTCCAAAGTGTCGTCGTTTGCGGGTATTGTGGGGGATGATACTGTGTATTGTTTAGCAACCGTGTAAAGTTAGAGGTCATAAGCGAGTTTATTTTTCTTTTTGATTCTGTTTCCTGCAACCAAGTGCCAATATCTAGAACTAGATTTGAGAGGAAAATACCACAACTGTGAAAAAGTGAATTTTGATTCGGTGTGCAGGCTTAGTTTGTAAATTAATCGGTGCAAGAAGAGTGTATTAGACACAGATATGTTACTACCAGAAGGTTTCCGACACGTCGGTGACGGCCGGGTTGATGTGGAGGAGTGTCGACGGCAGCAGCTGCGAGTCCAGCAGGACTTGGCCATCAAGGATATTGAGGAGAGCTGGTTTGCAAAGCAACAAATGATTTATTTCTACCATATTTTGAAGACAATATCTAATATCCTATTTTATTTCATTTTGTCTATTTTGTTTGGTTTTGTTTTGTTTTTCGTTATGCTTGTCTCTTTTCAGTCACCTTGGAGCAGTCCATTGATTTTGGCGGATAGTGCTACATACTTTCAGCTTATCGTTAACCAAAACGAACCCTGCTGCTAACCTTTCCACCAACTATCCAACATCCCAGTGATTTCTCGGGGAAGTGCAGAGGATTTCTCGGCTTCCTTCAAAGCGAGTATCATGTCAACACGTTCCTTCCCATTCCCTAATTGACCAGCAATCGGGCACAGCCGGCGCCGGTATTGCTTTATAATGGGTCACCAGTTTTTACACATTGAAGATGTATGTTAGTCCCAAACATCATCTGTTGGTTCTTTGTGCAAATACAGCTGATCTGGCAATAACGGAATTGCATCCGTGGGCGGTCAATCATGCTCATGCTCATGCTCAATAACTCTCACCCGTCTCCAATCATCCCGTACATTGTTTAGTTCCACCAACTGAGTATACAACATCAACATGCGCTTCTTTGCTACGTCTGAGAGTTTCATTAACCAAGTTGAACTTGATCCTAGCAGCCCCTGGAGCCGTATTGCCACACGAAAGGAGTGCGAAAGAGAAAGTTCTACCATTGAATAAGGTTGGCTAATCTCATCTATCGAATTCTAGGTTTCCCGGGGAATGATTTGTGCCGGCACAAAACCTAAACAATTTTTTTCACGCAAACTTTAGAATCTAATGGTCCGAGTGTTCCAAAGGGTTACTTATTCCACGAATTTTCACCAGTACCATACCCATACCAGTAACCATATCATCAGCATGATACAAGCGTCAAGATGGCCCTTGTATGATTCTGAATCGGAGTGTAGTGACGTCGGCACAAGCTCGTCGTTCCCGATTGAACTCACCCGATGATGTGCTCTCATCTAAAAAGCTCTTGGCTAACAACCGGTACGCCGTTCTGGAAAACGGTGATACAACGAAAATTTAAAAGAAGGAGAAAATGCCGTCGTTATTCGTAAAAGGATACTATTACATCAACAAGGGCCTGCGGTGCACAATTCAACTCTGCTCGCAAGCCTCTGGTCTCGACGCTATCTCACTACAACGCGGTCGAGGAATCTTGAAACAGATGCAAGTTCAGTATTTCACGCACAACATCGAAGCGAACAAACAAGGTGGTTTTCTGTGGCCACCCAAAGAAGAAGACAGAGGAACTGGCCGAAGAACTAAAATCTAATGGACTCAAATCGGTGCAGATCAACAAAATCCGTCGGCATGGCGCCTCTCGAAGCTATCGGGATCAGCTGCACCAGGTGCACTTCATAAAAAAAACTCGACGTGTATGACAGACCTGCAAAACATTCGAGCCTTGTTCCACATCATCGTCAAGTGGGATCGCTACCAACCGATCCACCATGATGTCACTCAGTGCCAGAACTGCCTAATGTTTGGGCATGGCACCTAAAATTGCCACATGGCGAAGCGATGCGTCGATTACGGCCAACATGATGGTCCCGATGCCTGTGAGCGGATGGAGGATGCTAACGCAGTGTGTGCCAACGGCGGTGCGACACACAAAGCAAACAGCAAAGAATGCCCAGGTGGGCCGAATTTGTTGAAATTCAAAAAAAAAATCGTCGATCAACAACCAACCCGGCCATCATCAATGATCTGGTCCGCCTCCGGCCCTCACGACCGAGCACTTTCCCGCTCTCCCAACACGCCAAGTGCCTCAAACCGTTCGGTCCCCAGTCGGCATTTTGTTCAGCATCGGTTCGCAGCTGCAGCAACCCAACCATCCCAAAGCGATATTCCAGGACCGTCGTACTCTGGTGCAACATCCATCGACACTTCTGTTGAATCTGTTCGGACATACCCCCACTCCCTGAAAACGGATCTCAGTCACTGTTCCCCGATGATACCGCAGTCGTCCACAATGGTAGAGAGTAAGAGCGATTGCATCGAAACTGCAACGAAGCCTGAATGTTCTGTTGAAGTATCTCACAGATTAGAAGATCTGCATCAATGCAGCGAAGACCCAGGTCATTCTACGCACACTCAAAATCGCCCAGACTTGTTCCGGCTGAGGATGTTAAAATTTGTCTAAACGGTACAACAGTGGAGTGGACCAATTCATCCATCTATATTGGCGTGACACTAGATAGCAAACTGAACTTAAGGGAACAGGTTGATAAGACTGTCACAAAATGTAAAGTTCTTTTGAAGCTTATGCGCCCCTTGCATAAACAGAAAGTCTACATTGTTCCTGAAGAACAGGCTTGCTATCTACAAACAGATCATAGTTCCGGTTATTAAATACGGCATGCCGATCTGGGAAAGTTGCGCAAAAATACACCACCTGAAGCTTCAGCGGGTTCAAAACAAGCTTCTCAGAATAATCCTGAACACACCTCCGCGGACGAGAACTACTGAGATCCACCGTCTAGCCGAGATAAAAACACTCGAAGATCGTTTTAGTGAGACTATCAATAGGTACAAGACACGTTGCCACCTATCAGACCTCCAAGTCATCCGGGACCTGGTCCCCTCCCCTCGGTGTTTCAAATTGTAGTTGTTGTAGTTGAGTGGGTTATCAAATTTTATTAATTAAATCAAACCAATTTCATCAAGGCTGATATGTAAATCAACAAAACACACCACAAAACAAATGTAACGAAGAACAAAGATGAAGAGCCCCTCTGGCTAATCAATTAAAATGTAAAGAAACAAATTAAAACAAGGATAAAGACACATTTTAGTAGTACTTCTTAATAAGCTACCTTCGTATTTATTGACCCACGCGCAACTGTCAAAAGAAGTCTGCACATTAAAAGTAGTTGTAATCAAATGGAAAATACTAAAATATTTAGAATACTTCTTATTTCTAGTTACAAAACATTTGATAACACAGAAAGAACTTTCGTTCATTGTACGAAAACAATACGCTACGGATAGTTTGATACCAGTGAAAAAAAAAACGTCTCTCTGTTGGTTGCAAGAACAAATACTAGATCTACTAAATCGACTCAAAATATAATAAAAAAAAAGTGCAAAGTGAATTGTTCAGCGTTTTAGTTTTTAATGTTTCGGTCATGGGGTTCGATCCTGCATCTTATTGAGTCCGTGGTTGATCTCATTAAACTATGTTGACTCGTGAGAAGTCACATGGTTAATGTGTATGCGGTTCTAACTCTCGACATCGCTTTAATTTCTATTTTGAGATGATGTAATGATTGCTGCCCATCCCATCAGCAACACCAACATTGATGAGTACGATTGAAGAAAAGCAGCAATTGGCTTGATTGTACAAATAAGGTGTAATGATTGTAATTTATTAGATGACAAACAATTTGAATGTTTCATACAATTCACGAGACACTTGTTCTATGTACACAATCCATGTTTACGAAACAAGTGAACACTAATTTACGAAAATAAATTTTCAGACAACCCAATGCCCCGGTTCGAGATATTTTGACTGAAGGGATCTGGAGTTTATGAAAATCATTATGTGTTTTTGACTAACATTAGCCTTAGATTGTAGTGAGTTTAACAAGAATGTTTAGTTTTAATTTATTTATATTTTTAATATCTGTGAATATCAGAGATTACTGCAAAATATCCCAAATCGTATAGATTCCCGGAACTACGTTTTATGTTTGACTATCATTAATAATTGCATACAATAACCAATCATTTAACGGTTTCCAAATATATGGCCGAAACATTATAGATTCTAAGAACTATATCACATTTCAACCATCGACGTAAGGCGAGCCATTAATTCAGCGACATTTTTAATGAAACAATGGTTTTTGTTAAACAAATATTTCATTTTTCAACATGGTCCTTTGAGTTCTACGTTCCAAGGTTTCTCATTTTTTTTAGCCAAGAAAAATTATATTTGTTAAGATCATCAAAATAACTTTTTGTTTGTGAGATGATTCATCGTTGCAGTCAAATATTTTTCCAATGTATCATTTTTGTTAGGTTTTGGTACAAGAAATAGTCTCTCTGAGCTAAATCCGGAAAGAGGGGCATATAAGGGAGCAGTTTGTAGCCGAGTTCATGAATTTTTGACAGAGAAACTGCACATGTGTGCAGCCTTGCATGAAACACACCGTTTTCCTTTCTTGAAGGTAATTTAGTTATTGGGGTAAATTTTCAGTTCTATACCGCGAGCATCCAAAAAAAAACGATTGCCATGACCTTATTGGCCGAATATGACGTGACTACCCATCTTCTTGTCATCGATTTCAAATCGACATAATCGATCGAGATCAGCTATGGAGCGTTTCCAGATGAAATCAGCCGGAAAAAGTCAAAATCTTGCACGACCCTCTCCGATTTGGATGAAACTTTGCACATGTCTTCGAAATTGGTGATGATGGATTTTCCGCGGGTTAAGGGAATTTTTTGACTCAAGACAAATTTTTCAAAAGGGCGTATGTGTTTTGTCATGCGTATTTTTCAAAAAATCATAACTCAAAAACCGGTGGTTGCAATAAAATTGCGTCTGAAAAGAAGTTGTTTTTAATTAATTTGACTTTATGAAAAAAAAAATTTACACTGTAAAAAAAAAATTTCAAAAAAAATCAAAAATTAATATTAAAAATCAATTAGCAAATCTGTCCAACGTACGATTTTTATAATTTTTTTTTCAAAAAGGCTTTGAGTCATAAGAAGAAGAATAAAAGTTGTTTTACGATGGAGCAACTTAAGATATAAAAGTTCTTAGAAGTAAGAAAAATTCATTTTTTTTTCTAACTTGTTGTTTTTGCATAAATAACCATATTTTAATAATATATTACGATTTTTCTAGTAATTTTAAACAAAAATGCTCTTGGTGAGCAACATTCTATATGTACCCGTTTTCGAGATAATTTGAAAGTATGTCGAAAAAATGGCTTTTTTCATAAAAATATCCCTTTTTCAAAAGTTAGTCGTGATTGTCCATCTTTAAAAGTATTTTTTTCAAATTGTACATAAAATTTTCAACAACTATCCTTTTGACACCAAGAAGATTGGACATCTTCTTAATTAACGAAATTAACGAATCTTAATTACCAAATAAAAATTTTGAGTTTTTTTTGTTCATACATGATTTATTTATTTTTTCTACTATTTGAGAAAAAATTGTATTTACATTTTTACAAACACTATTTCCTAACATTCCTATAAATATTATGAAAACTCAGTATTTCGTCAGTTGAAAATATTTTCGCAGCGATTTTGTTATCTGCAACTGGAATGAAGGAGTGATATTTCTATGTACCGGGAATCATTTTTGTTTGCTGATAACTACCACCCCATTCTGCAGCTCCCTCTTCATATTCTTCTTGTGAAACATAGCAAAATGATATGTTTGTGAAATTTTCTTGATTTCTCTTTATTAAGAGAAATTTCCCAGTCATACAAAGTTTTCGCACTTGTTATTGGATGTTCATGTTGTTTGGCCAAGCTTGCTCTTGTTGCCATGCGTTTTAATGTGCCGCCAATTGCATCACATGGTCCCTTACCATGTGAAGTTGCGAAAAAAATGCCACTCAGAATCAATGTTGTATTTCTCTTTAAACAGAGGCTTGCAATTTTTTTTTTTTTTTTTGTATTGGGAAGCAGTCCCATCAGACATAAAAATGGCCTTTTTTATATTAATTAGTTGATTTAAATACGTTAGTAATTTAGAAATAAATACTTGTACCGCAATTGTATCATGTCTTAGAACTTCTGATATTACAACAAAACTTAGATTTTTAAGCATTCCTGACTCCATATAATAAATAACAAACGGATGAATTTTAGCCTGATCATTGTTCCAATGATAACTTTGAACAGCATCCTGAAGTACAAATGAATAATTCTCTTCAAAATCGCAAATAATAACTACTTCTCCGCAAATAATAACTCCTATTACATCTATCAGTTGTAATCCATTGTTCGAACGATATCTCCGACAAGTTATGTTTCTCAAGTTCTTTTAAAAATCTTATCTCAAATTCTGACAGCGTGGAACAATTTTCGCATTCACGGAGGTAACAATATTTTGATCTTGATGATGAATTACACAATAACTTCTCAAAATGTTGATAACAATCAGTGTTCAATGAATATTTTTTTAAACTGTGAAGCATTAAATCAATATTTTCATGAATTGCGCAAACACAAACGTTGTGAGAACCTGAAGCATTTAGCAATTTACAATGTTTTGATCGTAATGCTGCAAAAGTACTGAATCCAATTTTATGTTCACTGACTTCTTTAAATCGAGTGAAAGTTTCTCTAAGTGAAGAAAGTAATAACCGTTTTTTAATTTGTTGACGCTTACCATTAGTGTTTACAGAGACATAATCTCTTTGTCCCGGCATGGCTCTGCTGATGTCGTCCTCGTCAAAAAATTGTATCACTTGATTCTTTATATCTGGATTCAAACGATTCCCCGATCTGTCATTGGGGGTAGCCAATACTCCATTTTCGGCTGCCAATTCTTTTGCTTGCAATGCAAGGTGTTTGTTTGTTTCAAATTTGCTCGTTATCTGCTGAATCGTCCACGAATTAGGCAAAACTGTTGATATACGTATTTTATCTATTCTCGAACAATCTGGTTCTATGAATTTTTCTTTCAATTTGGAAATAATTTCATCATATTCCACAACCTTTGTTTTCAATGTAGCTAACTCTTCGACTTCTTCTTGTAGTGGTAAGCTGAATAGATATTTTCTAATACCTGCTACAATTTCGGCAAATTTTTGCCGACGGTATTTATCGTTTTTAAATTCTCTAATGAATATCGGAGACACATTTATTCCTGCAATTCCATTATTGTATAACTCAATGTTGTGTATCCTGGAATAATCCGGTAGGTCACTGTCCTGAGAAGATGCCGAGGTAATTGAAGCTGCCGATGGTATTTCCTCCAAATCGTTCCGTGATGTGGTTGGTGCTTCGTCATGTCCACCGTTTTCTGGTTGCTCCACTCTTTCGACAGGATTACGACGATACGAATATAACCGACATGAATCACAAATTCTTAATGACGTGTCCAAATGGACCGTACACTGCATGGATAAAAGTTTTTCAATTAACTTGTCAGTTAAATTTCTAAGTTTAGGCGAACACCGTCTCCCGATTTCACGAAAAGGTTTACAACAATGCTTTGTTTCGAGTTCCATTTCAAATCGTATCACACTTTACGCTACTAATGAGAGACACTGTTAAACTGGTGTCATGACTTTGTAATGTAATCCTTTTTATACGTACTAGGTACGCACTTTAGGTACTTTTTTGAAATATTGGTATGTGCAGGGGTATGCATGTAAATTACATTTTCTGTCAACACCAAAGGGAATTCATGAATAGGTATAAATGGGCGTAACAATTGTATTCTTACTGGTATAAACAGTTTAACTAATTAAATACATTATGTTTCTATCTAAGCAAAATACGCTTGTACACTAACATGAATACTAATTATTTTTGTTTCGGGTTAGGTTTTCATAATATACTGTAAGTAAAAGCAGCAAATTTTGTCGTGTTACCTACAGTAAATATCAGGAATCAGTTTGTCTAGTATTCTCGGTAATATGAAGTATATTGTAGAAAACTTTATGTACAATTTGAAAAAAATACTTTTGCAGATGGACAATCACGACTAACTTTTGAAAAATGGATATTTTCATGGAAAAAGCCATTTTTTCGACATTAATTTCAAATTATCTCAAAAACGGATACATTTAGAATGTTGCTCACCAAGAGCATTTTTGTTTAAAATTACTAAAAAAATCGTAATATATTATTAAAATATGGTTATTTATGCAAAAACAACAAGTTAGAAAAAAAATGAATTTTTCTTACTTCTAAGAACTTTTTTATCTTAAGTTGCTCCATCGTAAAACAACTTCTATTCTTCTTCTTATGACTCAAAGCCTTTTTGAAGCCTCGTACGTTGGACAGATTTGCTAATTGATTTTTACGTTTAATTTTTGATTTTTTTTGAACAAAATTTTTTTTTTACAGTTTACATATTTTTTTTATAAAGTCAAATTATTAACTACAACTTCTTCTCAGACGCAATTTTATTGCAACCACCGGTTTTCGAGTTATGATTTTTTGAAAAATACGCATGACAAAAAACATACGCCCTTTTGAAAAATTTGTCTTGAGTCAAAAAAATTCCCTTACCGGCGGAAAATCCATCGTCACCAATTCCGAAGACATGTGCAAAGTTTCATCCAAATCGGAGAGGGTCGAGTTCAGTCATTTGCTCATTTGGCAGAGAAATGCTCTATGGCAGATTATGCATTAAAATGGATTTCCAGAAAAGCTTACGCGATTGGTCAATGCAACGATGGATCGAGTGATGTGTGTCGCTCGAGTCTCAAGTTACGGCAAGGTGATGAATTGTCGTGTTTGCTATTTAAAATTTGATTGGATGGTATGAATCGAAAACTTTGAGACGATGGCGAAAAGCGTACATCAGGCTTCAGGCTGAATCTAGTAGATTTGGGCTTGTCAGCAATGCTTAAAAAACAAAATCATGGGAGGAAGAGGTTAACGAGAAGACAATTTTAGCCTCCAAGAGCTCAACTCGACGCTGATGAAAACGAGGCGGTAGACGAATTCGTGCATCTGCGCTAATTTAAGAGGGCCGATACGACATCAGCAGATAGATATGAAGCCAAATTGTGGCTGGAAATCGTTCGTACTTTTGATTCCGAAGGACGAAGAAGATTAAACAAAGATCGCCGAACTTGAAGTACAGTTTTCCGTATACAAGACATTAAAGGCCATTGAAACCAATTCTGGACGAAAAAAAAATATATTCATAGGAAGGTTGAAGCACCTGTGGATTCAAGAAGTTTAAGAGATTGTGCGAAACAAACTTCTTCGCTTCTGTTGGATTCCGGGGATCAACGGAAACACCCAGGCTGATCGACTGGAAACGAGGCTAGAGAACAACCCGCTGTAAATACCTATTACTGGCGAAGATGCACTGTGAGCAGTGAAACAAGCGATACGACGCCGATGAGAGCAGCAGTGGCACGAAACAAGAGACGCAAAATTGAGGGAAGTTGGATCGACACGCGCAGGTGGGCCGACCAGGATTGGCCACACTCGGCTGACTCATTCTTTTCTATTGAAAAAGGATACACCGGCCATCTGCAAATGCTGCGGAACCGCAATCAACGTGCGGCACCTTATTCTAGTCTGTCAAAAGTAAGAGACAGAGCGACAAGAAAACGTCATCAGCCCTTCGATCCTACAAGAAGCCCAGAATAATAGCGAAGGTAATACGACGAAACTTCTGGCATTCCTGCACCAAACTGGGTTGCTTAAACAACTCTGAGAAGAATAATTTATCAATGATTATGATGAAGAAGAACAAATTAAATGCAGCAAAGAAGAGAAAGAAGAAGAAACGAATTATGAAGAAAAGAGGAAAAAATTAGAAACTATGATCCAATGCACTCAATGCAAACGAACGTGTAAAGTGTCGTAAATAAACAAACAAACATAAGCTCGTTTCATCAATCTTAGCATGGTGTCTTTGTCAGTTTTCTTCGAAACAGTAAGCCACTTAAAATAAAATTGTTGGACCGTCGACATCTCTCCTCCAAGTTTTTAAGCTTTCCCTTCACCATAGACAAACTTGTTTCAATCGGACGGAGCTGTGGACAATTTGGTGGATTTAGTTTTCATTATACCAGGTGATTGTATCTCTAGCTTTATGACAGCTGGCAAAATTTTGCCAGAATAAGAATTGACTGACATGTTTTTACAGGAAAGGCAAGACACGCTTTTTCAGGAATTCTTGCCGATAAATCTCATCGTTTTTTGTACCTGTTGCTATGGAAATCAGAGATTATAGCCCACAAGAACGTATCGCTTGCCACACAAGATAATTTTAAGGGATTTTAGTTTGGCTCTTCCGTTTCAGATGGTCAGGAGCATCTTTCGGCAAGCCTTCGTTCTCGAGAGATTTTGAACTTTTTAAAGACTTTGCGTTACGATCCTTTGTTGCTGCTTTGCGTTACGATGTGAATATGCTTGAGCTTTGAACGATCTCAAAAGAACAAAAGAACCCTTCCAAATGTTTGTACGGCACCGTAATCTATCTAAGCATTTATCATAGTGACATATTGGAAAAAAGTTCCAAAATATTTCCACCTGAAATCCGACATTTTCATTTGATAGTACCTATTAAAGATGAAACTATATCATTCGTTATAGCACAATAATTATCTGCCACAAACAAATTGAAGAGGAACGATTTGCTCTAAATTAATATCATCTGTGAGCGAAGCCATTGTCGATTGACCAGGTGCATAGAAATCGTAGTTGTTGCGCTATTAGGGATTTTTCTGAAAGTCCGAGTGACTTTTGTCATTACGTGAAGAGTGAAGTTTTTTTTATAAATAATGGTTACGTTACTAAGTTTCAACTTACCGTAATTCACCAGTGACAAATAATTTCCTTCACTAAACAACATCTCCGAAAAACACCGCCTAGAAAACCGTGAAATGTGTCCGTAACATTGCCACTGTGACTTTCTTGTTCCTTCCGAACACAAGTGCTTTATCTATTGGAGATAAACAAGCAGGAAAGTTCAGGACGATGCCAGCAGTAAGAATGAGGATGTGAATTTGATGAATATTACAGAGCCCTGGTAACGTACCTCTGCCCGGAGATGAATGCTAAATAATGCAAGGACTGAAATGCATGCATTGCCCATATTCATTATATTCAATCATGGCAATTTTGTCATACCTAGTCCCTTCCAGACAATGTCGTGTTTCATTGCACTTTTGCTTTCAGTGGTCTGGCTGCTCACAAAGCTCCAGCGGCTGGTTGAATAAATAAAACATAAACAATTTGTGCTTCTCACATGTCATGCTCTTCATCATGGAAAATGCATGTTGAAGGTGTATGAACAGTAGCCTGGTTCAAATTTCTTCCGTGTCTTATTTTGAAATCTCCTCCGTGGGGGTGATTAAAGGTTGAGTGATTCATTTACTACAAAGTTCATTTCTATAAAAGTAAGTTAACATTTACATACAACCCCATTTCTTGTAAAATGCTTGATGTGTGGCAGTGATAAACCACTTACTCTCCATATTATTTTGTGTAAATGTGCAGAAACGATTTGTATTGTTTCATACAGTCAATAAGATTCTGAAGTGTGAATACTTAGAATAACGATGCAGATTGAAATGATCAACTAAGTTCAAATTTGCATCCGGTTATCCTAAGAAACAAAAATCTCATCTATTTACCAGCTTAGTTACTGGGGGAAATCTGATTCCACATTGGTAGTGGGTGGGAAAAGCTTGTTCAACTCAAATTACTAGCTCACGTTCATTGTCTTGCTGTTAGCACATTCAGGCACACATATGTGTGTGTGTCGTTAGATGGGAAAGTATTTGTATGCAAAGCAACGAGACTCTCAGCTGTTGACAACTTGTACGCGATAAGCACCTGCGGATGAATTTCATAATACGCTCGAATGCGGTTTTCTTTGGCATACATTGCTACTACAGGGAAGGGAAGGGTTGTTGAGCTTAGTTGTACGAAACAACTGTTAATGAAAATTCAGCAGAAGTTCAAGTAAAACGCATGAATGCTTTTGCAGAAAAGTTGAAGGAATTATTACTTACCGTGGTTTCATTCATTCTCAAATAAGTGGTTTAACTGCAAGCGTTATGAGTTAGACTAAATTAAAAGTCGTTGAGGTTTTGATATTGGTTTATATATACAACTTTGAGCTAAACCCGGAACAAGACACAACACTGCATACTCACCATTCATTTCAAGGATTTCCGGTTCTTTCTAAATTTGCTTTTTGAAATTGGAATGGATCCCTATCTCTATTTCTAGATATTATCAGGGCTTCATTGGTTTATTAATAAATAAAAAATCCTTGACTAGTTTGAGGTTATTTAGTCTTGTCTAATCAAGTCTAGTCAAACGTTTGCATTAAATTGGATTGTGACCATTCGGATGATGATAAAAAAAAGTCTAAGACAGATAATTGCTTTTGATAAATTACCCATGGAAGGTAATTATTTAAGCTTACTCACAAAAACATTCTACGCCCTTGCGAGCGACCTTCCGGTAGTTAGCCGGAACATTCGAAATGGCGGACAAAAACATGCGTTTAGGCATGGTTTTGAATTTTTACTTCGATTTATTTATCAATTCCTCCTCAGTTTCCGCGACAGAATTGTTGAAGATCTTACGCTTCAGGTTGGCCCAGAAATTCTCGATGGGACGCAGCTGGCGACGTTGGGCGGGTTTGCCAACTTGGGTACCACATCGATATTCAGCCGCTCCATCTCCTCGAACGATCGCTTCGAGTAGTGAACCGACGCCAGATCCAGCCAGAACACCGCGTCTTTGCCCTTATGGTATTTCTTGATGAACGACGCCACTTCCGGCAGGCATTTCGTACTATATTTTTTTCCGTTCACTGTCAGTCCTGAGCGAAAGAAGAGCGGCTTTGACATCCACTTCTCGCTGATCGTCAGCCACAGCAGCACCTTCTTGGGGAACTTGGTGCATGAAATGAACTTCACCTCGGAGCTCACTTCCTTCGAGGGGGAAGTAAATTACGAAGTGCCCTGCCAGTCGTTGCCATCCTGGGTGATATAGGTATCGTCGTCCATCATCACCGCCACGTTGCAATTTGCCGGGAAAATCGAGTTGACCATCTTATTCAGCCGCTGCCGCTGCGTCATTGCCTGCAGTTCCGAAGCCAGTGGACGTGACTTCCACTTCCTGACATGTATGGTCATGTTTGCCAGGTACTTTTCCCCTGTTTGGCCGGTGGAAACGACCTCCCGGTCACGCGCACGCAGCGATGTAGCCACTTTTCCTTCGGTCTTCCTGTTCAGCATCCTTTGGAGCTTCTTGTTGCTCAGGGTCGTCGTTTCTTCCTCAGAATGCTCTGATTGTTGTCTAATAGTGCCAAGATGTTGTAGATGCCGGAACGGGCGTATCCGGCATCCACAAAGTGCCGCACGATGTCCGTTCTCGACGCGGCGGGCGGCCGTTCTTTTAACGCGCACTGATAGAGCTGTCAAATTTTGTCTGGTGATTCATGGGTAGTTTTGTCAGTGCGAGTGAAGGTAAACCCATAGATAATCAGCAATTTTTGTCCGTTTTTTTAATGCAAACGTTAGGTAGTATTTGAAAGAGTCGAAAAAATTACACGCATCACTTTACATGTCAATATTGCTGTGTGATACTGTGATACATATAACATTTACTTTAAAAAAATGTTGATGAATGAATCAACCTATGCATCGCCGATCCTGTTGTACACCGGAAAAACTTACAGCATTATTAGTCGATTTGCAGCAGCCATGAACAGTCCGATGATTTGTTCAAACTGCCAATCCCACCCCATAGCAAAGAAGTCCGTGTTCGCCGGATACAGCCGATCAGGCATTTACAACATCTTCTCCCTTCTGGAGAAAGTTGAAAGTATCGAACGAAATCCTGGGCTCGAAAATGCTGCGTGACCGGAAAGTGCAGCAGAAGACCGATGGTAAGGTGACATTGTTCCGCGCCTTACACCGAGAGATTGGTGGAACGGGCCAAAAGGTGACGAAGAACATTTTTATACAGAAGCGTCAGTCAAAGCCGGCCGTGTCTAAGCAGCAGGCAATGACCTTTAAGAAGCGGCTGAGGGCGCTGATGTGAAAAACTTCTTCCGACAAAGCGCGACGTTTTGGTCCACGAGGAGGGCTTTTCCAGGCCGCTGGTCTGTCCTTTGCGACTTGCAGTGCAAGGGGAGATAAACAGTACGAAGTGCCTGCCAGAAGTTGCCACCTTCATTTAAAATTATCACGCTAGGAGTTCAAAAGCCAACCCTCTTAACATCCTCAGCTGTAACCGATAGAAAACCTCAAAAGAATAATCTACTTCAATAATATGGTGGCCAAAACGGAGGAGCAGCTAAATGCCAGGGCTTTAAAACAGCTGAAGGACATGCTGATATTCATCTTCTCATTGGCTATGATTCTGTCCATCTACCATAAGGCAAGGCTTCGAAGCATTTATGTTGAAGGCGTAATAGACGTAAAGATTGGACTCAGAAAAAATGCGACACTTTGTTTTGGGTGTAACTTTTTATCGCGTGGGTAAAAATTAATGAAATATTAAGTAATACTAGTTTAGAGTGTTATGTTTATGTTATGTAGCAAAACCTATCGCGATCTGTCAAGTAGTTTTCAAGATGCATTCGAAACAAACAGAGCTACGCCAGCAAATCTTGGGCGCGGTGATCGATAATGGTCTGTCGCACAGATAGATCGGAAAAAGACTTGGAATCCACCATTTCACCGTGTTGTTCCGTGATTTTCCAGGAGACGAAGACCATCGAGCGGCGTACTGAAAGCGGGCGAAAACCCAAAACGGAAAACCCAGAGAAGGCACGGAGGATAAGGCAGTACTTTAAGAATAACCCGAACCTTTCCACCCGAGACGTGGCCAAAAAGGTCAATTCGTCGAAGTGGTTCGTTCAACAGACCATAAAGCGGGCTGGGCTACGTTTTTTAAGGTCAGGAAGGCGCCAAACCGTACTGACAAGCAAAACATGGTGGTCAAATTGGGTGCGCGGAAGCTGTACCGTGAGTTACTGGTCAAGCCAAGCTGTCTCGTCATGGACAATATCAAGGCGGACACCAAACAAATCCCCGGCCTTGACTTTTTTGTCGGTACGTCCCGCATGGAGGTTTCAGAAAAGTTCCGGAAGAGAAAGATTGACAAATGCGCGGAGAACAGTAACGTTCGATGGGTCGAAGCTGAGAGCAATTTGGTGGATTGATATTTTTCTCAACGAAATCTATACCCTTTTCACAAGCCAATTGTAGATGGTTTATGGCATAGTGAGCCGACGCTAAATCCGGCTAACAATGAAGGTGTACTATGCTTCTTATATAAAGGCAACAATCTAGACACTCAGATCGATAGATTTCCGCATTTATAGTTCCGGTAGTGTAAAAAATGGTTGACTTCAAAGCACAGGAACATATTGCTTGCCATACCAGTACCTTTCGACCGAATTTCTTCACTTGGATCGACCTGTCCGTATCACTCACATCCTCCCCAACGACGGCAGTAAAGTATTGTGGACCTGGAAGGGTTTTTGAGTCCTCCTTTACATAGGTCTCATCGTCCATCAAAAAGCATGCATCCGGACGCTGCAAAAGACGCGAATACAATTTCCGGGCCCTTGTTGCTGCTCGCTTCTTCTGTTCTGCACTTTGTTTCGAGATTTTCTGCTTCTTGTAGGTCTTCAGGTAGTTTCGCCTCTTGATACGCTGGATCATTCCGACACTCGTTCCTGCTTTTTTGGCCAAATCACGTATTGACATTGATTTGTTCTTCATGATTAGAGATACCACTTTCTGCTCCAGTTTCGGGTTGGAAGAACCGGGTTTTCTG
The DNA here is from genome assembly GCA_034211315.2 of Aedes japonicus. Classification (NCBI taxonomy): domain Eukaryota; kingdom Metazoa; phylum Arthropoda; class Insecta; order Diptera; family Culicidae; genus Aedes; species Aedes japonicus. The sequence goes on from JASCZW010000026.1 coordinate 237,635, forward strand.
CCTCTTCCTGGTAGCTCATCCAAAGATTAGTGTTCCCCGAACTTATTAATGATGGTTTTAACACTCGCATGATGAATTCCAAACCGCTTCGCCAATTTTCGCATAGTAATACCCTTCTCGCTTAGCCATGTGTCCAGAACCTTAATTTTCACTTCCTTTTCCATACGCGACATTTTGAAAACGCAGAATTTGAACCACACAAACAAGTAAACAAAAGAAAGCTGACAGTCAAACGCACAGCATGCAGTGTTCAGAGCATAAAAAACCATCACAAATACATGCGTACAACGCAAATGTATGTGGATAGCTTATATTCGATACACTCCTTAGCATAAAAATGCCTGAACATTACATTGTCCTTTAATCTCCTGGAATGGCACGCAGGATTTCCCCCTTGTGTCCGAGCAACATAGGATGCAGCTTAAGCTGCCTTTTTTTCATAGGCACTTTAGACATAGCATAGCATAGCATTGCATTGACGTTTGCACGCCTTATCGATGGAGCTACGATGCATAATAATTCGTTGAAGAAATTGCATTTCACCATGAAACGGAACCTGTTACTGACCGAAATACAAGCATCCGCCGGGGTTGGATATTATTCTAACCATCCACTAGCACTCCTGTACTCCTCAGGTCAGGTTCTTAAAGCAAGGAGCCGACCTTGCACCTTAGGCTTTTCAAGCTCGATCTAGCCAAGAAAAGAAACGAATGTAGCCCTCGCCAGATTACCTCTATAACTTAGAACCGGAAATGAGATCCATTGAACTGGACCATCAAATTGGTGACATGTGTTGCCTGGAATGACAATATGGACAAGGGTTGAAATGTTTTCTTTGTTGAAAATACGGTAATACGGCGGATGGAAAGTAGGCAAAGTGGAAGGTGAAGGTTGCGGATAAATCGATTGTTCTGATGAGGAAGGTGAAGGTAAGTTCAATAGCGGTGGCCAGACTCACAGCCCGACGGAGGGCAGGAGTACGCCACTGTGCAGTGGTCACCCTTGACGTGAGAAATGCGTTCAATAGCGCCAGTTGGGTGACTATCGCCGACTTGCTCCTAAGCTACTTCCAGAATCGCGTACTGGTATACAACACAGACGTAGACCAGAACCGTGTCCAGATCACCGCAGGCGTCCCACAAGGTTCGATCCTGGTTCCGGTGCTGTGGAACACGATGCAAGATGAGGTACTACGGCTCGAGTTCCCGAACGGGGTAACTGCAGGTAACTGCAGTGCACAACCGAATCGAAGAGGTCTTTGAGGTATCTTGGGGTCGTGATCGACGATAAGTTGTCCTTTATCAGTCACGTCGATTACGCCTGCAAGAAAGCCTCTATGGGTATATCGGCATTATCCCTCGTGATGTCGAGTAGCTCGGCGATGCAAGGGAGTAAGGGAAGGTCCATTAATTATGTCACGTGGAAGGAGGGGATTTAGGAAAACGTGACGATCCGTACTAAAAAATTGAAGGTCCATACAAAAAACGTGACAAGGGGAGGGGGTTATAAAAAGTCACTTATTGCGTGACGTAATTAATGAGCGTTCACTAAGGGTAAACTCCTGGCCAGTGTCACCCTGTCCATACTTAGGTACGGCGGGCCGGTATGGATCGCCGCCTTGAGTACCATGAGCTACACTAGCAAACTAGAGAGTAAGCACAGGTTTATGTGGCTAAGAGTGGTTAATGCATACCAAACTGTATCACGCGACTCGGTCTGCGTCCTAGCGGGATGATGCCAATAGGCATTGACATAAAAGAAGATGTAGATTGCTTCAAACAACGTGGAACAAGAGGTATTTGGAAGACAACTAGAGCCACATCCATGGTTAAGTGGCATAGGGAATGCAACAACTCCACCAATGGTCGGTGGACCCTAATCCCAAAACTATCCGGTTGGGTCGGTAGGTGACATGGTGCAGTGAACTTCCTCTAAACGCAGATATTGTCTGGCCACGGCTGTTTTAGACAATACCTGCACAAATATGGGCATGTACAGTCCTCCGCATGCAGCAAGTGCGTGGGAGTTGAGGAAACTGCGAAACATGTGTTCTTCGCATGTCCTCGCTTCGGCTGCGTAGCAGCCTCCCAGATCATCCTCGATCTCCAACAAAAATGGCGAAACGACTAAAGGCATCCTCCTGCCTTCCTGGCATCCTCCTTCCCACACCCTGAGTTCTTCAGGTGTCTAGTAGCAGATTTTCCTTCCGACTCGCAGCCCAACAAGGTTTTATTCATAGCAAAAAGCCAACATAACTAAGACTCTAAACGCACCTGGCACAAGCAGTTTGGCCTTAGGGAGACGAATTATATCCTGCTTTCCCTGAATATACTCCACACGGATAATAGCGGCGCAGTGGAAGTTCCAATGACTTCGCTTCTCTATGACAGTGACCGTCGACTTTTCTCGCTAATGTTCGGTACATTTACTTACTTAATTCGGAAGCCGCCAATAAGAACGAAGAGTACGAGGCTCATGCGAAGAATCATCGTGTGACCGGATCAGAGCGAGAAAGATTCCAGAAAGAGGCTGCAAAATTTCTGCAAGTGCACACTGCTGACTACAGTAATCAGTCAAGAAACGTTGCAACCGTTATCTCGTAGAGATGGTCAGATATTTGCTCTTTGAAGTTGACTCCACGTATTGCTTCAGAATATGTTATCGTTAAAATCTGTGAAATGGAGTTTAACCGATTCAATACGGATGAATCATATTTGACTCAAGATTGGTGAAAAAATTCGCAATTATAAAGTTACAAAGGAACTTTGTTCTGCAAATTCGTCAAAACCAACTTTTTTAACTAGGAAAAATAATGAACAGACACAATGATGATCTAGACCATCCTAACTGTCCTTGAGATCAGATCTTGATGTTGTACATAATCAACAAGGAGGTTTAGAGTGTTTTGGCCGTACATCTTAGCTTTGAAAGCTATAAGGAAATTTTTAACACCGTTGCAGATATAAATATGACAGTATTTTCAGAATATCTACGGCACTGAACTATTCTTCAGTTCAGGTCTTTGTGTTTTGCATGTTTAACAAGGCAATTTGCGATGACTTCATTGTGCTTGTAAGTTGGTTAAGCTCCATAGGACAACATTGCAGAATTATAGTCACATTACAGTATTATCAGAATATCTTCGGTACGCCAAACATTTCTTGAATTCAGATGTTGATATTTTGAATTTTGATATTTGAAAACTGAGGAGGAATTGATAAATAAAACGAAGAAATAACTCAAAAACATGCCTACCCGCATGTTTTGGCCACCAGTAAGATTAAATAGCTACCTGCCATGGGAAATTTATCCAAGCAATTATCTGTCTTAGCTTGTTTTTCCACCATCCGGAAAAAGTCAATTTTTTTAATGCAAACGATATTTCTCACATAAAACATCAAGCTCTGTAAATCAGGATAGTTTGGAGTACCTGAGGTATTCCAGAAATATTATAACATGTCAATGGCAATGTATTGATATACTGTGGAGCTACATCAACTCACAACTACGGTGGAGGGATCATAAATATCATTTTTGATCATTTAGAATATCAAGATCTGTATTCCAGGATAGTTTGGAATACCGTTAGTATTTTAGAGATGCTGTAACATGTCTATTACAGTAATATGTCTCGTGGGACTATTTTTACTCATAAGTCCGGTGTCTTAGACATCGTATGAAGCCTTGGTTATCATGAACAACATTTTGATATGTATTCAAGGATAGTGTGGAATAGCAAAGAAATTTGAGAAATATCGTAACATGTCTATTACAGTATAATTGTATCCCGTGGGGCTATTTCAACACACAAAAGGTCGTATACGGTGGAGACATCGTATAAAGCTTTGTTGATCATGTAGAGCACCAAGATCTGTATTCAAGGATAGTTTGAAGTATCGTAGGTATTCTAGAACTACTGTAACATTTCTATCACGGTAAAATTATGTTTCTTGCAGCTATTTTACTCATAAGTATGGAAGAGACTTCGTATATAGCACTTTCCATCATATAGAACATCAAGATCTGAACTCAAAGATAGTTTGGAGTACCGTAGGTACTCTAGAAATTCTGTAACATGTCAAAACCACGCATTGATGTCCCGTTGGGCTATTTCAACTCTAAAGTACAGAAGAAACATCGTCAATAGCCTTGTTCCCCACGTAGAACATCAAGATCTGTATTCAAGGGTAGTTTGGTGTTACTTTGGTATTCTAAAAATACTCTTACATGTCTATTGCAGTATTACTATGTACCATAAGGCTATTTCAACTCATAGGAAAGGTGTAATCATCGTAATTGGCCTTGTTTATCATGTAGAACATCAAGATCAGTATTCAAGGATAGTTTGGAGTACCTAAGGTATTCTAGAAATGCTGTTGCATGTCTATCACAGAATTATTATGTACCGTGGGGCTATTCCAACTGATAAATACAGCAGAGGCAACGTAAATAGCCTTATTGATCATGAAGCACATCAAAATCAATATTCAAGGATAGTTTGGAGTACCGTAGGTATTTTATAAAATACTATGACATGTGTATAACACTATAATTTTGCCCCGTGGAGCTATTTCTACTCATAACTAGGCTGAAGTCATCACATATAGAACTTTTTGATCATGTAGAATATCAAGATCGAAACTCGAAAATAGTTTGGAATACCGTAGGTATTATAGATGTACTGTTACTTGTTAAAAACAATGTATTTATGCCCAGTAGGATTATTTCAAGTCATAAGTATAGTGACGAGATCGTATATAGCCTTGTTGATCTTGTTGAGCATCTAAATTCAAGGATATTTTGGAGTACCGTAGATTTTCTAGAAATACCATTACTGGTCAAAAGCAATGATTTGATGCCCCATGAGGCTATAGCCTTGTTGATCAGGTAAAACATCAAGATCTGTAGTCAAGAATAGTTTGGAGTACCATCGATATGCTTGAAATATTGTTACATGTCTATTACAGTATTATTGCGACCCGTGGGGCTATTTCAACTCATAAGTATGGTGGTGACACCGTATATTTACCGTGTCCAATGTATTCTCATACACTTTTTCCTAGCATTGGTGTCGTGCAACTTCTCAACATGCTTCACGTATGTGTTGGTGTAGTTTCCCAAGTAGCACAATGCGATCATAATTAGTTGTAGTAACTTGATTTTAACTTAGCAAGTCATATTTATGATTTCTCAACCGAAAGGCAACAAGTGTGCTACTAGGGTTTGCACTATGTTTACCCAAACGCTTTTAGGTTATGTCCGATTGCTTTCATTCGGTGTTTATCTTTTACCAGCGATGAAGGAGTTTCGTGCTGTGGTGATAAAAAAGTTTTTGAAATGTGAGCGCCCGGGCGCTATTTTCAGAAATTTAAAAAACCTCGGAGTAAAGCGGGATTTTGTGTACCGAACCATCCGAAGGTACCGTGACACCTGCTCGTAGGATGACTGGAAGAGATCCGGTCGTACTCGTGTGGTGTGGACTGCACGAATTGTTAAAGTGGTCAGGGATTAGACGAAAATCTCAGCGCTCTGTACGTAAAATGGCCGCAGATCTGAATGTTTCGAGATCGTCAGTGCACAATATACTGCAAAATGACCTTGGATTCCAAGCTTTCATGAAACTATCATTAAGCTATATGTACAAGAGGTGCTTGGAGATGATCACTATGTGTTTCAGCAGGACAGAGCGCCATCGCATACTGCAAATCTCGTTCAGTGCTGGTGCCGAGAATATTTGACCGACTTTTTGGACAAGAATGAATGGCCTCCCAGTTCACCAGATCTGAGTCCCTTGGATTATTACGTATGGTCATACATGCTAGCGAAGGTAAATGACCACAGGGCGTCTAATATGAACCAATTCAAAACCGTAATCAAACGAATTTGGGACGAAATGCCGATGAAAGTCGTACGTGCCGCCTGTGACGGTTTCGTAAAATGTCTGGAGCTGGTCAAGAAGGTTAAAGGTGGTGTTATTCCAAAACATATTATATTGCAATACAATGGGTAAAGTTATCAATAAAATCTGGATTATCGATTTGAAATAAATAAAGTTTTATTTTGTATGAGAATAAACTGGACGCGGTGTAGCTTTGTGCATCATGTATAACCTCAAGATCTGAACTCAAAGATAGTTTGGAGTACCGTAGGTAATCTAGAAATACTGTAACATGCCAATAACAATGTTTTGATGTCCCGTTGATCTTTTTCAACTCAAAAGTACAGAAGAGACTTCGTCAATAGCCTTGTTTATAATGTAAAACATCAAAATCTGTATTCAAAGGTAGTTTGGAGTACCTTTGGTATTCTAAGAATACTCTAACATGTCTATTACCGTATGATTATGTACCGTGAAGCTATTTCCACTCATACGCACGGTGTAAACACCGTAAATAGCTTGCTTATCATGTAGAACATCAAGATCTGTATTCAAGGATAGCTTGGAGTACCCTAGGTATTCTAGAAAAGCTGTTGCATGTCACTTACAGTATTATTATGTACCGTGGGGATATTTCAACTCATTAGTACAGAAGAGGCGCCGTAAATAGCTTTGTTGATCTAGTAAAACATCAAGATCTGAATTCGAGGATAGTTTGGTATTCTATAAATACTGTGACATGTCTATTACAGAATATTGTGTCTCATGGCGCTATTTCAACTCACAATTGTCATCGTATATAGCCTTGTTGATCATGAAAAAAAAACAAGATCTGAAATCAAGGGTAGTTTGGAGTACCTTAGGTATACTGTTTATATTATAACATGCCAATAACAAAATATCGATGCCCCGTGGGGCTATTTCAACTCATAAGTACAGTGGAGACATCGTAAATAGCATTGTTTATCATGTAGAACATCAAGATCGGAACTCAAGGATAGTATGCAGTACCTTAGGTATTCCCGAAATACTGTTAGATATCTTTTGCATTGTTATGATGTCCCAAAGAGCTATTCTAGCTGATTAATACGCTGAAGACAGCGTATACAGCCTTGTTAATAATGCAGTACATCAAGACTCAAAAAAATATCACTCGATAACCATGCATCGCCAAAAACAAATAAAATAAGGAGGTTCTTTGGTTCCGAAACCATGAAAACCTTTAAAAACAAATATAAATCAAATTTTCAAAATGCATATCACAATTTTCGTATACTTTTTCGTTAAAATTTATTTGGCTCTTATTTGCGTTTTCGAACTGCAAATTGGCCTAGTGATGGAAAAGCTGTGAATGTTGAAAAAATGCATTTAATTTAACGTCAATTTGATCACCCTCATAACGAATTTAAAAAAAAGGGTCTAATATTTTTCGATGAGGAAATGAACTACCAAATATTAAGTAATTCTGAGAGTCTTATTTTTGTGGAATTGCTGTGACTTTAGAAAACATAACATGACTACTAATAGAGAGTTAATATAGTTTTTATTGTAGCATCGATGTGTTTCTTACGAGGCACAAACTGCCCCCAATTACCCTATTTCGGAGCAAGTGATTGGATTTCCGGGGGTTCTTCTTCTGTCACAATTTTGGAGGCTCTGGTTATCTTAAAACTGAATCATTTTTCGCAATTTCATCAAAAGCGAAGTTACCCAAATTAGATCGATAGGTATATGGATTTTTCCATTAGTTGTAGATTCTTTACTTGAGGATTTAATATCATCCTTGGTTTTGAAGTCACAGGTATTAATATTGTTTGGTTCGGTTGTTCTTAATGTCAAGTTCGTAACTTTTGTTCTACATCCTGTTAGGGAGATATAAATCTTTCGAGACGACAGCACAGTGCGTCATCTTTGCAAAGTCAGTATCATGAAGTGAAAATTACTTGTTCCGTTCATGCATACATGCATGCAAGCATCAGTGTCAGTGCAAAAGATGTCTGTTTATAAAGCATAAGGCTTATGTACAACTGTAGTGCCGCCGGTGGGATGAGAGACGGCACAATATATGTTTGCATATCCTTGTCGGTAATTGAATATGCATATTAATAATATTGAGACAACGTGACACGAGAGCTTCTTGCGTGTGACTCTATTATAATGAATGGAATTGATTTAAATCTCAGTGCATGGTGTGATATAGTTGATTGTGTGTTTATTAACACGATTCGTTATGCATTGATGCGAGCATTGAACTGTATGTGACGCGTGATTCTAAGGTAAGATTTTTAGTTTAATTTTGTTAACTACACAACGGAACACTTATGTTTGATTGCTTTTTTTTATTTTCCAAAGCCTGCTATAAAAGTTTATTCGATTAAGTAATAACACCTAATTAAACAAAAATTCTCACACAATATTCATTCAATTTAGTGGTTATGTGCCTCAACACAGATCGAGAAAAAAAACCTTTGAAAACCTGTAATTAACAGAAGCCAAGGGTGAGCTGTTGATCGATCAATGGAACGAAGCTAGTTAGCTGTTAAAAATTCATTAAAACGGGAGCAACGACACTTCAGTTCCCCTGAAGCACTCACTACTAATGAAGAGGTGAACATAGTAAGCACATCTTTTACCACAACCGTAGCTCTCTGACAAAAAAAAATGTACTCCATTTAAAAAAATAAATAAGCAGCTGCAGTGGCGTGGCATTTATTTCACGAGCACGGTGGGAAAAATAAAAAAGTTTGAAGTTTACTTTTCCCCCTCGTGTTTTACCCTTACCTGACAATTATATATGGAGGTCTAACAGCAAGCAGGAATCGTTCCACGCTGAGCCTTACACAAATAACGCCCACGTTTTTAGGGCAGATAAAGAAAAAAAAATCCACCCATATTTCAACATTGCACTCAGCGAAACTTTAACTGAATAATGTCACCGTTTGCGGAAAAGTGTGACTTCATGGGGGCTGGTGAAATGGGAAGTAAAATAAAAAAAAGTGGAAAAAGGCATAAGCATCGTCGAGGTGCGACAAAATAAAAGAAGAAAGAATTGGAAGGAAAATAGTTTATGCAATTTACAAAGTGTCAAGTGGAAAGCAGAAAATGGGGAAAAGTGTTTGCTCACTGTTCTATTGTGTAGCAACACGACCCATACAAACATAAACTCAAGCTCCAGGACCAGCATATCCGTCTGTTGAGAGTGGAGTCACTGGTAGGTTCCGATAATACTGTGAAGGAAGTTCTTCGCACGTCTGTTAGCTTTCACATTTGGAGGTGCAGGTAGGAACCAACATGCAATTGTTAGTTGAGCTGCTACAGGACAAAGCAAGTAATTTCGTCGCTACATGAATTATGTACCTGCTGCAGCTTTCGGGTCGGTGTGGTGTTAATCCGTTTCTTTTGAAAGTAAGACAAGACATTTTTCTGTCACCTGCAGTTGGCAGCCACTGTGCTTTGTCTAATGAACAAAGTTAGGTGACATCTGCATGGTTTGAAATTGCATTCAAGGAATGAAATGTGCTGTTGGCGCCGTGTTTTTACCCTCTTATTAAATTACAAAGTTTTTGTTTACCTGACTGTGTGTCACCAGCTTGAGTTAAATAGATGAAATAAAGCTTCCTTTTGCAGTCTGTTTCTTGGTTATTCAACGTCATCAAATCATTTCTCGCTGGGAAGTAAAGACAGTATCAAATTAAGTCAAGTCATAGTAAAGGATCACGGGAATGGTTCCCTCTTGATCAGGTAAAACTTTTCCAATTAACTGCGTTCCATTATTGATTTTTCCGAAAGTTTTCGTGCTGATAGAATATGGAACTGCATTCAAGCCCACACAAAAAGGTATTGCGTGCTATTAAGCTGGTTTTGCATACTCGGATATTGTGTTGCTGTTATTCGATAATCCAATACGTAATACGGATCAGTTGTTGAAGGCACACTGTCAGACATATTTCCTACATCGTCAGCTTAAAATAGAGTGCAATGTCTCGCATCTCAAATATGCAATGTAGAGAAAAGAAACGCTCAGAAAAGTACATAAGAAAATGAAAATACAGTCGATTCTCCTGTTATACTGTGCCTTGTGTTATATTGCGTTGGTAATGGAGAATTTTGTAAATTGCAAACTTGAAGTTGTCATGTTAATTAATTTGTCACTCTTATTTCGATTGGTAAAGCCTAGTATAAGGTCTGTAACCGCAATAATCCGGACACCTCAAAACATGAATAAAACATAAATTTCGCATTATATTTCCGTCGTAGTTATTTATTTCAGATTCATGAGATGTGTTTTAACAATTTGTGAAGACAACACATAGTAATTCGGTATTTGCAAACAATTTTCGAACTTTGCGCTTAACTCCGTCCATTAGGGTTTGTACAGACTCTTCAGAAATCGTAGAAGCCGTCTCTGTCCAAATTTGCTGGAAGTGTTTGATGTCTTTGATTCCTTGCTTCTTTCCAGAAAGCTTCCGCTTCATCAGAGCCCAATATCTCTCGATTGGTCGTAGCTCTGGGCAATTTGGCGGGTTTGAGGTTTCTGGTACAATGTTCACTTGATTTGCTTGGTACTACTCCATCACAGTGCTAGCATGATGAGTGGCATGATGCCTAATCGGGCCAGAACAAAGGTTTTTCTTTGTGACTTTTGATGAAGGGTAGCAATCGCTTCTGCAGACACTCTTTCTGTTAGATCTCCTTGTTGATTGTGCTTGTAGTGACGAAAGATTTACTCCTTTAGCCACACGTGCAAATTGCTTGCCACACAAGGTATTTTTAGGGATATTTAGATGCCTTCTTCGTTCTGTAATGCTCAGCTGTAGCATTTCTGGCCATAGCAGAATGAAAAACCAGCCCCGGAAGCTGCTTGAAATCCTCCAGGACATAAGTTTCATCGTCCATAACAACGCATGAAAACTTCGTCAAATATTCGCAGTACAAACGTCGCGCCCGTGTTTTTGCTGCCAAGTTGTGTTTGTCGTTGCGATTTGGAACTGTTTTTACTTTATACGACTTAAGTCCCAAACGTTGTGTTGATCTTTGGACAAAACCATGCGACATCCCTATTTTACGAGCCACCGTTCGAATGGAGAGATTTGGGTTTTTCGTTAATATCCTTTTCACCTTTCGGTGGTTGGTCTGGCTAGACTCAGAAACTGACAGAAACACATCGACCCTGTGCTCGCGAAAAAGTCCGTATTGTGCGGGTGAAATCGCACTCGAAATCGCCTGAAAAGTATTCTCCAGGCTGGTAGAAATAGCGTACGTTGTGGAAGTGATATTTTCCATCGCTAAAAAGTTTGGAAAAGTGGTGAAAAAATAGGTTTTCTCCATTGGCAGTGAGGAGAAGTTTTCTTGCTAAATTATTTTTCGCTCAACCTCTCCCTCTCGCGCTGAGCTGATAGCGCTCTCTGTCTGTCGCTTGCGTTCGCACTTTTTGGGAGAAGTGCAGTGGTGTTGGTGTGAGTTTGGCGGATTGGATTTTTGTTTTCATTCGCCCACCCTGGATGAGATTCATCAAAACGTAAAGATAGAGAGGTAACGTGGTTGTGTGTGTGTTGGCAGTAGTTTGCATCGCATCACAACAACACAACGGTATTATGTAGCACGACGTCGGTGGCAGTAGCACCTCGTCGCGCGTCACGGATTACTAGTGTGCGTGTGCAATTGGTTCCGGTGAGCTGATGTTAGAAGAGTGTTGCGTGTCGCGGGATCGCGCCGTGCTCGCGATTCATTAGAAAAAAAATGCATACATTCAATTGCGCTGTTGTGTGTTGGTGATTCTTCCTCAAGCGAGTCCGTCGTTCGCGGGTATTGTGGGGGAAGATATTTCCTGCAACCAAGTGCCAGTATCTAGAACTAGATTTTAGAAGAAAATACCACAACCGTGCCAAAGTGAATTTTGATTCGGTATTCAAGATAAGTTTTTAAATTAATCAGTGCAAGAAGAGTGTATTAGACACAGATATCATGTTGCTACCGGAAGGTTTCCGACACGCCGGTGACGGCCGGGTTGATGTGGAAGAGTGCCGACGGCAGCAGCTGCGGTCCAGCAGGACTAGGCCATCTAGGATATCGAGGAGAGCTGGTTTGCAAAGCAACAAATAATTAAATCTACCATATTTTGAAGACAACATCTTATATCCTGTTTTATTTTATTTTGTCTATTTTGTTTTGTTTTGTTTTTAGTTATGCTTGTCTCTTTTCAATAACATTGGAGCGGCCCATTGCTTTTGGCGAAAAGTGCTACATATTTTCAGCGTATCGTTAACCAAAACGAACCCGGCTGCTAACCTATCCCCAACTATCCAACATCCCAATGATTTCTCGTGGAAGTGCAGAAGATTTCTCGGCTTCCTGAAAAGCGAGTATCATGTCAACGGCCCATTTCCTACTTGACCAGCATTCGGACACGGCCAGCGCCGGTATTGCTTTATAATGGGTCACCAGTTTTTACACATTGAAGATGTATGTTAGTCCCAAACATTATTTGTTGGTTCAAGCTCATGCTCAATATCCTTTTCACCTTTCGGTCCATGACAGAATCAGCGCGTCCAATGTTTTTATCACTACTCGGTTTCCTCTCCACCGTCAAACGTTCCGAAAATGATTTGAGCACATCGTGAACAGTGGATGTAGGCAAATCCACAAGACAGGATTTGCCAATATTGACAAGACAGGATTTGCCGTACGCCCGTACAAAATTCGCACGCGCACTTGTTTTTCTTTCGCCATCATGAATACTAAACATTAAATGTAAACATCAATCATAGGATTTTTCATCATAGACTCTCAGCTATACCACAGGGAAATTATTCATTCCTACGTGCAATATTTCAAAAGTTACAATGATTTGACGGTGGAAACAGATTTTACAGCTGACAAGTAAAGACCTGAAGTAATTTTTGCCATTTCTACCGAAGTAATTTTGAAAACTGCCTCAGTATGGGTGAAATGTCAGTTCTCCTTGCGGAATAATCGAACAGAAGATTATTTCGCAAGAAAAAGTGATAGCCCCATTTAAGATTACATGGGCAGGCGTTACTAACGTTACGAAGTCTGCCCTCCTTTTCAGCTGCAAACAAGGCAAGTAATTCCGACAGTGTAAGCATTTCTTGACCATTACTTGTCCTATCCTAATGCACATCACTTTTGAGCTGCATATTAGCCTTAATAGAAAACTATTCAGGAATGAACACCAGTTCAATCAGAGGTCATAGCAGTTATCTACTACGATAACTTCCAGCAACGGCCACGGACATCTTCTTCATAAAGACAGGAAAAAGAAAAGAATGGTCACAGTGTGCAATGTACTCAACGCCTCACACAAACACAGTCATATATTCGGATTCGCTTGGAAAAGTATTGCAACACTCAGTTGAAAATTGCATCACCTCGAGAAGTTTAGCATCACCTAAGCTCAGGTATATGCATACAGGCCATTCGAAAGATGGACCGTTTGGTTTGGCACAGACGGTAACTTTCGGACCATCTGTAGAGCAAACTCGTTTATTTAGATTTTGAGTTCGCTTTCAGCTGAAATTCATTTTAATTCATTAGGTTTATGGTAACAATAAATAAGTAAATTAACAATATGTAGTTTATTTTAGGTGATAAATATGCTAACATTTTTAATCCTATTCGTGTGTTTCTGTCCTGTCTAGCAAATGTTTAATAATTTAACTGTGGTGCGTCTTGCTAATTCTCACTGTTTGGCTCGTGTGTTCACAGTGCTGTCTTAAACAATACTAATCTGTATGTATGACCGTCGTACGATTGTAGCTCATTGTTTTGGTTGGTCGGACCACTCGTCACACAGCACTCAATCGTCCCACTGTAAATTGTTTGGTTAACTCCATGCCGCCTTGAACATTCCTCGACCCGCATTGCTCCGTGTCCCCTGGAGCTGTATCAGCTCGAAGACGGCCAGTTTTGCTACAGGACGTCGAAGAACTCCGGTTGAAGTCTTTACATTGGCACTGCGACATCTGCCATCCCGTCCTGGGAACAAATGAAGAACTCGACCTCTGATCCATCCGTTCCTGAGTCGGTCTTCCACGATCATCACTAGAGCGCCGGTGAAACCGGTTTCGTATCTACGAACTATTTTGTCCGTTCTGTGATAGTGGGAAGGTATTCCTTCACACAGCGCGTGCAAAACTCTTCCAGCAGGCGTTGATACAGGACCCAACTAGACCGAAGAGTCACCTTATCGTCGACCAGTTGGGTAGGAACTTGATTCACCCCGCTCGTGCTCAGCATGAGGAAGCAATTCGGCGTTGGAGCCTTATGTTCTGCAGTCTCGAGCGGCATGTAGGTCAATAGCCTCGAGTTCACCAACGATTCTGCCTCGACTACCAATGTGACCAATGTTTCTTCGGTAGGCTTGTGTTCGACAGATAGCGCAGTCAAAGCACACTTGACCGACCGAACCATATACGTTCCCAAGATCCCCCCTTATGTTGTGCAGCTGGTGTTTTGAAGCGCAATTGTGTAAGAGTGTAGTTCCACGTCCAAAAATATGCAGTTCCACGTCAACTTGTGAGTGCTACTTACGAGGTGTGCGACACAACTTTGCCCAGAAAGTTTGTACATAGGGATGGGAGGTCACCAGTGTATTTGTGGACAGAGACGATCGCCGACCTCCGAAGAACCTGCCTCCCAGCTAGAAGGAGGATGCAAAGAGCACGGTCAGAGTCTGAAAAAAACGGAGCGTCGTGTGGCGCTTGTCGCTGCCAAGGTCGCACAAAAGAGAGAGATACTGGCCGCACTAAAGAGGGTATGTGTTCGAAAGCCAATGCGAATCAATAATGGGGTGACGCTTATAGGGTGGCAATGACCAAAAACAAGGAAGCTGAAGGTAAACAAAGCGCCAGAACCTGACGGTATATTGAACCAGGCCATGAAGACAGCTATTACACTGGCACTCGGAATTTTTAGGGTGGTGGTGCAAAGATGTTGGACGAGGGCTCCAGGTGAATAATCCAGACTATAGTATTACTACCGAAGACAGGGAAGCCAGCAGGTGATCCATCAGCGTATGTCCGATATGCTTGCTGGACAAGACGGGGAAGGTGCTGGAGTGGGTTATCTTCAATAGGTTATCAAAGCACACAGGAGCACAGATGGTCTGTCCAACAACGGTGGATGTAATCAGATCCATCACCAAGACTGCAGAGATGACAATTCAACGCAAGACGCGGGGAGTTTGCTAATGTGCAGGCGTCACCCTGGACGCGAGAAATGCGTTCAATAGCGCCAGTTGAGAGGCTATCGCCAACTCGCTCCAACGCCTTCGAGTCCCTAGGTAGCTATATAAGATTCTGGGCAACTACTTCCAGAATCGGGTCCTTTTATGCAACATGATGGCAGGTCAAGAACGAGTTCAAGTCACCACAGGAGCTCCGCAAGCTTCAATCCTAGGCCCGGTAATCTGGAACACGGTATATGACGAAGTGTTGAGATTGAAGTTCCCAAACGGGGTAAAGATTGTCGGTTTCGCTAACGACATAACCCTAGAGGTCTATGGAGAATCCATAGCGGAGGTGGAGGTAACGTCCTAGCACTTCGTCGATTTTGTCGAGGGATGGATGTGCCCCAGAAAACTGGAGCTAGCCCACTACAAAACGGAGATCTTTGTGGTCAATGTTAAGAAATCGGAGCAAAGAGCTACGATAAATTCTGGTGATTGTACCAACACCTCAACGTGGTCTCTGGGGTACTTGGGGGTTATGATCGACGACAAGCTGTCCTTTAACACCCACGTCTACCAAACCTGCAAAAAAGCATCCATGGCAATATCGGCATTATCCCGTATGATGTCGAACAGCTCAGCAGTAGAAGGGCGCAAGCGTTGGCTCCCAGGTGTCCTGTTTACAAATGTTGATGGGCCCTTTTCTATTGTTGATCAGAAATGTGATAATGCTCAATTTTAATGCTTGTAGCCCTAAAGCTATTTTAAAACTTGTAGCCTGTATTAAAAATTTCGAATGCAAAATAGCATTTATGACGCATTATCATAGCCTTGCAGTACAGCAGCCGTATATTGAGCCAAAAGCGGCATTTATGTTGCATTTCAGGTGATTTAATTGTTTGATAGGCTGCCTTAAAGACGCTTTGGAACTTGCAGGTAACCAATACTGAGTGGCTATATTTTTTGACAACTTGTCGTGCTCGTGACATCTCCCTTGCGCTGAACTGGCCGGCTTGACGTGACGCAAGGGCTCAGTAGGGATTTCAGGACCCGAAGCTAAGAGTCAGTTCCATTGTGGTTATATCACATCAATTATTTTTTCCAATATAGCAGCAGCACATCGATATTGTACATATACTATTCTTTGTAATTTCAGGTCATCCAAGGAACTCCTAAGTATTTTTAAATAATTTTAAATATATTTTGTTTTTTTCGATGGTTATGATAATTTATCTAAGGTTAGTAGTGCATGTGCGGGACCGTGTACAATTGCAGCAGGATCAGAATCTGTAGATATGTGAATACAATTAAAATTGGTATTATCATTTTAGACTATAACATCCCTTCGCTATTCTATATATATTCTATGCCATTTTCACTGAAAAAAATGTAGGAAGCATTATGTACGACAAATTTTTCTCAAAAAAGCATTTCCCTTATTCACCAAAACTATATAATTTATAATCATTGCTTTCCTGTTTCCCATTATCATTTGTAGATCCAGACAAATAAGAGTTATTGGTTTTTTTTTCTGGTTTTACTTAATCTACGTTTTTAGCAATATTCAATCTTGTATAAAATTTATTTCTCCTAATTCTTTGCTGTTTTCAGCTTTTCCAAGACTATTAGGATATCAAAACATATCTAATCTTTTTTTCAGGTACAAACCAGTGGATAACAGATATATATTATACTTACGCTTATTATGTTATTTGACTCTAACTGTGAAAAAAAATCTCAATAGATATTAATTTTATCGAAGCTGCAACAGCGGAAGTCTTTCGATGACCAGCTAAGTTACGGATATATATTCTACTATAGTTTACTGGCTTGCTCGTATTTTTATTTTATATTATAACGTCAGATTTGTATTTTATGTTATAATATTAAATGATATGATATTATTGCATTTAAATTCATTTGATAAAAATTGCTGTAGTACCTGTGAGACTCACTACAAAAAGTTTTTGTGATTCAAGGAAACGGAGCAGCACTTCGAAATTTTTGGTTTACTGTTCTTCATATGCTATGTTATTTCAGATCATCCATGGATATTCCAAGTATTGTGAAATATGTTTGAATCTATTTTTTTCTCATAGCTACTATATTGTCTTAACTTTCAGGTTTACAAATGGAATTGTTACTATCATTCTTACATTTACTATATTAAATATCATTATAATAATCATTCACTATATTTTTTATCAGTTTAATATTCACTATATGTTATATATTATTACATGACATTGAATATATATTGGGCAGGGAGGGAGCATCAGGGTTTCATTCAAGCTGGAATTGGACAATGGAGTGGTATGACAACCGGAGTCTAGGAGGGAATAAACAATATCATTTTCTTATCCTACCGATTCGATTGTGATGTTGCGAATTCTACTCCAACAGTTTCAGTGAGAGTGACGCGCCCTTCTTAACAAGCCATCCCGTAGAAAGCTTAATGAGTATTGCGAATTGGGTTATTAGATTTGTTGGATCGTATTGTTGGAAGGAGAATCTTATGTTCCCGCGGGTTTCGCGTAAGTGTCTCTGCTTACGGGTCCACCCCACCGTTTTTGGCCCTTCATACAGCGTTACTGTGAATGCAACCCGGTAATTCAATTTGATCTTGCTATTATGTGGAGCTGCATACATGACAAGGTCGTAGAAGGGATGGTGGCTACCTTACATACATACATACTTGTCGTGCTCGTGACATCTGTATGACCGTGTTTTTGATCACTTTTCTGTTAACTTTCTACCTGTTCCAGGTTAGATTGTTTATATGTCGGAAAATTATCGCTAGTGTAGGTTCATACTAGTATCAGCAGTGGACCAATAGCACCCGTCGGTCAAATGTAGCTCAATTTATATCTGTTTAATAGAGTTATCTAGATTCACATCCATATTAAGCATCCCATGCATGGTACCATCACTCACATCCATTGAGTTTCTTGACAATACAAAGACCACTTTTGTGATGGATTTACTCATCTCGCATATAGTTGGATCATATTTATTCATACGGATAACTAGAACATACACATATGTAGGGTCGGAGCACCAGTTATCAAGCAACTTTATTTAAATACCATACGCCAGGGTTGGAATCCGCCATAAATTGTGCATTTTATAAGCTGGACCACAGTTGAAATACTTTCCCTACAAAAAAAATGACTTGTCCAGGATTATGACGGAACGATGATGCATTTCCAGGTGTATTTTATCCACGGGAAAACTAGAAGAATTTGCCTGGTTGAGTTGGACCTCTACACTCCGGTGCGACTTTTGCTGTACATAGGTATGGAGTGGTACATAAATTACGTAACGCATTCGCAGTGTTCCAGCACTTTATTCAATCTGCAACTAGGGGCTTTCATTCCATCTCCCACCCTCCTTCATATGGCCATATATGCGCTACGTAATTTGTACACGAAGCCCGTGGACCTAGTCGTTTAGATGCACATCGTAGAATAGTTCAGCACGCATTCGCCGCTTTCCATCATGGGAATATAAAGTTGCCCTCGTCGGTTGACTGGTGACTGCGCCTCGTCCCCTTTTGGGAGGTTGGGGCATGCTGTTGACATGTTTAGTGATAAGCTGCATCCGTAGGATCTGTCTGTATGGTGGATGTGTGTCCTCAACTGTGATTTCATACGAGAACTATACAATATTCCTACCATCTCCCCTTGGAACAATATGTTAACGGTCTCATATCCATCAACGAGAATAGGTTGGTGAGTTTGGCAATAGTGGAGGAGAAGGGGGGCATCTTTTCAGGTTATTTTCAACATCAGCACGTACGGGCAGAGTTTTGAGATAAGAACGCTCAGTTGGATGTCGCTGGTGTTCATCTGTGGTGGCCATCAACCGTCGCGTTCGTTGAAACCGTTTGATGCTGAACCGAGGCCGTGTACTGTGAAGTGGACTTCCCGTATACAAAACCTTTAGCTTGATTTACCATGGTGAAGTTATAACAGTCTTAACTAAAATGATTGAGTATGTCTTTTGAGACGACACATTTGATTCTTCAATTTAGTATGAGCGTCGGCTTATCAGCACCGTGAGCAATGCTAATTTTACAAGACAGAAACTCTTGGCACGTCATTTTAGGTTCACTGGAATGAAAAAAGTGAACAAATTTTATGCCTAGCATAATCTCCTTAAAATAACGTTTTAAATCCAAAGAAGGATAATGTGTTTTAATCAAAGTATTAAGATCTACAACTTATCGAGACCAGTATTAATCCTAATTGCTCCTAAGTAATAGCAAATACCCCTCGCAGTAATCCACCGCCAATCTCGGGACTAAAATCATGTGCAAAAGAGCGACAAAAATAAAAACAAGCCCGTAAACACATTACACTCGTTATAAAGTGCCGCCGGCTAAATGAGAAAGGGGATTTCGCTACGCTGAGATTTAAAATATCCTCACCTTGTTTAACATAAACTGCATTAAACAAATTACTTTGGAGCATCGGGGACCAAGTCCAAGAGAGATTGTTCTGAAAACTCCTTTTCCAGTGAGCAAAATGACGACAAAAAATAAAATGCCCGGATAACAATGGTCTTTGCAAAAACAAAACAAAAAACCCACAAGCAGAGAAGGGAGGTTCTTTCCCGGCCACCTCTGGCAATATATTATACCGAGAAAGTAAGATTGAGCAGCGAACCTTTTTTATCACCGCATATTGTACCGATATATATTTTGTCGGTGAAAATAAATGAAGGTTGAAATGAAGCCTTTCAACGAGCGTTTCCTTCAATGACATTTTGGTTGAACAAAGAAGCATGCTTAAGTGGGTTCAATATTTTCAAGATGGGTTCCTAAGTTATGGCCCATATATGTGAAGTATTTGACAGCAGTTTACAGAAAAATGGCTTGCCTTCAAGGCAATGAGTAAAATAGAGCGATTGAGTGTTCAATGTAACGCCAGACGGCAATAAGATTTCATCGGGAGAAAAAAAAAAAAACAATAAATAAATAAACTGTGGTAAACCGCAAGGCGGTTTTATAAAATCTGAAATTATTTAAATGACCTACAAACAGGCAAAACAGTCGACAAACCTACATTGGACAGTAAACTTATGCTGCCAAAGGCATTTGATAATGTAGATTGAATAAACACCGTCAGAGTTTTAATTATGTTTGTCACCCACGAATTACGGAGCGCACGGTATAATTTATGCGGTTTATTGAATAATTGCTGGGTTTGCTGGATGACACTTTATAATTGACACGATTAAATGAGGTAGCTTTGAAAGGTAATAATTTGGTTTATTATAGACACGAAATACCTAACGGTGGAAGGTGGACAGACCTGACCCGCTGGGTAAAATAAAGCTAAGGCACGTAGTAAATAGGGACCTAGATTTCGGATGAAATTGTTCACTTTACATCGATTATAGCTTTCACTTTCAGAAAGGTGATTGTGTAGGCATATTCAATCGATGCTTAGAAACAAGTTCAGCGTAGTGGAGCCGTATTTTTTTGTATGTTCCCAACTATGGCCTGTTATATCAATAACGTAGTAAAAAGGTTGTTATTGGTAAAATTTCAAGCGGAAATCCATGAATTGGTGGTTGTTTATATTCTATTGTATTTAGTAAATCCAGTACTGCTTACAATTCCTTAATTCATAAAATTAGAAAATAAACCGTACAAAGACTGCATTTAGTAATAAATCCATCGAATGGGACGAAGTTGCATCCACGAATAGACCCAATTTGGTGCTTATAGACCGACATTAAATCCACATCCCTCGAATGTTTATGACATTATAAAAATAGTTGTGTAATTTTTAGTGATACATGCTACCAAATGTCGTATCAAACTTATCTTTGCAAGTGTATAACTAGTTGAATCTCGCTTACAACTTAAAATCTTTATGAGTTATATTGGAA
Source organism: Aedes japonicus (assembly GCA_034211315.2). Lineage (NCBI taxonomy): Eukaryota > Metazoa > Arthropoda > Insecta > Diptera > Culicidae > Aedes > Aedes japonicus. The sequence goes on from JASCZW010000026.1 coordinate 258,598, forward strand.
AATGTGATCGCTGGTTGCATAATAGGCTGAGTCAAGGGACACATATGTACCCTATTTAAGCTGTAAATGATGCTCAACTCTTAAAAACACAGCTTGACAAGACGTTTCTAGAATCCGTAATAAAAAGTGAATGATACAACTTATTGTAGAAAGACGAAACCTTTCGGGAAAAAGATGTAATACCAGTGTATGAGCAGCATATTGAGTCTTTTCGTAAATGCAACTTCGTCTCATCAACTTGATTGTTTATTAAATGCAATCTTCGTAGCGTTATAAAGGGCAAACACGAAATTATTGCGACACATTCAACAGGGCATAACTTTTTTACCATTGGGTAAAAATCAACCAAATTTTGCACACTTTCTCATTGATGTGTATTGTTTACATGCTGTCAAACTCAAAGTCGTGTTTTTCGATTCAACGAAAATGGAGGTGAACCAACGCGAGTCGAGAGAACAAATTCTTTCCAAACACCTGGAATTTCCTGACCTGTCGCACCGGCAGTTGGGAAAAATGTTGAACATTCACCATTCAACCGTCTCCAGAGTGTTGAAGCGGTTCCAGGAGCGGTTGACGTTGGACCACGGCAAAGGAGCTGGAAGAAAACCGGAACCGGAGAACAAAAAGACGGAGGGAAAAGTGAAGTGGATGATTAAAGCAAATCCCAACGTCTCAAGCCGTGATTTGGCTAAAAAGATCGGCATGTCGCAGAGCTACGTCCAGAATGCAAAGAAGAGAGCTGGACTACATACATACAAGGTACAGAACTTCCCAAACCGCGATGAGCGGCAACAATCGACGGCTAAAACTCGGGCACGGAAGCTCTACGAGAAGATGCTGACAAAATATGGCTGCTGTGTGATGGACGACGAAACGTGTATAAAAGCCGATTTTAAGCAAATTCCGGGGTTGGAGTTTTTCACCGGCAAGAGCAAGTTCTATGTGGACGACAAATTTAAGAAGAAGAAAATGTCGAAGTTCGCCTCCAAATATCTCATTTGGCAGGCCATCTGCTCTTGCGGACTGAGGAGTGAGCCTTTCGTGACAAAAGGCACAGTAAATGGCGAGATCTACAAATCCGAGTGCCTCGAGAAGCGCCTTTTGCCGTTCTTGCAGCAGCACGACAAAGCTCCGCTATTTTGGCCAAATTTGGCATCATGCCACTATTCTAATAGTGTCCTGGAGTGGTATGAGGCCAATTCTGTCCATTTTGTTCCAAAGGACATGAATCCGCCAACCAGTACTGGGCAATGATGAAGCGGGAACTTCGGAAGAGCAAGAAGACAGTCAAATACGAGAAGGACATGTTAAGAAAATGGAAAAAACTGAGAAACTGGTACCGGATGACACTGTAAAGACTTTGATGGAGGGCATCAAGCGAAAATGCGTTCAATTTTACACTCAAGGCTCCATCGATTAACTTTTCTTTTGATTTTTGAAGTAAATATATGCATAAAACTACCCTAAAATTTTGGTTTGATTCTAAACAATATAAGAAAATTGGCATGACATTTTCGGTGTCGCAATAATTTCGTGTTCGCCCTTTATTGTTATCATTCCATCGAACGTCTCATGTGAGCTATTTTTGATTCACTCAAGAAAAAAATTCACAGAACAATTTAAGAAAGACTGAATTACTTTAATATCTAGATAAAATCGTCAAAAAGATGGAGGTAACAATTGTAAACAATGACTTAAAACGTTAGTTTACGAGTATTACTTTGAGTTGATTCGGCGGATTTTTTTTATTAAGGAGTGTATCGAAAATAAGCTATCCACAAACTTTCTTTCAAATTATGTTGAAAACCGATATTTTATTCATACAAAAAATTGATCCTTTATTGTACGAGGTTAAACTTGAACATAATGAAGACCGGATGAAAGTTAAGTTATTCCTTCACGAATTTTCGAACTTTGGATCGAATGCTCTTCATCAAGTTCCGGACAAGTGTTGCATCGCATTTTTTGGACGCTTGAGCCCAAATTTTTTTGAACTCCTGCATGTTCCCAGCTGCCTTACCAGTCTTCTTGAAGACCCTCTTCACGATTGCCCAGTAACGTTCGATGGATCGAAGCAATTTGGTGGATTGATATTTTACCCTTTTCCGCAAGCCAATTGAGAGTGGTTTTGGCATAGTGAGCCGACGCTAAATCCGGCCAAAACAGTGGAGGTGTACTATGCTTCTTATATAAAGGCAACAATCTCTTCTGGAGACACTCAGATCGATAGATTTCCGTATTTATAGTTCCGGTAGTGTAAAAACGGGTTGACTTCATACCACAGGAACATATTGCTTGCCATAACAGTACCTTTCGACCGAATTTCTCCACTTGAATCAACCTGTCCGCATCGCTCACATCCTCCCCAGCGACGGCAGTAAAGTATTGTGAACCTGGAAGGGTTTTTGAGTCCTCCTTTACATTGGTCTCATCGTCCATCAAAAGGCATGCATCCGGACGCTGCAAAAGACGCGAATACAATTTCCGGGCCCTTGTTGCTGCTCGCTTCTTCTGTTCTGCACTTTGTTTCGAGATTTTCTGCTTCTTGTAGGTCTTCAGGTGGTTTCGCCTCTTGATACGCTGGATCATTCCGACACTCGTTCCTGCTTTTTTGGCCAAATCACGTATTGACATCGATTTGTTCTTCATGATTAGAGATACCACTTTCTGCTCCAGTTTCGGGTTGGAAGAACCGGGTTTTCTGCCTCTTCCTGGTAGCTCATCCAAAGAATAGTGTTCCCCAAACTTATTAATGATGGTTTTAACACTCGCATGATGACTTCCAAACCGCTTCGCCAATTTTCGCATAGTAATACCCTTCTCACTTAGCCATGTGTCCAAAACCTTAATTTCCACTTCCTTTTCAACACGCGACATTTGAAAACGCAGAATTTGAACCACACAAACAAGTAAACAAAAGAAAGCTGACAGTCAAACGCACAGCATGCAGTGTTCAGAGCATAAAAAACCATCACAAATACATGCGTACAACGCAAATGTATGTGGATAGCTTATATTCGATACACTCCTAATAGTACAGATTGGGCCAAATGTTCTCAGATTGTTACGAAACTATGTCCACGCGAAGGATTCATAGATATATGAACAAAAAACAATATTTAAAAACTCAGGGTTGCCAATTTTCCTCCAAAAATTTTCACAGTGAAGAAAAATGGCTTGGAAAAGCCTCTCAAACCCCATTTTTTAAGTCATGACAAATTTTGAAAAAAAATATTTTCTTTGATGAAGTTAGCAGAAGCAGATAATTTCTCATCTCCATGCGCTAGGAGCGAACAGTAATTTTATTGCTAGAACAAATAGACATGGAGAGAAAGTGTATTGATAGATCCGTATAGAGTAACGGCAGGCTTTTTGAAAATTGAAAGAATACAAGATTGAAAACGAGCGGAGGGCATTTGAACGGTAGTATACGATCAGGCACATAACCCATGCAGGATAGGCAAGGGGGGAAATCCCCTTGACTGACTCCTAGCGCTTCGCATGGAGATGAGAAATTATCTGCTTCTGCTAACTTCATCAAAGATCGTTACTTCCGCGCTGCGGAGAATACAAAAAATATCAATCAAAAGAATATTTTCTTGTTTATTAATTCATAAGGTTACATTTATGACTCATTTTGATACAAAAATAACAAAAATCCGAAAAATCAAGAAAAAACCCAACGCCAAAATTTGTAAGCTTATGAAAACACCAATGTAACTATAGAAAATATTTTTTGAAAAATTTTATGGCTCAGAGAATGTTTTTTTTTCGGCTTTTTCAAGCAATGTTCCACCACTGTGTAAAATGTTGTAGGAAAACTGGCAACCCTGAATTTTTTTAATATTGTTGTTTGTTCTAATATCCATGAACCCTACGCGTGGACAATGTTTCGTAATAATCTGAGACCCTTTGGCCTTAACCTGTACTATAATAAAAAAATCCCCATTTTTGTATGAATATGAGAGACAGACCCATAGTATTTCGAACATTACGGAAAAACAAAGAAAAAGCCCTCGCCAAAATTTTTAATATTATTTTTTGTTCTATTATGAACCGTACGCGTTTTGGACAGAGTTTCGTTACAATCTGTGACCGTTCGGTCCAAACCTGTAGTAGTAGTAGTAGTAGTAGTAGTAGTAGTAGTAGTAGTAGTAGTAGTAGTAGTAGTAGTAGTAGTAGTAGTAGTAGTAGTAGTAGTAGTAGTAGTAGTAGTAGAAGTAGAAGTAGTAGTAGTAAATAATAGTAGTAGTAGTATTAGTAGTAATAGTAGTAGTAGTAGTAGTAGTAGAAGAAGAAGAAGAAGACGTGTCGTCCTTTACGTTTTTTTGCATCTTTCACGAAAGCTTTGCTTAAATTCAGTTTTTTTTTGACATTTCGTGCTGGACTGTTAGGATTCCCCTTGAAAGCTACTCTATTTACTCTATTTCTTCCGATCGATTGTCCAACTTTCATTGTACTGACTAAAAACACAAATTACCGTAGATTTCACCAATCCCATATAAAGATCAGGAAATTTGTAAAATTTTAAATGTAATTTATTAGATCTAGGGAGAATTTGAATTTTTAATCCATAAGGTAGGCAGTGGAAAAAAAACACTTGCATTGCACACAATTAAACGAGCTAAGTATCATTGTATTTCCAGTTTTACGATACCGCACGAAGGGTCTCGGCCGGAAGCGAACCGATCCAACCAAGACATCGGTCCGAGAAGACACGAGGGAATCTCCAGTAGATGGCACATCCACATGAGGATCTACACGCCGGTTTGTCAGCATACCGGCACGGCAGAGTAACCGCCATTGCTGTGGAGAACAAAACGCCATAACATTTAGCATCACCTCCATTCGCCAATCCAGCATAGATCGACAGGTCATTGACGTTGACCATCGACCGTTAAAAGCAGTGAACAGCTGGTGAGTCAAGCCTTTTTACATCTGTCACCTTCAAGTGATCTATCCTTGTTTGGATCTTCACCCAAAACTGATCCAGGAAAATGGGTTTCCATAATCAATAACGTTTCACTAGCAGTTTTCGAAAAATTTCCACCCTCATTTTTTAGATTTTCAAGTTCAATCGTATAATCCTTTGCAAGAGCCCTCTGAAGTCTTGCGACATCCGGAGTATCGCTTATGTTTCCACGCGTTAGAACCAGTAAGTGTACTCTTATAGGGGGTCCAATCTGAGGTTCTTTTCGCTTGAATAAACAATCTACGAGACGTTTCACGCAGACGTTCCAATTTAGAGTTCTATAATGGAACATTTCTGTTAGTGGACAATTCTTTGATAGGACTAGTAGTGAAAAAAATTAAAATCCTATCATTTACCTTTTGGGAAAATTATTTCAATTTCTGAACAGATTCAATCTTTCCCCCTTCTGTAAATAATTCCGAATCCAAATATTCTGCATATTGAACCTAGTAAGCTTTTCTAGGATTTCTAAGAGCAGTAGTCAACCGATTTCCCCCACTCCATACAAACACAATCAGTCTATAATCTGACAATGACGTTTCCTCAGAAACTTCGCATCTTGCAATTCTTTCAAAAATTGTACTATTGCACAATGTCAGATCGAAGGCTTCTTGTCTAATAGCATTTAAAAATGTAGGTACGTTTCCCTAATTGCATAAGTCTATATTATTTGATGAGAGATATTTCAATATGCACTCCCCTCGACTGTTGAAGGAAAGTTATTCCGCCCAATTCCTCTCAGAATAATTGTGTGACCCTAAACTCCATGACAGAGTCTTGCAAGGAGACGAAAAGATAAGCAATTTCTAGGTAACCAGAATCTACAGGGTGGCAAGGGTTGTCTGTCAGTGTTTTTTGTTTCAATGTATCTCTTGAACAATTTTGTTTATTAATATGTTCATATTTTTCATTGAGCGTGTAATCATCTGGCATTTGACTGATGTGATTTTCAGCTATAACCATGGACACAAAACGAGAGCTTATGATATCTTGAGTGAGTTAGACCGTGTGAGACCTTGAGACGGCTTGAACACATCGTTGTGAACGAGAGATAATTTTCCAGGCTTTGAAAGCGGCTGTTCAAGCGTTTTTTTTTCATCCGTGTCTGGTATCTTCATCACTGCGACCAGTTTTTAGATCTATCGTGATATATCCCCCTTTTTTGCATTAGTTATTGTCAGCAAGACACATCACTATTGATAGAAGTAATTGCCACTGTTTGACTTAAAGAGTTGTCCCAGGGCGGTATAACACACCGAATAAAGTGTACTACCGTACTGGGGTTTGTTCTCTAGGTTCCAGAGGGTTCTAGTTGCCCTTTGCTGAATAATGTTAACCTTTTGTTTGAGATTGCCAGTGGCAGTGGTATAACAAATGTTCCGAGTCTTCTTTATCCATGTCACAAAATCGACATGCATCATCTTGAAGTTTTCCTATCAGCTTCAAGTGATGTCGGCTCGGACAGTGACCAGTTATAAGGCTTGTAAATAAGTTTAAATCTTTTTTAGTAAGATCAAGTAATTTGCGGGTAGTTGAAATGTTTAGAGTGATGAACCGCTTTGATTGCCTTGCTATGAAAGTGTTGTTCCAATTTTCCTGTTCCAGTTCAAGCGTTTCCTGACATGTTCAGATCTGTATTACAGAGATGCCTAGACGAAGGTTACTTCCTGGACAGATGAAAGATTCGAAAACTGGTGTTACTGCCAAAGCCAGGAAAACCACCAGGAACCTGAATCCTACAAACCCATATATTTGCTGGGCACACTTGGCAAACTGTTGGACAAAATCATCCTAAAGAGGTCGACGAAAGATACGGAAAGCAAGCGGTTCGGTTTTCGAAAACGAAGATCTATGGTAGATGCCATTCGGATGGTGGTCGGCATGCGAAACACGGAGGAAAAAAAAGAAGGGGCAATCTCTTCTGCGCAGTGCTAACGGTGGATGTCAAGAATGCTTTCAAGAGTGCTAGCTGGTTTGCCAATGCCACAGCGCTGCACAGTGCATTAGTGTTCCTGAGTACCTGAGGAAAATTCTGCGGAGCTCCTTCGAGAACCAAATCCTGTACTACGAAACAGATGAATGACAAAAGCAGATGGAAATCACTAAAGGAGTTCCGCAAGGCCCAACACTGTGAAACGCAATGTACAATGGAGTGCTGATGCTGAGGCTACCCATTGGTGTGGGGATAGTTGGCTGAGCCGACGACATAGCCCTAACGGTTACTTAAGAAATGGCAGAAGAGGTCAAAATGCTAGCTTCTAAGCGATAAGGACAGTGGATGATTGAATGCGTGGGACTAAACTTCAGATCGCCCATCATAAGACGGAATTGGTGCTAATTAGTAGCACAGTTCAGCAGATACAGCCTATGGCCGGAGAAATTCAGTGAACTCGAAACGCGTGCTGAGGTATCTTGGCGTGATGGTCGACGACCGGTTGATGTTCAATAGTTACGTCGATTTTGTCTGTGAGAAGGCAGAGCAATGGCGGATCAAGGAGCAGCAAGCGGCAAACACCACAACCGATTTCCGATTGTGTACGATTGCGGAATACACGCGTGGTTTATTTATTTTCTTTCTAACCAAACCGTGCTTGTTATGCGCCCGTCACCCAACAGCCAAGAAAACAAACCATTAAGCCAATAATCAAAGTTTTAGAATCATCCGACGAGCATTGCTCTATCCGAGACAACCAGTGTCATACTGGGTGTATGTTAAGAGCTTTCTTGTGATCGTAACGACTCGGCTCGTGTATTTTTCCAAAAATCAAACATGGTGTCAAAAGCTATACACGAGCGTGTACACTCGTGTCGTGTCGTTTGCGTTGCGGGTTCATCTATAAGCACGAAACAAAAGTGGTGGATTACAGCCACTTGGTGGTGTGTTTGCAGTCCAGTTCGGCCCTTGCACAGAAAAAAAATAATTAATTTTAACGAGCGTGTAAAATATCCCTTCGTTTAAATCCAAGCTAAAGGAGCAGTAAACAACGAAATTGTTTACAACTTTTCATGCGCCATACAACAATATTTGAAATCTTTCATGCAACAGGCTGGATTCAGGCGTTTTCTGACATAAATTTACATGAAATATCCTAGTATTTTCTGGCAAATCTAGCATTCCCTTTATGAGCATTAGATATCGCAAAAAATTCAATGTTTCTATTTATCTGTGCGTGTAGAACGGTCTGGTGTTTAAACCAAGGCTGGTTCCTGCTGTCCGCAATGCAATGATACGGAGGAAACACCAGAACATGTGGTATTCGACTGCCCACGTTTCAAGGTAGTCCGTAGTGGAATGGTCGCCGTTAGTGGAATAGACACCAAAACTGAACGAAGTGGAATCGAAACTTCAACCGCCGAAGTAGGCTAGGTCCACCGTCGGGGATCAGCTGAATCGATGATGTGAATACGTGTTCGAAAAAGAGACAGACTGTGACGGAGAGCAGGAGATAGGCTACTTCTTATTTTTCTAATTTCAAAAGCACGTAACGAGCGCTAGAAGAAGGATGGTAAACACCATAGCCCCTCCCCTAAGTAATACCTAGAGTTGGTCTCGGAGAGGAAAGTGATCGAAGAACAAAGATGTTTTTCTTAGTTGATCGGGTTGTTACCCATCCCCACATATCCTGAGGTACCTTCTCAGGAATCTGCTAAAGAACAGATTGTTTAGCCTCCTTTTTTTAAAAGAGATAAAAGATAAGAAAAAATACAAGGAACAGCGGTTCACCTTAAGTGTAAGCCATTCGCTGTGTTTTTGTGAACATTTATTTTACTGACTAGAAACCGTTGCCACCCTGTAAAGGCCATAATGGCGGCACTTGAGCAAAAAGATTGAAATTTGCATTCTTTCTAGGGTCCGGCGATTGTGGCTGCTACATTACATTAAAGCCCGATTCAAAGTAAACTTGGACGCATTCAAGTGATCATAACTCAAGAATTTAACAACAAACAGGTTGATCAGAACGTCAAACAAAAGGGTACTTATTTAACTTTCATACGATGTATAGTTATTACATTTCACCGTTTCAAACGAACTGTGGCACTTTACTTGTGATCGATGCCATCATGATCTGCACAGTCGCTGGTGACACTGTACCGGCGAACTTATTCCACTTTAAACGTATTTTTTTGGGCATTTGTCACTTCTTTACCGCATCCTCGAAGTTTTCGCTTGACAATTGCCCAATACTTTTCGATCGATCTGAACACAGGGCAATTCGGAGGATTATTCTCTTTGGCGACAAAATTAACATTGTTTGCAGCATACCATTCTAGTACCTCCTAAGAGAAGTGGCAGTAGGCTAGATCCGGCCAAAACATAAAAATCCGCTTTTTCAGACACTCTTTAATGTAAACCTTCGACGTCATTGTTTGAGATGTGATGAAAACCTTGGTTTTAAGGCCACAACTGCCGATTCCTTGCCAAATCATTAGTTTCCGAGCAAACTTATCAGCAAAAACAAATTTATACCTGTAAGGAACATGACCAGTTGACAAGTAAAATTTTCATCCAGGAATTGGTTTATAATCCATTCTGCAATATGTTTCGTCATCCATTAAAATACAGTCATCAAATTTCGTCAAAACTCATTCGTATAGTAATCGTGCTCGCTTTTTTGCCTCTAAATGTTGTTTCAGGGAGCGATTTGGATGTTTACTGGCACAAGTTGGAATTCTTTGCCAAATCACGCATGGAGACACCTGGGTTGCCTTTCACGTACCTCAACACCTTTCTCCTCAGCTTTTTGTCCCTAGTGCCACTCCTAGCGCCTATCCTTGTAACGTTTGATTACAAGACACACCGTTGACTTTGGGAATTTTAACACTTTTGCTATTTTTGAGGCAGACCACGAAGGATTCTTTAGATGTTTGTGCTCAATGAATTTTCTTTTCTCAAGTTCCATGATCCGTAATTTCGAGATGCGTCGATCAATAGAAAAAAACTTTTCTTGAATTTCTTCGTCATCAAACATCAGCAAATGCCTGTTAAAATTTTTTTGTTTCAAATCGAGCTTTACCTAACATTGTGTCTTGACTGTCAGTGGATGTATGTGTTACTTTGCTAATCTAGTGTTATCCGTAAAAATGGATCTCGAACTGAAACGTAGTGCTGTAGTTACCTAGTTCCGAGGTGGAAAACGGCCGAAGAACATAATTCGTGAGCTGTCCAATTTACGTGTGTGCAGAAGTTTTGTACACAGTACAGTCAAAAGATACCCGGAGTCCGGAAGTACCAAAAAACGGTATGGTTAGGGACAGCGAACTACTGTGGTGTCACTTGTCATGGTGAAGATCGTCAAGAGGCGCCTTGAAAGTAATCCTCGACGTAGTGCCAGTAAATTGATGGAGGATCTCAACGTATCAGATCGAAGTGTCCGTCGGATCCTGAAAGATAAACTTCAGACCAAGCCCCACAATGTCCCGAAGATTCAAGACTTTTTGGTGAGGCAGACATTAGAATGAGTAAAAAGAGCGAAGGCGGTGCTGAAGAGGGCCACGGAAGGAACGTTAGAGAATATCGAGTTAACCGACGAAAAACTCTTCAGCGTACGGCAGTCCGTAAATACAAAATTTTACAACATTCATTTCAGTTTCAGAATGGCTGTCTGGAAGCCAAAGTCTGCTCTAAAAATCATGAAGGTGTGGAAGTCCAGAAGCGGCATCTGGGGGTAGCCTGGGAAATAAAACCTTAAAAGCACCTGCGGGCTTGAACGATGTGTTCCTCAATCGTTTGCGGTGAAAGGTTGAACTCAAGGGCGAATAATTTGGACTTGACCAGTGAGTTTTCAAAAAATTATTTCTTTTCAAGTGAGGTTCAATGAATTAGAAATATAATGTTTTTGTTTTGATCAATTTATCTGTTGGTTTCAATGAAGCACTTCAATTGCCAGACCCTATGCGAAGCCAAATAATTACTTAGCACAGTATTACTTGCAGGAATAACACTTCAAATACCAAGATGATGCAGTATGAAATGCTAATAAATGAAACTCTAATTAAATTCCTCAAGAAACACCATGTTTATCATCGTGGGACAGGAAACAGAGTCGTTAAAAACAGTTCCTTTAAACTGTCAAATAATGTTCAAAAGAATGTTCACTTTATTCTGTAAACCGCTGCTCCATTTGGTTAATGTAAAACCCGATTCCAGACATGCTCTACCTATGCCAATCATCCCTATTTAATGCCATTTAAGCTCGCTTGCCTTAATTCGGTTGCTCATTGTACCGTCTTCAATACCCAACACCCACGCGAATGCAGGCTTTCATGATGCCTAAAATTTGATACGGCATTACACAACATTTCCATCAAATCCGCCTCTCATGCTGCCACCCACGGCTGCCAACGGAGACAAAGGATGCCTTCCCGATTACTTTTTCACTTTTTAAACACCGAGCGAAGAAAACGTTCGGTGCCTGGCTTTATTTTCGTGGTATGTAACCCGCATCACTCTCTGCAAATCCAAACCGTTCTACGAATGATGTTACGCATTTACGGAAATTTTCCTCCCATGACGCCAATGAAATATGGTTTTCCCCGCCGGGGTTGTACGGTAGCTGAGATGATTGGAAATCGTTTCCCTCGGAGCCATGGTAAGCAATGTTCAATAATGTGTCGTTTGTTCCGGATCCATAGCCAGGGTGTGAGTGCCAGGCGGAATTCAGGTGAATGATTTTGAGTTATCGTAAGTAGGTTCAGTCAATTTGTGATTAGCGGTAATATTCAGAAGGAATATTGTCTGAGCAGTATCATGTTGACAGTGGCATATGATGGAAAATATGTTTTTAACATTCAACCTTAAAATATATAAGGTCATATATTGCAACCAATCAATTTTTATAATATTTAAAAATTATTCTTTCAGTAATATATTTCTTTTTTTTAACACATGTTTTTTTTTGTTTACTGCAATCTACTAATTTTTGGTAATCAAAGCGTGTGAGCTTTACGCTATGCCCGGGAGATTTTTTTATATGAAAATTGCTTAGACCAGACCGCGAATGAAGTCAGCACAGCATGAAGTGCATGCTTGATTGAATTTATATCAAAAGAGGTCTCAAAAATGGATTCCCAACATGTTTTCGAAACTGCAGTGTCAATGAGTAAACTTTTCAGAAATTGTATTTACGGAGGCAACCTTTGCTAATGTTTGGATTGCCTTTTGTTGAAAAAATTTTTTAGCAAGCGCGTGAAATTTCCTCTCGTTTAATTCCAAGCCAAAGGAGGTGTAAACAATAAAATTGTTTGCAATATTGCAAGCGCCATACAAGAATGTTTGTAATCTTCCATACAACAGGCTAGATTCAGGCGTTTTCTGGCTTAAATTTTATTGAAATATCCCATTATTGTCTGCCAATTCTAGCGCTCACTCTTATGTGCATTAGACAATGCAGAAAATTCAATGTTTCTTTTTATCTGTGTATATATGGCCTAAATTCCGATACTTATAACGTTTCAATACAATACCTGTGTAATATATCTGTGCTGTGCTAAGAAATTCAATCTCTGACAAAAAATATTTCAATCATTTCGTTAGAAAATCGGCAGTTAAATCTTATATAATTAATTTCCGGAGAAAAAAAACAATTCACTTATTCGGTGACAAGATTCAATACTTCTCTTACCCTTGAGCAATTCTTTCCAACACAATCAAAACTAAGCCAAATAAATTAGATCAAGTAACCTGAAGCCTTACTCTGTAGATGCATTTTAGTTTGCATCTGCTCCAATCAATTATCCTCAACACAGAGCTTATCATCCGACAAAGGCATAAATTTACTCCAAGAGAATTGACATCAAACGAAGAGTACAAATACTCTTTATCCTTTAACTCCTATCGTATCGGCCCAATCCGACGATGCCCATAAAACGGTCCTGTAGTGCAAGACTATCATTAGGCGAACCATCAACTGCATCGTTCAGCTGTGCCTGCACTTTTTTCAGCATTGACATTTTCTTTTTATCTGTATTCTAAAGGCAATCTATCGAGTATCACATCACGCCTGCGAACCGTATCCCTACGAATGAAAAATGCTAGGCTTTCAGAAAATTGACGGCGCAGAAAATTTTCATTCGATACTGTTCTCTTTAGAATGCACCGAACAAAAGAGGATACCTCATTCCTACAGCACTATGCCCAACAAGTTAACAATATCAACTTTCGTTATGGAGCTCTGATTGAGTTTGCCTTCTTGAAAATAATAGCTACGCCGAAAAAAAACTGCCGAATCGATCTACCATTGACCCATGCCAGAGTTCTTCCCATTTCATAAAACCATCAAAAGAACCCAGAAAAGTGCACTATTCCCGGGCCTCTGTTCAAGTCCGTATTACATTTTGTGGGAGCTTGAAAAATAATTTCGGTTTCCAGAAATAGCTACTCGAAAATTTCTGTTGTGTTTGCTCGGGAAAAGTTTCTGTCCAAAGTAGAGAGAAAATAAATCTGTTTCTGCTGCATTGTCTCTAGCCGGAAAACGCTTTTCTTCGATAGCATATTGCTACAGATCCTTCAACGGAAGAAGCTGTACCAATCATAGGTCTCTGTAAGTAGCTTTCCGAAACGAAAGGGGTATTCTCCACTTGGGAAGTCTATCTCCCACTAGGAAGGAAGATAAGAAATGGAAGAAACCTAGTAAACCATCTCCTCTTCCCGGTTTTGATCGTCCATTCCACAAATCGAAGCAATTTTCCTCTAGTATCTATTTTGCGCTTCGAAGCCGATGCGATTAAAAGAAGATTATCTGCCACAATTTGGAAGAGAAATCATTCCGATTTGTTTTAATTGACAGTTATATAGGATTCCGACAAAACAAAGTTTTCAAAGCGATGGGAGATGAGATGGAATTTGTGTTTCCGTCTCCCTCTGGCTGATTCATTAATCTATATAATTTGAATGCTTATCTTTTGTTCGAAAGAAAAATAAGATTGTTGGATTTCATCAGGCGGAAATCCGTATTGCGTGGAGTAACATGGAAAACAAATTTGGTAAGTTGATTCTTGTAGCTGTGAAGTGTAATGAATTTCCAAATAGGTAGTTTATTAGCTTAAAAATCATCAAGGTACATGTTAATCGATACATTTGTGTATGTTGAATAAATTGAAATGTTTTTTAACTATTCTTTATCAAATATTTATTCTTTTATACCAAATTTATAAACCGTTACTGTCTTCCGAAAACGAACTTAACTCAACGAACGATCTTACGAGTTTAAATCAAATAATAAATTGTCGATATACAGGGTGCCTCACCAATAGATGTCACTAAAACAGAATGGGATCACAGCAAAACAAATCAACCAAATCAAAGCATTTATTTCTCATGCGAAAGATACATGTCATATAAATAAAGCATATTCGACATAATTCGAATCTTTCGCCTTTTTTTTTTGAAAACATTGCGCAAACGCTTTGTAAACGAACCGCAGCTGGCACGCACGATTTCCTGAGGACTTTTGACAAGACTTTTACCATACACACGATCATTTTGTTAAGAATGAATGTCCAGAAGGAGTAAAAGCTTTTCATCCGAATATAAAATCTCGCAGTCACCGCAGTCACCGAACTAAAAGATTTCTGCTTCTTTGGACCCTGGCTTGCTTTTGACGCTCCGTCAACTCGTAAATCCGTTGTTTCTTGTACGGCTTGCAGTTCAGATCATATCTGAGGAACTTGTTCATTGAAGTAGGGGACATTTGAAACTGTTTGCTCAATTTACGGCCAGATACGGCCGGATTACGTCTTATTCGCTCCCTCACACATTAGATCTTTTTTTTCGTTCTGGCAGTTCGTCTGGCACCTCCTTTGTGTTGAATATGGATATATTCAGTTTCCTTGAACCGTTTCAAGATACGAAAAACAAAACGCTGACTCACTCCGAACTGTTTAAGGCTATTGAATAGCTGACATGGTCTAAACTATAGCAAATGTAATTTTAAAACTTAACTTCGATTGTATGGCTTCCATGGTATCTGATAAATATGAACAAACGGAATCACTTATTTATCTTCGGCGATGAGCTGTCAAAATAAAACACTCAAAACGGGTAGAATCAATTCCGCTGGTAAAATTACCCAGCTGATATAAACCAGGACTGAAAAAAGGTGATACCTATTGTGAGACACACTGTAGTGCACAGCACATACATGAAGTGTCAGGTTAAATTCTTGCAAGCAATATTTCGTGCAAGTTTCTTCTTCGTACAGAATAAAATACAATCTTACACGCGTTTGTATTTACATTCGCCTTTGTTCTGTGCCGTCTCAATTTATGAGATCTATGAGCGCGAAGACGATTTTGTTTTTCTCCTGGATTTGTTGTTTTGTTCTTTTTTTTCTGTATTTTTGAGTTGGCATTTTTGTTTAGTTCTTTTTTTCTGTATTTTTGAGTTGGGCATTTTTGAGTTGGTTTTTTTTATTCGTTGCTGTGCTTTTCGCGGTGCATTTATTTAACCTTCCCTCTATTGACCCGGATTTCAAAACTTTTTAGAATTATGAAATTTCAACCTAGACACAATGTTTTTTTTTTCGGTTCCTCACCAGGTGTGAGGTTATGAACCCTCAGGTAATCGAACATTTTGAGAAGCTCCTTGAGTTGAATCCTCAAACCCGCTTCATGACCTTGTACCATTTGTACATAACACAGGATGTCAGCCCTTCGCCGAACATTTCCAATCGTGTTTGCTTCTCCGATTTCGACAATTCGGTTCATTTTGATTTATCCATGAAGCAGGAGCTTCGTGGAATTCCAGAGCATCATCGTCCTATGATTGCTCCTGTCATATTTGCTGCAAAGTTTGGCCAAGTTGATTCCACTAAATCGTTCTTCACTGACGGATCATTGATAGAGGAGTCAGCAGGCTTTGGAATATTTAATGAAATGTATAGCGCCAATCGTAAACTTCATGCTCCTTGTTCCGAATATGTCGCTGAATTAGCGGCAATACACTTTACGCTAGAAATTGTTGCCTCGTCAACACCGGATCAGTACTTCATTTTCACGGATAGTCTCAGTTCTATAGAGGCTATTCGCTCCTTGAGGCCGGTAAAGCACTCCTCGTATTTTCTCATGAAAATACAGGAGCTTCTAAGTGCTTTATCTTCGCGTTATTTTATCATCACCTTTGTATGGGTCCCATCTCATTGTTCAATTCCGAGCAATGAGAAAGCGGACTCGCTTGCAAAGGTGGGCGCTATGGAAGGCGATATTTATGATCGACAAATCGCCTTCAACGAATTTTTTACTATTTTTCGTCAACAGTCACTCGTCAGCTGGCAGCATAAATGGAGTAAAGGAGATTTGGGGCGATGGCAACATTGTATCATCCCAAAGGTGTCGAAGAAATCTTGGTTTAGCGGGATGGATGTGGGTCGAGACTTCATTCGTGTCATGTCTCGCCTCATGTCCAATCATTATTCTTTGAACGCTTATTTATACCGGGTTGGGCTGAGCGACAGCAATCTCTGTGAGTGTGGACAAGGCTATCAGGACACAGATCACGTTATTTGGTCTTGTGCTGAGCATCGTGCTTTCAGATCGAGGCTTTATGATTCCCTTCGGGCTCGAGGTAGACAACCCAATGTGCCAGTTCGAGATATTTTGGCTGTACGTGATTTGGAGTACATGAAACTCATTTATGTGTTTTTGACTAACATTAGCCTTAGATTGTAGTTAGTTTAACCTGTATGTTTACTTTAAGTTTTTTTTTTATTTGTGTATGTGTGTGTTTTTTTTCTTTTTCAAAAATTGTTCAAGTACAAAGAAAACCATAAATTGTATAGTTATAAGTGTTTAGATAATTTAGAATTTAAATTTAATATGTTATGTAAACCATACTTTAAATTCCCACCCTCTTCCCATCCGTAATTTGTAATTCCTATTAACCTCGAGACGGCCGCGAGTAATCGGCTCCTCCCTACTAACTTTAGTTTTAAGATAAATGATGTATAAAAGTATGAAAATTTGGCTCTGTAAAGTTAATTCGATTGAGCCTGTACAAATAAATGATTATTATAAAAAAAAACAATGTTTTTTTTTCTAAGCGTTTTCAAGTTTAATGCTTTCGCAATTTGCTTATTGCTTGCTCTTATCTTAGTGTTCTAAATGCACTTCCACAGTTATTAATTAAGAGCTATCGATGCCAGGTACCATTTTTGAATAATACAATCTGCATTTACGATTTGCTTTGTAACCTCGCCTCTACCGACTGAGCTAAGGGAGATGTTTAAACCCCATTTGAAAGGTTATGGTCTCAAAAATGCATTAATGGTAGAAAAGCCTGCTTTCAATAACATTGACCACTGGGAATCAATTACAAAGGGAAGGAGATTTTGATTTCGATGTGTGAACAGAATTACATACAAAACATTCCAGAATAGTAGTAGAAAGACAACAGAGCTAAAGGGCTCGGTTGACAGAGACCTGGCCAGGCAGGCCTTACGTCAGGGTGTGGAGGAACGCGCCCTCGCCTCGCAGGTGACAATCCAGTGTAAAAACCTGTATGAGATCAGCGAGGTATACGAGATCTCCAATGCACTGAAGGAACAGTGCAAGGTCGAGGTTGCCGCCGTAGACATACATCTGCGGAAAAGTCCACTCGGGACCTAGGTAGCAACCATTGCGAGGCCACCCAGCAGCTGCTGTGTCAGACAGATCGCGAGTCGGCCCTTACCGCATCCCAGCCGGCTACGACAACTGTGTTGTGAAGAGGTCCATGGCGGCATTATGGACGAAGGGCAAGTACCCGG
This sequence comes from Aedes japonicus, assembly GCA_034211315.2. Taxonomy (NCBI): domain Eukaryota; kingdom Metazoa; phylum Arthropoda; class Insecta; order Diptera; family Culicidae; genus Aedes; species Aedes japonicus. The sequence continues at coordinate 276,310 of JASCZW010000026.1, forward strand.
TTCAGGAGGTTGTGTCTACCACAACCAATGGCTTCGCGGTTGTGAAAGTGGGGCGAGTCTTCTTCTGCAGCTGATACGCACCGACAAGATGGTCGATTGAACAGTTTTCTGACATGATCGATGGTATGACAACTTAGCTAACTGGCCTAAGCCCGTTGGTAATAGCGGGGTACTTCAACGCTTGGGCGCTCGAGTAGAGGAGCCGTCTTACCAATCCCAGGGGCCATATTCTTCTCGGGCCTTGACTAGGCTCAATCTGGACCTAGCCAACGTGGGTACCAAGGGTACCTACAATAGAAACCGAGCGGAATCGATAATCGATGTAACTTTCAGCAGTCCTGGGCTGCTTAATAATTGTAGGGTGGATGATGGCTACACCCATAGCGACCACTTTGCGGTTCGTTATTGTATCGCCCACAATACAATGCAGCGTGCAGAAGGAGGAGCATTCACTTCATTCGCCCGCTGATGAAGGACGTTCTACTTTGACGTAGAGACTTTTAAAGAAGCGCTTGAGAGGGAACGAAACTTACGCGAAACACAGGAAACTTGCGGTGAACGACTCGTTATGACACTTACACTAGGGCGCGATGCGACCATGCCGAGGGAAATCAAACCGAGGAATGGAACATCGCCGGTGTATTGGTGGACGGAATCAATCGCCGACCTCCGAAGTAGTTGCCTCCACGCAAGACGGAGAATTCATAGAGTCAGACGCCGATAGAATCGAGCGTAGAGTGGCACTAGTCACCGCGAAGGCCGCACTAAGGGAAATAAAGACCAGCAAGCGAGCCTGCTTTGAGGGCCTGTGTCAGAGAGCCAATACGAATCCGTGGCGTGACGCCTATTGGGTCGTAATGGTCATAACCAGAGGAACGGTGGCTTCAACCGAGCAACTACCAGAGCTGCTGCAGGTGATCGTTGGAGGACTCTTTCCGAACCACGACCCGAGGTCATGGCCCCCCACCGCCGTAGATTTGTCCAATGACCAGCGTTCCAATATCCCAGACCCTAACGCTGTCATAGCGACGGAAGGTTGGGCGGCTCACCCGAACACCCGTGATCACGTGGACATTGACAACGGCACAACGGGGGCCGGCGACGAGGTGACGGTGACGAACGAAGAACACATTACGATAACAAAGTCGCTAAAGGTGAACAAAGCACCGGGACCGCATGGAATTCCAAACCTGGGCATCAAGACGGCTATCCTGCTGGTTTCCGAATTGATCAGGGTAATAATGCAAAGGTGTCTAAACGAGGGCGTCTTTCCGGACATCTGGAAAATTCAGACCTTAGTGTTGCTACAAAATAAAGAGAAGCCACCAGGGCGTTGTCTGTTGAATACAGCAGTTACGGTGCTGAGAGGGTAATCTTCAACAGACTGAAAACATACACGGAGGGTATAGGTGGTTTGTCTAACAACCAGTTTGGCATCCGTAAAAGGAAGTCGACGGTGGATGCCATTCTGTCCGTTTTTCTTTTTCTTCTTCTGTTGGGGTACAAACTCACTGCGGCCATTTATTGACCTATTGTGATAAGACCCATTTTTTGTGCGCAGTTCATTTCTACATCCACCAGTATTTAGGACTGGAGGTTGTTTTTCAGGCCTGCGTTATACCCCAGTCCGAAATAGCAACCATAATGAATGCTATTACCTTCTTGGGATTTATATTCCACCAGATATCTCGAGGTTGCATAAGCATAACTCCCGAAATACCGTTTCCTTTTATTAATGAGAAAACTGGTTTGACAAAGTAGATGCTCTGAGGATTCTGCTTCAAGCCACAGAGCCGACATTCTTCAGAATGAATCTTCTTTAGCTTCATTAGGAAGTGTCGAGATGGGCAGTGACCGGTTAATAAGCCTACATACACACTTGCAATTCGCGCTTGCAGAGTTCCAGCAGTACATTCGTGTTTTTCACGCTTGGAACAATGAATCTTTTTGACTGGTTTATTCCAGTTGCAGTGCGCCAATTTACTCCTACAGCCTGTTTCTCCCAGTTTCTAAGCTCCATCGATAATGCACTTGAGGATACTCCACAGAAAGGTCCATAGAAGGTGCCCAGAGACCCCTCCCTAGCAAGTTGGTCAGCAACTTCGTTGCCTGCAATGTTAGTATGACCTGGTACCCAGAATAGGTTGATCCAATTTTTTGACGCCAGTTCTTTTAGTAATTCAATACATTCCCACACAAGCTTGGAATAGCACTCAAATGTGCTGATAGCTTTTAAGATCAGCGCATTCTAAGATTGCTTGAACTTCGGCTTGAAATACCGTAGGCCATTTACCCATTGGTATGGCTAGTTTAGTCCTGGGTCCATACACTCCAGCCCCAGTTCTATCACCCATTTTAGAACCGTCTTTATAAAATACAATAGATCCTGGTGAAACTGTTGGCCCACCAGATTCCCACGTGTTCCGATCATTGATCGTTACTTTGTATGGATGCGTTCAATAGCACCAGTTGGATGGCTATCGCTGACTCGTTCCAACGCCTTCAGGTTTCTGGGTACCTGTACAAGATTCTTGGAAGCTACTTCCAGAATCGAGTACTGGTATACAACACAGAGGTAGGCGTCCCACAAGGTTCGATCCTGGGTCCGGTTCTATGAAACACGATGTACAATGAGGTACTACTACTTGAGTTCCCGAACGGGGTGAAGATTGTCGGGTTCGGGGACGATATCAGCCTGGAGAAATGTGGTGAATCTATTGAAAAGAGGGAGCTCTACGCCTCGCACTCCATTGCCATTGTGGAGAGATGGATAAGCTCCAGGAAACTGGAGCCAGCTTACTATAAGACTGAGGTCACGATGATAAATAACCAAAAATCAGAGCAACATGCGACGATGAGTGCAGGAAAGCTAGAAAGCCTTTATGGCTATATCGGCATTATCCCGCATGATGTCGAATAGCTCGGCAGTGCAAGGGAGTAAACGTAAACTCCTGGCCAGTGTCCCCTGTCCATACTAAGGTACGGCGGGCCGGCATGGATCACCACCTTGAGTACCAAGAGCTACACTAGTAAGCTAGAGAGTAGGCTTATGTGCCTAAGAGTGGTTAAAGCATACCGTACGGTATCACGCGACGCGGTCAGCGTCCTAGCGAGGATGATGCCAATAGGCATTGTCATAAAAGAGGCTGTAGAGTGCTTCAAACAACGTGGAACAAGAGGTATTCGAAATACCACTAGAGCCGCATCTATGGTTAAGTGGCAAAGGTCGGAGGACCCACCAATTAATCCCGGAATTAATCGGATGGGTTGGTAGGCGTCACGGTGAAGTGAACTTTCACTTAACGCAGAATCTGTCAGGCCATAGCTGCTTTAGAAAATATTGGCACAAATATGGGCATGCACCGAGTGCGCGGGAGTTGAGGAAGCTGCGTAACATGTATTCTTCGCATGTCCTTGATGGCGCAAGATCCGCATGATTGCCGTAAGCGGACACGACACGATTCCGGATAATTTGGTCCGGAGGATGTGCCATTACCGGGACATCTGGGACGCAGTATGCATAGCAGCCTCCCAGATTGTCTTCATTCTCCAACAAATATGGCGAAACAACCAACGGCAGATCGCAGGGACTACCTGCGCCCTAAGAAGTTAGGCATAGTGGGTGCATAACAAGCACAATAGCCTCCTCCCCGAAGTAATACCGAAAGGTGATTCCGGGAGGGTCCAGAGCTTAGAGCACGGAGTTCTTCAGGTGTCTGATTGCAAATTTTCCGGCCCGTCTTAAAAAAAGAAATCAACCACGTGAGAAACGAAAACAACCGTAGCTTGGACCTTTGCTTCGTTAGCGCTCAGGATTATGCCCCGTCAATCTTCTGTACACCTGCTCCACTAGTGAAACAGACCTCTCATCACCCTAAGAAGCGAGAGCACTGTGCAGAATCTTATGAGTAGTGTTAAGGGAAAAGTTATAGAACTCACCTAACCTGCAAAAAAATCAAGCAAATTGAAATGAAGATGGAATGAAACAATGTTATTTACTATTTTTGAGAATAGAATAATAAAAAATCACAGAATGATCTTTTTTATTCGAGAAAGAAAGTTTATTAATATTTTTCGGAACAGTCTATAGAAAATTAAATTAGAATGATTTGATGATACAAGATACCATATCGACACATCGATCAACACGAGCCTGTAATAAATTATTTCAAGCCCAAGAATTTGCCAGATAATCATTGTAGTCAACGTCCTACGGATGTTTCGTGTTAACCCATTTTCGCCGTTTTCCACAAAACATTTTTTTTCGACGATATCGTATCAAAATATAAGTCTTGTGGATGCATTAATAAAATTTAGCATTTTTAGAGGTTTTTTTTTTGACGCTTAGGAACACCTTGACAGCATGTTGCGTATACGCAACACTGGCGCATTTCTCGACAAATAGAATGCAACATACATTTTAAGCTCAAATGGTACACACTCAGCCACACCTTAATGGATGGTTAACTAGCTACAAATAATAGTTGGCCGTTTGTGAACATATTCCCATTGTGAAACGACAAAAAATATAACCACACTGAAAAAAATAATTAATTTTAACAAGCGTGTAAATTATCCCCTCGTTTAAATCCAAGCTAAAGGAGGCGTACACAACGAAATTGTTTGCAACTTTTCATGTGCCATACAACAATATTGACAATCTTTTATACAACAGGCTTGATTCAGGCGTTATCTGGCTTAAATTTACATGAAATATCCCATCATATTCTGGCAAATCTAGCATTCCATTTATGTGCATTAGATAATGCAGAAAATTCAATGTTTCTTTTTATCAGTGCAGTAACTTCTAGTTTATAATTGAATTTTTTTCCATAAGACATGTACCAACTCATACAATGCAATTTGTGAGTTTTTTTTCCATTGGTGTGTGTGAACACACACAGATAAAAAGAAACACTGAATTTTCTGCGATATCTAATGCACATAAAGGGAATGCTAGATTTGACAGAACATAATGGGATATTTCATGTAAATTTAAGCCAGATAACACCTAAATCGAGCCTGTTGTATGAAAGATTGCAAACAATATCGTTGTTTACGCTCCTTTGGCTTGGAATTACACGAGGGGAAATTTTACGTGCTTGTTAAAATTAATTATTTTTTTCTGTGCAGTCAGTAAGATAGTCAAAGGATATACCTTTCAAACAAACTAATTTGTTTTGATCGTATTCAACGTACATGGATACACGAATTTTTCAAAACCACTGTTGCGTATACGCAACAGCGGACGGAAATGGGTTAATAAATAACGTAAGAAGAACAGACGAAATTTATATCTATTGTTTTTCATGTATGGGATTTGTAAATCAAGAAGATCCAGCAGCACCATGTAAAATAATCTTTTCCCAGTGTGCATAATTATTCCGCAAACTTTTGCACCACAGCTACATAGAAAATATGATTACTGGAGAACACATCGTAACAAGATTCCAAACAAGGAGATTTTTTCCTACTGATAGTTCGCTTATTTTTACACAAACCAACGTAAGAATGTTCGTCTCTCAATTTAAAAATAATGCTCACCTATCCTTCTTTTCCTCCGGATCTGACAGTGCTATAATCTCCTCTTTTTTCCGGGCTCCAACGGAAAACTAGCACTAGGTACGACATCACACGCGGATTACCACACTTCGTACTTTTGGACCGAGGCAAGCACAACTTGTACAACTTTGCGCGCTCTTCTGTATCTGTCACCTTTCTCGCGCGGTTCCGGGGTTTTCCTTTGCCAGCATCGTGAAGAACCAATATTTACTTTGATGAAATTGGAAAAGTTTGGATGAAAAGAAACTCGAGGTGACATTGTGGCACCTTGATTAAACTTTCAGCTCGCATGTTTTCGCACGGTTTCAGAAACAAATCCACAGATTACGAGTTTGAAAACTGCAATCTAGGTATAGAGGAGCAAAATGGAAATGCATTTCTAGCCAGACAGACTTTTGGTTTAATGTCGTTATGACTCTTGGTTTAGTAAGGATAGGTAAACTGAATGATGTTTAGCAAGTGGGACTTCTTTAGACGTCTGAAGCGTCGTTCCAAGATGGATGATCAGCCCTATGGATTTAGAAAAACTTTGTCTTGTATCCAACAGTTGTTGACTGCTGTTGAGACCATGATACTCTATCTGTAACAATGAATTTCCCAAATCGAACGTAGATCGACTCGCTTATGAAAATTGAGATTTTTATGAGTAATAGGAATTCGGTAACAGGAAGTTCTACCTCTTTTTTTTTGTAAAATCTTGAAGTCAACCGTCCACGTCAACAAATATGCGTTTGCTTTTAAAGAATCTATCTAATAACATTTACTAATGCTCTAATTCTAAAAAAAATGCTATAATGATAAGCAATCAAAATCAAATTATTTTTTTCTTAAAGTTACTATTTAGGAAGAAGAGTGTCTTGATCAGTAAACACTTCATCATCTTCCGGCAAATTTGTCATATCATCATCATATCATCGGCTCAATTGTAAAACTAACAATGGTATATTTCGGGTAAACATACTTTTGCATATAAAAACTAATAAATGATACATTAAAAACTTAAAATCGTTCCACAAAAAACGCATTCATGACCCATAAAACTCTGGTCAATATCCATAATAAAATGGATATGATCCATAAAATTTATCAATGTGATCCATAATTTATTCTAAATTTAGCAATAAAATGTCAAAAAAGTTCCGTTATATATCTAGGGTATGATCAATAAAATTGTATGGATTACCCATAAACATATAGCGAATGTTCCATAAAAGGTTTAATGTCATTCCTTATAGTTGTAAAATTGATCCACATAATGTAACATTTGTGCACTAAAATACGTGAACATGATTCATAAATTATTAAAAATGTTCCATAAATAAATTGTCTATGATCCATAAAACAATGAATAATAATCTATAAACTCATATAAATGATCCGTAGCAAATTATTCTTATAGAAAATTTTCTTAACTACAATTTTTTCAAACATTAGTTTTCAGAAGAAAAAAAATCAAACAGCTCCTCAGTTAGACACACTATATTGTACAATGTGACAAAGTAGCCACGATTTGTTATGATGTACTCCAAGTGCTAGAAATATCAATGTTGCCTGCTGAGCAGTTGAGAATTGAAGAACTAAGGAAGTAGAAAGCGGTCGAAGTTTCCGATATCGTATTCAAGTTATCGACTGATTCAAGCATTTGCCCGGTATAATGCAAACGGAGGATGTTTTTTGTAGTTAGGTCCGACGAGCGATAGCGAGTTTGACGGCAAGCGTTTGCCAGCCTGGCCCAGGCATAATTTTATAAAAAAAAATCTTAAATAACAGTTTGATCAAACCTTAAATTTGACATGTAGAGTAACTGTCCCCATATTAATCTCATTGTTCCTTTATTCATCCTACGATGAATCAAACAATTGGGCAGTTGAAGGATCGGTTTCGTTTTCTAATAATGTTTGCTTACTTTTAATAACAACAACAAACATTACTAACTAATCCTGTCACCTGTTCATTGTTTAATTTCAAGTAGGATGAATTGCAAAGTGATGAGATTAATATAGGAAAATCTTCCCTAGTTCGTTACATGCAATCTTTAACAAATTTATTGGGAAACATGTGTCGCAGTTGCGGTCGTAAAAGAACGTGAAATCGTGAAAGTAAATCAGCTCTCTGAAAAATTTAAAATCTTCTAAAAAGCAATCCTTCTTTAATAGCAATATTTGAGCCGCATAGCTAAAGAAACGGACATGTTAATAGATCTGAGTAGTAGCGCAGTCAAGGATCGATTTCCCCACAGCCAAAATTTAAAAAAATATAAACTCAACATTGTAATAATTCTGGCACAATTTATGGATCCTACATATTATTTTAAATGCCCAAAGTTTATTTCCTATGGGCCATATTTGGAAGCTTGTGGTTAAGTTTTCAGAACTATCATGGATCATTGACGATTGGATCAATAATCTATTGATCATGTGTATATATTTAAGTTCACAAACGTTACATTCTAAGGATCAATTTTACAACTTTAAGGAATGATATTGAACCTTTTACGGAACATTCGGTATATGTTTATGGGTAATCCGTACAGTTCTATTGATCATACCCTATATATATATAACGATACTTTTTTGACATTTTATTGCTAAATTTTATATAAATTACGGATCACATTGATAAATTTTATGGCTCATATCCATTTTATTATGGATATTGACCAGAGTTTAATGGGTCATGAATACGTTTTTTATGGAATGAATTTCAATTTTTAATGGATCATTTCTTCAGTTTAAAGGTGCAAACTTAGGGCTGCCGTAAATTTCCACAGCAAAACAACTATCACAAAATTATCCCTCAATGTTTGACTATCATTGAAAAATTATGTTGTATGGTGTTTCTGTATAAAATCAAACTTGTCATAATTCACTCTAATTACCCATTTCAACTTTGGATAATATCTCATGATTGTTCGAAACAAAAACGAAAACTGTTCATTATTTATACTACAAATAAAAAATAAACTCCCTAAAACTACTAAAAGAAGGCTCCATGGAATGACAAATTGTTTCTATTTTATGCCCTACATTCGCGGCCATTGATGGATACCAGCAATCAACACGAATTCTACGAACGATTTACATCGCAAAGCAAAGCATAATCAAGCTAATGCAATGCCGTTTTTCGTCCGAACAAAAACATCAATTAATCACCACTCAATCTTTGCCTGATCAGTGCCAACACTTTGGACTGAGCATTGGATGGAGTACCAAGTCATTCTTATCCCACCCGAGCCAATGATGATGGTTTGCTAGTCAGCTTCCCCATCTTCTTCAAATGGCGCCAACATAAATCAGTGAAGATGAATCACCGAGGCGTGTTGGAAAATTTCAGCACTTTGTCCACCACCTCCGGAAACGTCGACGGTTTCTTGAGCACCAGATAACAAAAGGAAAGTGTTTAAAGAAATTATGCAAATTTTGTTGAATCGTTTTCAGAAATCCCAGCACTCTTTCTTATTATCGTTCTCGGAAGTAGGGTTTCAGAGTTGCACTTATACTTTTTATTGATTCGTAACTTCCGGAAATGAGTTGAGAGCAGGAATGGAAATTGTACTGAGTTTTAATGATTATATTTTCATAGGATTGAAAAGTTCATAATTATAGTTCCCTCTACTTTCAGGAGTCTGAGCTAATACAAAATTGTTGTTACAACACCTAGGTATATTGAAATTCTAACAAGAAATACATCTCCCGTTCACTTTTTCACTTGAAAATAATAAACTGAAACATTTTTCAAACCATCTCTAGTAAACTCGGATGCTCGACACTCAAGAAGTCTATAAGTCAGCCTATCTGTTAAAGGATAAGCTTTTTCGATACAATTAATGGATTTTTCCCGCGTTTACTAGTGATAGTTTTAAAAATGCTTCATTTTTTAATTTTGAAAAGTGAACAAATGATGTGTATGTTTAATTTTCCTTGTTTTGCAATAACTATCGTTCTTCTAATACGGTCATAAAAGAGTTTTTATAAGCGTTTTCAAATAAGTTTTGACTGTCAAATTGTTGGTGGGTGAATTTTGGGTGTCTGGAATGTCGTGATTTTAAGTCGATAGATCTTAAAAAAATGATAACAAGTGCAGTTAGGTATTTCCAAAAAAAATGATTGGCTGATCATTTGAAAGATATAACAAGTATATGGATTTATGAGCAAGAGACAATATTTAATGCAGATTGAAGGTCTTCTCTATTGAAATTTTTCGAGTTTCCCGGTCATCATCTTTTTATGGCATTCCACGGGGGCATACGAATCAAAAACTTATCAACAATTTCTAATTGGGATTGATCTTTGTATGTATGGTAGCCACTATCCCTTCATGCCCTTGGCTTGGATACAACTCCACTTAATAGCAAGATCAAATTGGACCACCGATCTAAATTCACAATATCGCTGTATGAAGGGGCAAAAACGGAGGGGTGAACCCGTAAGCAGAGACACTCACGCGAAATCCACGGGAAATTAAGAATCTCCTTCCAACAATAGGATCCAACAAATCGAATAACACAATTCGCCAAACTCATTAAGCTTTCTACAGGTTGGCTTGTTAAGAAGGGGGTGTCACTCTCTCTGAAACTGTTGGAGTAGAATTCACAGCATTATAATCGAATCGGTAGGATAAAGAAAATGATACTGTTCATTCCCTCCTAGACTCAGAGAGTCAATCAAACCATCGTCCAGTTTCGGCTTGAGTTATACCCTGATGCTCCCTCCCAACCCAGTATTTATTATGTATAACTAGCTGATCCCGGTGCGAGCGTTGCAACGCCTGCAACTAAATGAATGAACATTACAAAGAACTGACAGGTTTTTTTTTAATGAGGATTTTTTTGACTAAGAAGACTTCTTTATCCCGAGTGATTCCAATTTTTTTTTAATAGTACGCGTTTCAAAATGTTTCAAAAACAGACTTATCCCAAGTTCTCTTTTCGCTTCCATAACTACCACGAGTCTCAAACAAATTAAAATTCAAAACAAACTTGCATGCCGTGTTGGAATTTGAGTACACACTAAAAGTTAAATGCGTAACCATGTCTGCGATTAACCCATCTAAAGTTACGCATGTTAAAAAACACTGACAGGAAAAAAAACTAAACGTAATCTCAATATTCGATTCAAAGAGCATATTGCAGAAGTCACTAAAGCAAACAAAGACACTGACAAAGGGATCGTACACCATTTTAAATTTAAAAGTAGCTGAACATATATTCAACGAAGAACATTTTTTAAACTTAAATAACATACAAATCTTAAGACATATCACAAACCCCGGGAAACTAAATGTAGCGGAAAGCATAGCAATCCACAAACAAAATTCTAAAAAATTGCTTAACAAGGATCAAGGAAACGAATATTCGTGGCTGTTTAAATTTATACCTTCACACAAAAACAACTCACTACACAACACAACACCAATTTGACTAACTTCAAACGAAGTAATAATGAATAATCTTGTTGGTATCAAACAACATTTCAGGTATACAAACAAATACATAAACCCACTCAAGTACTTCCCTACCCACCCCTTACCTCACATACTGCGGCACCAACAAACAGTAAACACTAGACCTTCTGTGTAAATACTAGACCTTCTGTGATGTTTCCTTCAAGTCGAGCACTCGACACTGAAGAAGTCTGTAAGTAGCAGACGAAATAGGCCTATCTGTCAAAAGAAAAGCTCATAGTAGAATTAAAAGGAATTTGCTCGCGTTTACTAGCGAAAATTTGAAAAAGTGTTTCTAGGTTTTATTTTTTTATTTTTTTAAAAGTGATCAAATGAAGTGTTAATTTTAAATTCTCCTAGTTTCCCAATCATTTCTCTCCTTCAAAAACTACCACATGCCAAATTTGGTTCCATTTCCCTGATAATTTCTCGAGTTATGCAAGGATTTGCGTTTCATTTGTATGGGATCCCCCCTTTCAAAAAGGGGAGGGTCTCAAATCAACTTAGATCAATTTTTTGTCTTCAAAAACCACCACATACTATATTTGGTTCCATATGCCTGATTCGTTCTCGAGTCATGCAGAATATTGTATTTCATTTGTATCGGAGCCCCCTCCCCCCCTTTAGGATGGGGAGGGGTCTCAAACCAACATAGAAACATTTTTTGTCTTCAAAAACCACCACATGCTAAATTTCGTTCCTTTTGCTTGATTAGTTCCCGAGTTATGTAAAATATTGTGTTTTATTTGTATGGGAGCCCCCCCTTTTAGGACGGGGAGAGTTCTCAGGCTACCATAGAAACCTTTTTGCCTTCAAAAACTCACACATGCTAAATTTGGTTTCTTCTGCTTGATTAGTTCTCGAGTTATGTAGAAATTAGTGTTTCATTTGTATGGGAGCGCCTCTTTCCAGAGAAAAGAGGGGTCTTTAACTATCATAAGAACCTTCCCCAGCCTCAAAAATCCCTGCATACAAAATTTCACGGTGATCGGTTCAGTAGTTTTCGAGTCTATTATGTTCAGACAGACAGACACACAGAAATCCGTTTTTTTATATGTAGATGTTCATAATATTTCATAATATGGAATATATGAAGTATTGAATAGTGCAATGGAGTATGCAAGAATATTCAAATAAAGTACGTCATAGTTCGCCATCCTGTAATTTTAATACGGTTATAAGTAAAATAGTCTGATGAAATAATTGTAATAGTAGAAATAGGTATGTGATAATAATATGCTGCTTGGTTCCCCTTAACAGCTAAATCAGAGTCAAATTAATGTAACTCTGGAATGTTAAGGTCATATTGCAATTAAATGAGGTTAATATAAATATCCATAAAACATTTAATGAAACAGCAATAAAATATGTAGGTACTCATAAAATATGGTCAAATAATCAGCAGAATAAAGAGCATTCATTAATTTCCAAAATTAAATGATATAATATCCAATGATGCAAATTAATAGAAGTATATCTTATGAAACAATACAATAAATATCTACACTACCTGGAATTACCTTCCTTGTAACCTTAAAGCAGAATAAAAGAGGCATCATAATTTCACCACTATCGAAAATCCAAAATCAGTACTTTCGAGCAAAATTGAAATTATGTCCAAAAAAAATTTGTTCACTATATTCCGGGTGGTAAAAAACATGCAGTGAATATCTGAAATTTTTTTTTTTTAATAATCATTTATTTGTACAGGCTCAATCGAATTAACTTTACAGAGCCAAATTTTCATATTTTTATACATCATTTATCTTAAAACTAAAGTTAGGAGGATAGAGCCGATTACTCGCGGCCGTCTCGAGGTTAATAGGAATAACAAATTACGGATGGGAAGGAGGGTGGGAATTTAAAGTATGGTTACGTAACACATTAAATTTAAATTCAAAATTATCTAAACAGTAACTATACAACTTATGGTTTTCTTTTGAATTGAACATTTCTTGAAAAAGAAAAAAAAACACACACACACACATACACGTATTAAAAAAAAACTTATTCTAAACATACAGGTTAATCTAACTACAATCTAATGCTAATGTTAGTCAAAAACACATAAATGAGTTTCATGTACTCCAAATCACGTACAGCCAAAATATCTCGAATTGGCACATTGGGTTGTCTACCTCGAGCCCGAAGGGAATCATAAAGCTCAGATCTGACTCCAGAATGCTCAGCACAAGACCAAATAACGTGATCTGCGTTCTGATAGCCTTGTCCACACTCACAGAGATTGCTGTCGCTCAGCCCAACCCGGTATAAATGAGCGTTTAAAGAATAATGATTGGACATGAGGCGGCACATGACACGAATGAAGTCTCGACTCACATTCATCCCGCTAAACCAAGATTTCTTCGACACCTTTGGGATGATAGAATGTTGCCATCGCCCCAAATCTCCTTTACTCCATTTATACTGCCAGCTGACGAGTGACTGTTGACGAAAAATCGGAAAAAATTCGTTGAAGGCGATTTGTCGATCACAAATATCGCCTTCCATAGCGCCCACCTTTGCAAGCGAGTCCGCTTTCTCATTGCCTGGAATTGAGCAATGAGATGGGACCCATACAAAGGTGATGATAAAATAACGCGAAGATAAAGCACTTAGAAGCTCCTGTATTTTCATGAGAAAATACGAGGAGTGCTTTACCGGCCTCAATGAGCGAATAGCCTCTATAGAACTGAGACTATCCGTGAAAATGAAGTACTGATCCGGTGTTAATGAGGCAACAATTTCTAGCGTAAAATGTATTGCCGCTAATTCAGCAACATATACGGAACAAGGAGCTTGAAGTTTACGGTTGGCGCTATAAATTTCATTAAATATACCAAAGCCTGCTGACTCCTCTATCAATGATCCGTCAGTGAAGAACGATTTAGTGGAATCAACTTGGCCAAACTTTGCAGCAAATATCATCGGAGCAATCATAGGACGATGATGCTCTGGGATTCCACGAAGCTCCTGCTTCATGGATAAATCAAAATGAACCGAATTGTCGAAATCGGAGAAGCAAACACGATTGGAAATGTTCGGCGAAGGGCTGACATCCTGTGTTATGTACAAATGGTACAAGGTCATGAAGCGGGTTTGAGGATTCAACTCAAGGAGCTTCTCAAAATGTTCGATTACCTGAGGGTTCATAACTTCACACCTGGTGAGGAGCCGGAGAGATAATTCTGTAAACCGATCCGAGAGTGGCAACATGCCAGCCAGCACTTCAAGACTCATGGTGTGAGTCGAGTGCATGCAACCTAACGCGATACGAAGACACCGATACTGAATACGTTCCAGTTTAATGAAGTGCGACCGAGCCGCTGACTGAAAACAAAAACTACCGTATTCCATAATCGACAAAATCGTTGTCTGGTACAACGTTAGAAGATCTTGTGGATGAGCTCCCCACCAGGTCCCGGTAATTGTGCAGAGAAAGTTGATCCTTGGCTGGCACTTTCGCTTCACATACTCAATATGGGATCTCCAGGTGCACTTAGAATCGAACCAGACCCCAAGATATTTAAATGACATAGAATGAGTTATCGGCTAACCCCAAATTTGAAGCTTCGGTTGTGCAGGGTTATGCTTCCTTGAAAAAACTACCAACTCAGTTTTCTCCGTAGAGAATTCGATACCTAGCTCTAGAGCCCAAGTAGACAAATTGTCTAAGGTATCCTGTAAGGGTCCTTGCAGATCGACCCCATTGGGTCCCGTGACAGACACTACGCCGTCATCTGCAAGTTGTCTCAACGTACAATTGTCACTTAGACAACCGTCAATGTCTTTGACATAAAAATTATACAAAAGGGGCTTAAACATGATCCCTGGGGAGACCCATGTAGCTAAATCGTGAAGCTGTAGAGGTTCCATGAGAGAAGCTCATATGTTTCTCTGACAGCAAATTGTACAAAAATTATTCATTAATGGTGAAAAGCCACAAGCGTGGAGTTTATCTGAAAGAACTTCAACAGATACTGAATCAAAAGCTCCCTTTATATCCAAGAATACAGAAGCCATTTGCTCTTTTTTAGCAAAAGCTAACTGAATATCCGTGGAAAGCAACGCGAGACAGTCGTTCGTTCCCTTACCCCTACGGAAACCATATTGAGTATCTGAAAGCAGGTTGTTCGTCTCAACCCATTTGTCCAGACGGAAGAGGATAATTTCCTCAACAACTTTCGAATACAGGATAACATCGCGATGGGTCGATAGGAGTTGTGGTCGGACGCGGGCTTACCAGGTTTTTGAATGGCAATAACTCTCACCCGTCTCCAATCATCCGGTACAATGTTGAGTTCCAGAAACTGATTAAACAAGTTCAACATGCGCCTCTTCGCGACGTCTGGGAGGTTCTTAAGCAAGTTGAACTTGATCCTATCAGCCCCTGGAGCCGTATTGCCACACGAAAGGAGTGCGAGAGAGAACTCTACCATTAAAAAGGGTTGGCTGATCTCATCTATCGAATTCGTGTTTTCGCGAGGAATCATCCGTGCCGGCGACAGAATCTGGACAAACTTTTCGCGCAAACTTGAGGATCCATTGGTCCGAGTACTCTTCGCTCTCGTTGTTCGTAGTTCGGTTACGCAACCTTCGCGCCGTGTTCCAAAGAGTACTCATCGACGTTTCGCGCGATAGCCCGTTCACGAATGTTCGCCAGTAACTGCGTTTCTTGGCCTTGATGAGGCTCTTAAGTTCGCGTTCGAGAGCCGTATATACTTCGAAGTGCTCAGGTGTTCCACGTCTACGGAAAACTTTAAACGCGTCGGACTTTTTACGGTAAACCTCGGTGCATTGCTGATCCCACCATGGCGAAGGAGGTTTCCTGCGAGATGACGTCCCTGGAACTGGTCGAGTTTGAGCTTGAAGCGCGCTGTCTAAGATCAGGTTGGAGAGGAAGTTATATTCTTCCAGCGGTGAAAGCCTTTCTACCGTCGTTACGGCTTCATCTACTGCTGTCCTGAACTTTATCCAATCGATGTGACGAGTAAGATCATACGCGACGTTGACAGATTTCGACGGATTGAACCCGGTGGCAACCGAAATTTGTATGGGCAAGTGATCACTACCGTGGGGATCTTGAATCACATTCCATGTGCAATCCAACGATAATGAATTCGAACAAAGTGTGAGGTCTAATCTACTGCCAAGTGAGGATGTACCAGCCAAACGTGTTACTTCTCCATTGTTAAGTACTGTCATATTGAAGTTGTCACAGAGGTCATATATTAGGGAAGACCGGTTGTCATCGTACAGTTCTCCCCAGCCTGTACCGTGAGAGTTAAATCTCCCATGACCAACCGTGGAGCAGGAAGAACCGAACAAATATCTGAAAGTTGTTTTCGGTTAATTGAGGCTCTAGGAGGAATGTACACAGAAGCAATGCAAAGGCCTTTATTTTTAATAACAGCCTGACATGCGACAACTTCAATACCTGGAATTGGAGGAAAATTCACTCTATAGAAGGAGTAGCACTTTTTGATCCCCAAAAGTACTCCACCTCCACGTGAATCCTCACGATCAAGCCGAATAATGTTGAAATCATGAAACGGAAGATTGATTTCGGAAGAGAGCCATGTTTCACAAAGAGCGAATGCATCAGAACCGGTAGTGTGAGCTAAAAATTTGAATGATTCCAATTTAGGAATCAAACTTCGACAATTCCACTGTAGAACAGTGATCAAATCCCCGACCTCATTTGGAAAATTATCCATCGAAGGAAATGATAGCTGCAAGGATGGGCCACTTAATTGTCAATTGCTTCAAAAAATTCTTCACTGTTGGAAGCATTGCCAAAACAATGCTTTTGAGAGGGTCAGAAATTTCGAGGTACTTAAAGATACCTTCGGCAATGTCATCAAATGAGAACAGCCCACTTGAGGAGGGGCTTCTGTTCTTAAAATAGGGGCGTCAGGGGTTTTGGATGTCCCCGGGAGAGATGGAAAGTCCTGGGTGTAGTTAGTACTACGGAAACCAGGAGGAATTGTGTTTTCCTTTTTCCACCTCTTTTGAAATGGGCAAGCTGGTCTCGGGCTTCTTTTCAACAACTTTCCGTGGGCGGACGCGTCTTCGCTTCCTTGAAGCACCTTCCGGAAAAGTGAACGATGTTCCCTCTTCAGCCGAATCAAAGTCAGACTCGTCATCTGACAGAGGAGCAAAGGGATTTGTATTGGCATCGGGTGATGGTGAGGCTTTTTAACCATTTCAGCAAAGATTGCCTGGAACGCTGTTTCAGCGAGCGTTCTAATTGTTCCCCGCGTTGTTTGTACGCCGGGCACGATGAGAGAGCATGAGGAGGAGTTCCTTTGCAAAAAGCGCATTTAGGTGTGCTGTCTGCGCACGCGCCATCCTCATGTCTCTCCCCACAGTTGGAGCAGCGCGCCTTATTGCCGCAATGGGAGGTCGTATGTCCCATCTGCTGGCATTTCTGGCAGATCATGATCCGAGGTACAAACAATCGCACAGGTAGTCGAAGTTTTCCCAACTCGACGTATTGAGGGAGGGCTGAGCCAGAGAAGGTTACGCGAAACGAGTCTGACGGTGTAAACTTTTTTCGCCCTTGTTGGTCGACACTGTGCCAAGTTGGCGCACATCAAGTATCTTAACTGGGGAAGCAGAGGGTTCTTAAATCGACCAACCCCCGCTTCAGCAAGATCTCAGGGGTCAGACTCGTTTCGGAGACCACACCTTCAATTTCAATACCCCGAGCTGGGATATACACTCTATATTCTAGAGTAAAGAGCTGAGAGACAGCAATCTCATTAGCTTGCTTGAGATTGGACACAACGACCCGAAGTTTATTGGGTCTGACTTTAATTATCTCGGTCACGGCCGAGAATCGCTTCGTCAGATCATCAGAAATCTGACAAACATTTAGAGGTTTCGATTTGGGCTGAAAATAAACAACCCATGGCCCAGTTGAACTATCTGGATATGCACGTGATCTGGTAACTCTATGAGCTACCTCATCATTTCGTGCCATAGATGATTCATCTTGCGATAAATCATCCATGGCTCGCTTGTGGGAGCTTATCACGCTCAACCACTAACGTAATTATCTACAATCAATCACAGATAAACAAACTAAACCTAAACAAAAAACTAAAACTAAATACACTCTCACACACACTATCAATCACTCTCCACACTCACACACACACACACACTACGATGAAAATCACTTATCTTTTATACTACTAAAAAACTTAACTTCTATGTATCACGGATCTACTGCAGCTGGGCGACGAATGTGTGCTGCTGCTGCCGAGCGACGATGAGTGACCGCGTGTACCGTCTAAGCGTGGAGCTAAACGATGACGATGATGTTGCTGGTCGGTGGTAGTTGGTGGATGGAAGAATACACGCTACACTCGATGGGCTGCTGGTATGCGTGCCGTATAGATGCGGGACAATATGGCTTCTCGATCGTGGCAATATTGCTAATTGCAATCAATGACGTTGTTGCACCACTTATCACACAATGTTCTCTTCTTCAGTAAACCAAGACTGATTTCACTCACGACGATTTCACTGGCGATTTAGAAAAACTGATACTGAATACTGTAAACAACTCGTTAAGAGCTTCCAAAGCAACGGAAAGCGGACCGAACGAACTGTACCGTTCGCTTGTTCGAACTCAATTGATATCTGAAATTTGAAGGTCATATTGCAGTTAAATAATACACAAAATATTTAAGTATACATTGAACTCGGATCCGTTATGCCTTTGAGCCTAATATATAAACAATTAAGAAAAAAAAGATTTAATTATACATGAAACGATAAAAAATATGCGTGTTGTCATGAAATATGCATGTATAATCCGGAAAACGAAGAGCATTTATTAATTTTAAAAATAAAATAAATTAATATCTATGGATGTAAATCAATAGCTTACCTTATGTTACAATGTAAAGGGCGATACGGTCAAAATTTGGTCAATATCAACTTGACGTATTTCTTTCAATTTTGCATTTAAAAAGCCTGAACACCCCTCATTTTAAAGGTGTATGTGTGTGTAGAATGTTGCTCCTATTTTGATTTTGGAATTCACTCTTCAGTTGTCAAAATGCCGTCCAAGCAAGAAGAGCAGCGTATCAAAATTTTGCTCGCGCATCGCGAAAATCCGAGCTATTCGCACGCAAAGTTGGCAAAAATCGCTAAAAGTTGCCAAATCAACCGTTACAAATGTAATTAAAGTGTTTGGGGAACGTTTGTCGACAGCCAGGAAGTCTGGATCGGGGGGAAATCGAAAACCGGAAGCCGCTGAGACGACAAAGAGAGTTGCCGGTAGTTTCAAGCGAAACCCTAACCTATCTCTCCGAAATGCCGCAAATAAGCTGGGTGTATCGTCTACAACCGTGCATCGAGCCAAAAAACGAGCCGGACTATCGACTTACAAGAAGGTAGTGACTCCAAATCGCGATGATAAACAAAATACGACGGCCAAAGCGCGATCCCGGAGGCTGTACACGACGATGCTGACGAAGTTTGACTGCGTGGTAATGGACGACGAAACCTACGCCAAAGCCGACTACAAGCAGCTTCCGGGACAGGAGTTTTATACGGCAAAAGGAAGGAGAAAGGTAGCAGATATTTTCAAGCACACGAAACTGTCAAAGTTCGCAAAGAAATATCTGGTTTGGCAAGCCATCTGTACCTGTGACTTGAAAAGCAGCATTTTTATAGCTTCCGGGACTGTCAACCAAGAAATTTACGTGAAAGAGTGTTTGAATAAACGTCTGCTGCCTTTCCTGAAGAAACACGGTTGTTCCGTACTGTTTTGACCGGATTTGGCATCTTGCCATTACGGTAAAAAGGCCATGGAGTGGTACGCCGCCAACAACGTGCAGGTGGTTCCCAAGGACAAGAACCCTCCCAATACGCCAGAGCTCCGCCCAATTGAGAAATACTGGGCTATTGTCAAGCGGAACCTAAAGAAGACCAAAAAAACTGCTAAGGACGAGCAGCAGTTCAAGGCAAACTGGCTTTCTGCGGCGAAGAAGGTGGACAAGGTGGCTGTACAAAATCTGATGGCAGGGGTCAAGCGTAAGGCCCAGCAATACGGATTTGGAAAAGCGGAAGCCTAACTGAATATTTTTCCTGAATTTTATACTAATTGAACATGAAAAAGAAATTTAATTTGATTTATTAAATAAACGATTTCACCGATTTACACGCGTTTTCCCTTGACCAAATTTTGACCGTATCACCCTTTAATAAAATATCTATTTAAACTGGACCTTCCTTATAACCTTGAAGCAGATAATATTTCATAATTATAATTATTATGTTTGCATAATGATGATATCGATTAATAATAAGATGCAGCTATATACCTCTATACTTCTGAACCAGAAGTCGATGAATGTATACTGAAATGTTAAGGTCATACTATGCAATTAAACAAATGAATGTAAATAAAATGATATGATAAAGCAAAAGAATAATGTATGTATGCACAACATATCCCATCCACTGGTTTTTTATTGAAAATAAAAATTCGGTATGTTAAAACGTCTCAAAAGCCTCTAGTGTATGGTTTTATTTGTAACTCGTATCGGGTTGAGGTTTGCACTCACAATAAGTTCGGTTTACGCAGATTGGAACTAGTTCCAACCTAGGTTCAAAAACGAAATCGATATATCATAAATCGATATGCCACACTGAACATTTATTTTCGTAAAGTAGCTTTCACGCGTTTCGTAAACATTGATTTTGTACATAGAACAAACGTCTCGTATATCGTATGAAACATTCATAATGCTTTTTATCTGGTGAAATGCTATCATTACACCTTTTTGTAAAATTCACGAAATGAACTTCGCGATGACCAGCCAATCGCTGCTTCTCTTTTATACCGCACTCATGCACGATGGTGTTTCTGCTGGTATGGGCGGAAATAATTTATCTATCCCAAAATAAATATCAAAGCTATGTCGTGCGCTATAACTTCATGCTCATTAATCAAGATTGTTCTCACGAGTCAGCGTGGCCTAGTGAGATCAACCACGGATTTAGAATCGGCACTTTCCAAATATTCAGGTACCCTATGTCTGAAACAATAAAAACAACGCTGTAAAATTCCACGTGCTTGCGCTTTATTTGTCAATTACATTTTGAGTCGATAAAGTAGATCTGTCAGTCTTTCATGCAACCACCAGAGAGACGTTTCTTTTTAATTTGTGACAAAATATTCGTAGCTCTTTGCATTGTTTCCGTACAATGTACGAATGTTCTTTCTGTGTCAACAAAAGCTTCGTGCTTTTGACAGTTGCGCGTGCAATTAATTACGAATGTATCTTCATAAAAAGAACAAATCAGTTTCGTTGCTGAAAACAACGACTGGATTAGTGATTATTACTTTCGATTTTGTAATATAAACTAAAATTAACTTTCAGTGTAGGCATGTTTTTGAGTTCTTTCTTCGTTTTAAGTATCTATTCCTCCTCAGTTTACGAAACTTCTTTCGATGCTCTGATTGTTGTCTAATAATGCCAAGATGTTGTGGATGCCGGAGCGGGCGTATCCGGCGTTCACAAAGTGCCACACGATGTCCGTTTTCGACACAGCGGGGTGCCGTTTTTTGAAACCCATGAAAAATCGACCATTTTTGTCCATTTTTTTACTGCCAACGTTACCGTTGGTTTTAAATAATAAAACTTAGAAAAAGGTTCGTTACTAAAAGGTTAGATTTCCGTTACTAAAAGGTGGTTCTTAAAAAACTATGCTCATAAATAAAATTTCTGGTACAGGGAGAGTAATTCCTGTCAGTGTTTTTTAACATGCGTAACTTTAGATGGGTTAATCGCAGACATGGTTACGCATTTAACTTTTAGTGTGTACTCAAATTCCAACATGGTATGCAACTTTGTTTTGAATTTTAATTTGTTTGAGACTCGTGGTAGTTATGGAAGCGAAAAGAGAACTTGGGATAAGTCTGTTTTTGAAAAATTTTAAAACGCGTACTATGAAAAAAAAAATTGGAATCACTCGGGATAAACGAAAGATTCATCTTCCGCATCATCAAACGCTAAAAAGAAAACGGTTCTTGAAAAATACCTCCCAGACCTCCCTTATACGCACTATCAGGTGTCCATCAAACGAGTGAGAGGGCGAATTCGGCGGAATCCTGGTAAGTCTGGCCGATAGATAGCCAAAGGACTGAGAATGTCACAGACAACGATCAGGAGTATTTTGGAAGAGGACCTTGTACTGAATCCATACAAAAACCAAACGGGTGCTTGGTTCAAATATGATTGAAAGAGTCAAAAAATCTCAGAAGCTGCTCAACTGGCACGGTGATTGTGAAATTCTTTTTTTCAGACGAAAAAGTGTTCCTGCAACAGGATCACCACAACCAGCAAAATGATCGGGTGTATGCAGGACATCTTTTTGATGTTCTTCGTGATAAACTATCTGTTCAAAGGTTTCAGAAAGTTTCAAAGGTGATGGTTTGGGGATGTTTTTCAAAAACTTTGAAGGTTCCATTGCTGTCCACTGAACCTGGTTTTGAAATCAACAGTAAATATTACATAAATATCTTTTTCAAAAGAGGGGGTGGCCCCGGCGTAGTGGTTAACATCCATACCTCTCACGTCAAAGTCACGGGTTTGAATCTCACCCCCAGACAAGTTACGAAAATACCCAAAAGGTATTTGTGTGACTACGACGGGAGATGCACCAGCCCTTGGCTGAAAATGTCGATAATCAAGGAACTAAAAAACACTATCTTTTTCAAAAATCATTTGCTTCCCTTTGTCAAAACAAAAAAACACTGCAAGATTGCACCATACTGGTGTATGGACAATTATCCGGATTCTATTTCTTCAGAAGAAAAGGCCTGCCTCTTAACCTGATTTGAATCCTCTTGGCTTCTGTGAATGGGACTACACGCAGAGCAAACTGGAAAATAGTATATAAAAGACTAACCGTGGGACATTTAAGAAACGATTGGTGAATATATGGAATAACATACTTCAAGATATCCTGCGTGCCAGCTGTGACGTTTTCAAACAACACATTCGGCTGGCAATAATGGCAAAGAAAGAAAGATTTGAACGGAACTAAATTAAGACAAATATTAAAGATATACTCAAGAGGAATGATGTGATGTGATAGGAAGCCACCACAAGTGTAGGACTTTCCATGGCGTACAGTTCCTCATAAAGGCAAGATCAAACTGTACATTCCTGTAATCCTCACTATTCCGTTGTATGAAGGGCCAAAAACGGGGGTGTGGACCCGTAAGCAGAAGTACTTATACGAAACCCACAGAAAGGATAGAGAACCTCCTTCCAACGAAACGCTCTTATCACAGGAAATGAACAGTAAGCAATACACATTAGGATTTCCGTCTGGTGGTTTGTTAAAAAATAGGGTTAGCAAACTCACTGTAGACTGTCGAAAAATAAGTAGACCTTCACTGATCTCGATCTGACGATTTCCATCAAGGAAGGCATAATTGTCATCCATGACTTGGGCCAGATAACCACGAATCCTTCATCCAGCCTACAGTTCGTCTGGCACCCTGTATTCCCCCCTTTACCCTTTGGAATATATAATGTACGTAATAGAATATAAAATATGTATTTACACATATAACTGAAAGCCACTGGAATGTTACAGCAAAATAAAATTTGGATATGTATTATTTGGAAAACCTGAAGAGCAAAGTTGATCAGTCCTGTCAACAAAGATATAATTTCAATGAAAAGATATTTGATTTGTTTTATTATTTTGAGAATCAACAGACTATTCTATAGGTTGAAAAAAGCAGTTTTAGTGATCGATGAGCCCGGTTCGATGATTTCTGAAATAAATGTAATATCTTATTGTATTATCACTAAACACATATATTTAAAAACAATCATATACTACTACTATCATATGTCAGTCTTTTATGGAATAGTAGTTGTAGTTCAGGAATAAAATGTTATTTAAAATGTTATGCTGTAATGCTGGATAACAAATTGAGTATCGCAAGCATAGATTTGTCATGGTGCTCTGTGCCCTGAAATGCGAAAGTAATTTGAAATGCAAAGATGTCGCAAAGCGTGCTGAAATTATCAATTAAAAGAGAATGGAAAATACACCCTGCTTGAACACGATCTTCAGTCGAAGCCACTCATTTTCCTATTGTCAAGTTGATAACGTTGCCCTAGCTACGTCAACCAGTTTCTCCATGCTGAAATGCTGAAAAAATGTGTAGAAGACTACAGTATAAAAATTCATTATATATTATAATGTCATTAGTGTGATATAACCACTGAGTAATTCTCGCTGGAACCAGGCCGCCATTGGCACATATCTTGTGATTTCAAATTTTTCATCGCTATTAGTTAGAATATATTGAAACAAGATAAAAAACGCTTTGGTTGAGCCAAATTGATGGACCCCTCGTTTTCTAAGGGACTAAACATGTTGTAAAAATGTCGATTTTTTGATAATTTCAAGGTAAGTAAACATGTTATATCACAAAATTTTACATTGAAACATCTTCAAAACTCGTTGCTGTTGTATAGAGGATAAATAAAGCTTTCAATTGATGTTAAAAAAAATGTGGCGGCCATATTGGATTTGGCCGCCATCTTGAATTTTATCAATAATATCGATTTTTCACTATGAGCGCACCGCTCAATCCAAATTCTGAGCACATCATCTGAAAGCTGAGAAAAAAATACATAAGAATCAGTCGAGAAACTAGGTGTGCATTGACATTTACCCGATAAAAAAATATTTTTTCTAAAAAGAGTTTGACGTTTTTTTGCGTATATTGCGCAATATCAATATGTATCATATTTCTATACGCAACAAAGCATAATTTTGCAATCACTGTTTTTTTTTGTGTTCTGTAGAGTAAAGAACAATCATTTTAACAATTTAACAATTTAATTTTAACAATCAATTCGGTGCATAAGTATGAAAATTCCGAGGAAAAAATGATTCTATTCATGGCTATCAATGCGCAACAGGGAATATAGTTTCATTCACTGGCTCACCATGACAATTTGATGTTTCGAACCAAATAGAAGAAGAAGACTCGTTTACGATAGCGGAAGTTTGTTTGTTTTGTACATCCGATTAGTTCAAGGTTCTTGAAAATGGCGAAGAACCGTACTGTACGGGTACCCAAAAAGGAATTTTATTGCAACCCGTTTGCCAAAGCTGATCATAAAAGCTGGAGAAAATCTTCGAAACTGACAAGTGTAACACAAAAAATCGTGAATTTTTTAGAATCTATTGGATCCACGACCGTTCCGGAACTTCATGAGAAAATATGTACGACATGCCGCTTGCAAGTGACCCGTCAGCAGTCAAACCGTACTTTTCAGCCGATGGAAGTTGTTGAAAACGGAGATGAGGTTTACGTTGAAGAGGTTGGAAACATTAGTGAGCATGATTTCCAAAACATGACGGAAATTCTATCCCGAATTGGGATCCGGAATGTCAACAGAAGAGAGCTGCGACGGAAACCTTCCGCTGCGAAATGCTCAAACAAGCCGTGATTGCAATAAAACAAATTTTGAAGGTTGATTGCGAAGTGTACTATGACGATACTAACGTGCCAGTTGTCAAAGATATGCTTGACAATTGTAAGATCGCTTCAAAACCGGTCAAATTCCAAATTTTAACATTGCTCACTCCTTCGTGGAGCAGGCAGAAAATGATGGATGAAACAGGATGCAGTAAGTATGGTAAATGTCATCAACATGCGGAAGCTAATCTTCCACAATTCTGCAGGTAAATGGTTCGTCGAAAAGGCTCAACAAGTTCGTGCTTCGAAGGGAATTCTTAAACTTCCAGATGCGGGTACATCGGTAACAGAATTGGAAAAGGTCGCTCAGGAAGAGGCAAAACAGTACTATTTGGACTGTAGTACGTTAATGCCAGGTATTCGGGATAAAATCAGTGTAAAGACACCCGCCGGTCGAGAAAGTCACTTGGGTCACTAAACGAAATTTTTGCAAACTTTAAAGAACTTTTCCCAAATTTGAAAATCGGATTTTCTACGTTCGCTAAGCTGCGACCTTCGGAATGCATACTTACCGGAAGCTCCGGTACGCATACAGTGTGCGTATGCATGAGGCATGAAAATATTGAATTGTCATTGCGTGCGGTGAAAGCCTTACCGATAATACGAGACAGCTGCTTGAGCGAGCTGATTCAGGAATATTTAGTATGTAAAAACCCTTCTCCTCAATGCTACTTTTTGGAATGCACAGAATGTCCTGACTTGAGTGATTTTAGTAGAAAATTACTGGATGAAATTGAAAAATTTCCTCTAGAAATCATCAAGTTTAAAAATTGGATTCCGATAGAAAACCACTATCAACTTGTTGATAACACGACAAGCGCACCTGAAGAGTTTGTAGATAACTTCAGCAATCTGCTCAACGGCTTCTTGCCACATTTCTTCATCACAAAGGTACACAACTGACAAAAAAATGACCCATTAATACTCATTTTATGTTGAAGGAGATGTTCGCTCATCACCATGAGGCACCAAGAGTGAACAACAATGTTTTTGGCTAGAATTGAAAGATATGAAGAGAAAGTTTTTGATAGTTCCGCTAGTGTGCGGCAGGCTCGGAAACATAACTCATTTTATGTTTATATTCTTAGGCACAAAGAGACTATCTATTTGAGCTGAGGTCCAATCTGAAGTCAAATGAAGCTATCGTTTACGCAGACTTTTCAGAAAACTACAAAGTAACCATTCAGAACGAGATACAATCGCACCATTTCGCAAGGCAGATGATTACAATTCATCCACTCGTGATTTATTATAGAATCGAAGGAGAGATTCTTTATAAAACATTAATTATTATTTCACCTGTTCTTGAGCATAACTATGTTTTGGTTCACTGCTGTTTTGTTAAGCTGTTTGAGTTCATGAAGATCAATCTTACGCAGATAACAAAGACCCACGTGTTCACCGATGAAGCTGGGAGTCAGTACAAGAACAAATATAACTTCACCAACATCACATTTATGAAGAAAGGTTTTCAAATGGACGCCAGTTCTCACGGAAAATGTCCATGTGATGGAGTGGCGGGAACACTTAAACGTGCTGCGCACAAATACAGCTTAACGCCAAATAGAGACAGGCTGATAACAGATGCTTACTCATTCTATGCATGGGCTGTAGAGCAACAAGGACAAACAATGTCTTTCAGTTACGTGGGACAGCTCGATTACGATACATCGTTGGCTAAACTGCAAATTCGAATGGAGAATGTTCAAACCATCAAAGGGACTCAAAACTACCATTATTTTTTGCCACAAAACGAGTACATAATCATATCTAAAAAATATTCGAAGAGCTCTGAGATAAAATTCCACAACCTTAGATTTAAAACATGAATATGAACTTTAAGAATCTAAAAACGATTTCATTATATTTATTTTCATTTGAAACAACTAAATTATATTGTATTTAATACTATTCTAACTCATATCGGAATTTGAAAAATAAATAAAAAGGAAAAACACGCTAAACTGTTAATAATCAAAATGGCGTCTTAAACGAAGATGGCAAAATTTTTATTACTGAAAATGATTGTTCTTTACTCTACAGAATACAAAAAAAAACAGTGATTGCAAAATTATGCTTTGTTGCGTATAGAAATATGATACATATTGATATTGCGCAATACACGCAAAAAAACGTCAAACTCTTTTTAGAAAAAATATTTTTTTATCGGGTAAATGTCAATGCACACCTAGTTTCTCGACTGCATCTTATGTATTTTTTTCTCAGCTTTCAGATGATGTGCTCAGAATTTGGATTGAGCGGTGCGCTCATAGTGAAAAATCAATATTATTGATAAAATTCAAGACGGCCGCCAAATCCAATATGGCCGCCACATTTTTTTTAACATCAATTGAAAGCTTTATTTATCCTCTATACAACAGCAACGAGTTTTGAAGATGTTTCAATGTAAAATTTTGTGATATAACATGTTTACTTACCTTGAAATTATCAAAAAATCGACATTTTTACAACATGTTTAGTCCCTTACAAAACGAGGGGTCCATCAATTTGGCTCAACCAAAGCGTTTTTTATCTTGTTTCAATATATTCTAACTAAAAGTGATGAAAAATTTGAAATCAAAAGACATGTGCCAATGGTGGCCTGGTTCCAGCGAGAATTACTCCACTATGGAACTGACTCTTAGCTTCGGGTCTTGACAGACAATCCCTACTGAGCCCTTGCGGCACGTCAAGCCGGCCAGTTTAGCGCAAGGGAAGATATACACAAGAGGAATGATATTGAAAAATTAAAATTCTTGCAAGCACCTTATTTTTATGAGAATATATTTCGTTGGCTAGAATTCTCACTCACCTTGTATATAAAAGTAAAAATTGTACGAAAAATTGATTTATCTCAAAACAAGAAACCGATCATTCTACTCGTTTGGATAGTACCTTTGGATTGCACAAAGAAATGAGAAAGTTATTACACTTCAAGTATTTTCCATTTTTATTATTATTTTTATTATTTCTTACAGTGAATATTGTTGCGAAAACCGCAAGCCAGAATCAATAACTGACGTAACGATGAAAAAAGAAGGGAGGGGAACTGTCCGAGCATATGCTTGGGCTTACTCTGCGGGTAAAATGATTGTTGCTGACAACCTAGTTTGTTGCAAAACATACAGACGAAGGACACGTTGTTAACTAAATCAAACAAAATCATGTTTCAAAAGAAGTATAATTTATTTAAAAGAGTATTCGTTAACCTACACAGTTGATTAGCTTTTATTTAAATATTCGAAGTATCTATTTCTATTTACATAATTTTTTTTGAAAATATCATACAAGTATTTGAACTTTATCAGAAAATTTTGAATAAATTTAGGCTTTGATTTTCTTTTCTGACAGGAGAATAGTTTTTTTTTATTTTTTTGTATAAGTTCATTGGTCACTTAGTTCTGAAGAAATTTTTTCATGATTTCCATTACTCGAATGGCAACTGATGTATGATTTTTCTTCTTGCCTTCATTAATCTCGCGGTCTTGATAGTAAACGAAGTTCAACTTATTAATATTTCTATTTAATTGGTTGCGCAAATTCATCGATCAATCTATAGCAAGGCATGTCACTGAAGGTATATACCGGATGGTTCACACTATATAAATCCACGTATCGTGCATTAGGCTCCGATAGCCATCGACTGATCAGACATGCTCCTCACCGCTCCAAGAGTGACGACTTAATGAAGCTGATGGCTACTACAACTAAGTTAGGAAAGTACTGTTTAGTTATTTAATTTAGTATACGAAACGTAATTATAAGACAGCACCTTTTCTTTGTATTATTTTGTTTGCAACTGATAGTCGCACTGCAACTGATAGTTTGAATTGATTGTCGTCAAACATCTAACTGATTAACGTGATTATCTAGATAATCTTCCTCGAAATAATTAAGTTATTAGCGTCCAAAGTGTTCACATTTTTCGTTACGGTTGATAATTTTCAAATATTTCATAATACACGCTATTCTTGCCGAGAAACATTGTCTACCAAAAAAAATATCCTCCCCATTGCTGGTTTTAAAAACAAATCTTTTACAGTCATTGTCGTCCCATTTGCCCGCCGGGGGGACAATCAGAAACAATGGCGAAAGCTTAATTTAATTGTATGCATAATTTTGCTTCTGCATGATTAAAAAGCATCGTCATCCTGCGAGATTGACATTCTCCCCCGCTAGTCAGAGTCGTTAGAAATGTAACAAAAAAAAAGAAATCCATTACGAATAAAAAGCGCTGGCACGGACGAATCATGAATATTTGAGCTTTCCGGTATGATGAGCAAATTTTCACCATTTCACATTGCCAAGCATCCAAGCGCCAGCGCTCGTTCTTCTTTCACTTCGTATATCATTAGTGACACAATTGAACTGAATGGTAATGTATACAACTATGATCACAAGTTCAACACACATCAAGAAGCTTGGAGGAAACATGCATACAATGTTTCCCATTTCAACTAGATCTACTTGGGAATACAGTCGGGTTCTATTTTTTTTTTTTAATAATCATTTATTTGTACAGGCTCAATCGAATAAACTTTACAGAGCCAAATTTTCATACTTTTATACATCATTTATCTTAAAACTAAAGTTAGGAGGATAGAGCCGATTACTCGTGGCCGTCTCGAGGTTAATAGGAATTACAAATTACGGATGGGAAAGAGGGTGGGAATTTAAAGTATGGTTTACATAACACATTAAATTCAAATTCTAAATTACTGAATCACTTATAACTACACAACTTTTGGTTTTCTTTTTATTCGAACATTTTTGAAAGAGAAAAAAAAACACACGAACACAGAAAAAAAAAACTTATACTAAACATACATGTTAAACTAACTACAATCTAATGTTAATGTTAGTCAAAAACACATAAATGAGTTTCATGTACTCCAAATCACGTACAGCCAAAATATCTCGAATTGGCACATTGGGTTGTCTACCTCGAGCCCGAAGGGAATCATAAAGCCCCGATCTGACCTCACGATGCTCAGAACAAGACCAAATAACGTGATCTGCGTCCTGATAGCCTTGTCCACATTCACAGAGATTGCTGTCGCTCAGCCCAACCCGGTATAAATGAGCGTTCAAAGAATAATGATTGGACATGAGGCGAGACATGACACGAATGAAGTCTCGACCCACATCCATCCCCCTAAACCAAGATTTCTTCGACACCTTTGGGATGATAGAATGTTGCCATCGCCCCAAATCTCCTTTACTCCATTTATGCTGCCAGCTGACGAGTGACTGTTGACGAAAAATAGTAAAAAATTCGTTGAAGGCGATTTGTCGATCATAAATATCGCCTTCCATAGCGCCCACCTTTGCAAGCGAGTCCGCTTTCTCATTGCCCGGAATTGAACAATGAGAAGGGACCCATACAAAGGTGATGATAAAATAACGCGAAGATAAAGCACTTAGAAGCTCCTGTATTTTCATGAGAAAATACGAGGAGTGCTTTACCGGCCTCAAGGAGCGAATAGCCTCTATAGAACTGAGACTATCCGTGAAAATGAAGTACTGATCCGGTGGTAATGAGGCAACAATTTCTAGCGTAAAATGTATTGCCGCTAATTCAGCGACATACACGGAACAAGGGGCTTGAAGTTTACGGTTGGCGCTATAAATTTCATTAAATATACCAAAGCCTGCTGACTCCTCTATCAATGATCCGTCAGTGAAGAACGATTTAGTGGAATCAACTTGGCCAAACTTTGCAGCAAATATCATCGGAGCAATCATAGGACGATGATGCTCTGGGATTCCACGAAGCTCCTGCTTCATGGATAAATCAAAATGAACCGAATTGTCGAAATCGGAGAAGCAAACACGATTGGAAATGTTCGGCGAAGGGCTGACATCCTGTGTTATGTACAAATGGTACAAGGTCATGGAGCGGGTTTGAGGGTTCAACTCAAGGAGCTTCTCAAAATTTTCGATCACCTGGGGGTTCATAACTACACACCTGGTGAGGAGCCGGAGAGATAATTCTGTAAACCGATCCGAGAGTGGCAACATGCCAGCCAGCACTTCAAGACTCATGGTGTGAGTCGAGTGCATGCAACCTAACGCGATACGAAGACACCGATACTGAATACGTTCCAGTTTAATGAAGTGCGACCGAGCCGCTGACTGAAAACAAAAACTACCGTATTCCATAATCGACAAAATCGTTGTCCGGTACAACGTTAGAAGATCTTGTGGATGAGCTCCCCACCAGGTTCCGGTAATTGTGCAGAGAAAATTGATCCTTGGCTGGCACTTTCGCTTCACATACTCAATATGGGATCTCCAGGTGCACTTTGAATCGAACCAGACCCCAAGATATTTAAATGACATAGAATGAGCTATCGGCTTACCCCAAATTTGAAGCTTCGGTTGTGCTGGGTTATGCTTCCTTGAAAAAACTACCAACTCAGTTTTCTCCGTAGAGAATTCGATACCTAGCTCTAGAGCCCAAGTAGACAAATTGTCCAAGGTATCCTGTAAGGGTCCTTGCAGATCGACCCCATTGGGTCCCGTGACAGACACTGCGCCGTCATCTGCAAGTTGTCTCAACGTACAGTTGTCACCTAGACAACCGTCAATGTCTTTGACATAAAAATTATACAAAAATGGGCTTAAACATGATCCCTGGGGGAGACCCATGTAGCTAAATCGTGAAGCTGTAGAGGTTCCATGAGAAAAGCTCATATGTTTCTCTGACAGCAAATTGTACAAAAAATTATTCATTAATGGTGAAAAGCCACAAGCGTGGAGTTTATCTGAAAGAACTTCAACAGATACTGAATCAAAAGCCCCCTTTATGTCCAAGAATACAGAAGCCATTTGCTCTTTTTTAGCAAAAGCTAACTGAATATCCGTGGAAAGCAACGCGAGACAGTCGTTCGTTCCCTTACCCCTACGGAAACCATATTGAGTATCTGAAAGCAGGTTGTTCGTCTCAACCCATTTGTCCAGACGGAAGAGGATCATTTTCTCCAACAACTTTCGAATACAGGATAACATCGCGATGGCTCGATAGGAGTTGTGGTCGGACGCGGGCTTACCAGGTTTTTGAATGGCAATAACTCTCACCCGTCTCCAATCATCCGATACAATGTTGAGTTCCAGAAACTGATTAAACAAGTGCAACATGCGCCTCTTCGCGACGTCTGGGAGGTTCTTAAGCAAGTTGAACTTGATCCTGTCAGCTCCTGGAGCCGTATTGCCACACGAAAGGAGTGCGAGAGAGAACCCTACCATTGAAAAGGGTTGGCTAATCTCATCTATCGAATTCGTGTTTTCGCGAGGAATCATCCGTGCCGGCACAGAATCTGGACAAACTTTTCGCGCGAATTTGAGGATCCATTGGTCCGAGTACTCTTCGCTCTCGTTGTTCGTAGTTCGGTTACGCAACCTTCGCGCCGCGTTCCAAAGAGTACTCATCGACGTTTCGCGCGATAGCCCGTTCACGAATGTTCGCCAGTAACCGCGTTTCTTGGCCTTGATGAGGCTCTTAAGTTCGCGTTCGAGAGCCGTGTATACTTCGAAGTGCTCAGGTGTTCCACGTCTACGGTAAACTTACACGCGTCGGACTTTTTACGGTAAACCTCGGTGCATTGCTGATCCCACCATGGAGAAGGAGGTTTCCTGCGAGATGACGTCCCTGGAACTGGTCGAGTTTGAGCTTGAAGCGCGCTGTCTAAGATCAGGTTGGAGAGGAAGTTATACTCTTCCAGCGGTGAAAGCCTTTCTACCGTCGTTACGGCTTCATCTACTGCTGTCCTAAACTTTGTCCAATCGATGTGACGGGTAAGATCATACGTGACGTTAACAGATTTCGACGGATTGAACCCGGTGGCAACCGAAATTTTTATGGGCAAGTGATCACTACCGTGGGGATCTTGAATCACATTCCATGTGCAATCCAACGATAATGAATTCGAACAAAGTGTGAGGTCTAATCTACTGCCAACTGAGGATGTACCAGCCAAACGTGTTACTTCTCCATTGTTAAGAACTGTCATATTGAAGTTGTCACAGAGGTCATATATCAGGGAAGACCGGTTGTCATCGTACAGTTCTCCCCAGCCTGTACCGTGAGAGTTAAAATCTCCCATGACCAACCGCGGAGCAGGAAGAACCGAACAAACATCTGAGAGTTGTTTTCGGTTAATGGAGGCTCTTGGAGGAATATAAACGGAAGCAATGCAAAGGCTTTTATTTTTAATAACAGCCTGACATGCGACAACTTCAATACCTGGAATAGGAGGAAAATTCACTCTATAGAAGGAGTAGCACTTTTTGATCCCCAAAAGTACTCCTCCTCCACGTGAATCCTCACGATCAAGACGAATTATATTGAAATCATGAATCGGAAGATTGATTTCGGAAGAGAACCATGTTTCACAAAGAGCGAATGCATCACAACCGGTAGTGTGAGCTAAAAATTTAAAAGATTCCAATTTAGGAATCAAACTTCGACAATTCCACTGTAGAACAGTGATCAAATCCCCGACCTCATTTGGAAAATTATCCATCGAAGGAAATGATAGCTGCAAGGATGGGCCACTTTAATGTTAATTTCTGCAAAAAAGTTTTCACAGTGGGAAGCATTGCCATAACAATGCTTTTGAGAGGGTCAGAAATTTCGAGGTACTTAAAGATACCTTCGGCAATGTCATCAAATGAGAACAGCCCACTAGAGGAGGGGCTTTTGTTCTTAAAATTGGGGCTTCAGAGGTTTTGGATGTCCCCGGGAGAGATGGAAAGTCCTGGGTGTAGTTACTACTACGAAAACCAGGTGGATTAGGATTTTCCTTTTTCCACCTTTCCTTGAATTGGGCAAGCTGGTCTCGGGCTTCTTTTCAGCAACTTTCCGTGGGCGGACGCGTCTTCGCTTCCTTGAAGCACCTTCCGGAAAGGTGAACGATGTTCCCTCTTCAGCCGAATCAAAGTCAGACTCGTCATCTGACAGAGGAGCAAAGGGATTTGTATTGGCATCGGGTGATGGTGAGGCTTTTTCACCATTTCAGCAAAAGATTGCCTTGAACGCTGTTTCAGCGAGCGTTCTAATTTTTCCCCGCGTTGTTTGTACGCCGGGCACGATGAGAGAGCATGAGGAGGAGTTCCTTTACAAAAGCGCATAGGTGTGCTGTCTGCGCACGCGCCATCCTCATGCTTCTCCCCGCAGTTGGAGCAGCGCGCTTTATTGCCGCAATGGGAGGTCGTATGTCCCATCTGCTGGCATTTCTGGCAGATCATGACCCGAGGTACAAACAATCGCACAGGTAGCCGAAGTTTTCCCAACTCGACGTATTGAGGGAGGGCTGAGCCAGAGAAGGTCACGCGAAACGAGTCTGATGGTGTGAACTTTTTTTCGCCCTTATTGGTCGATACTGAGCCTAGTTGGCGCACATCCAGTATCTGAACTGGGGGAAGCAGGGGGTTCTTAAATCGACCGGCTTCAGCAGGATCTCAGGGGTTAGACTAGTTTCGGTGACCACACCTTCAATTTCAATACCCCGAGCTGGGATATACACTCTATATTCTAGAGTAAAGAGCTGGGAGACAGCAATCTCATTAGCTTGCTTGAGGTTGGACACAACGACCCGAAGTTTATTCGGCCTGACTTTAATTATCTCGGTCACGGCCGAGAATCGTTTGGTCAGATCGTTCGAAATTTGATAGACATTCAGAGGTTTCGATTTGCGCTGAAAATAGACAACCCAAGGACCAGTTGAACTGTCTGGATATGCACGTGATCGGGTAACTGTATGAGCTACCCCATCATTTTGCGCCATAGATGATTCATCTTGCGATAAATCATCCATGGCTCGTTCGTGGGAGCTTATGACGCTCAACCACTGAATCTATATGTAACTAAACACAGAAAAAAAAAATTAAAGCTAAGCACACACTCAAACACTCTCAAACACTCTCAATCACTCCCATACACTCACACACACTATAAAAATAACGCTTCTTGTATTCAGAAGAGAAGGAAACAAAAACTTATCTTATATGTATAACGGATCTACTGCAGCCGGGCGACGAATGTGCTGCTGCTGCCGAGCTACGATGAGTGGCCGCGTGCACCGGCTAGGCGTGGGGATGAACGATGATGATAATGACACTGGTGATACTGGTCGGTGGTGGTTAGCAGACGATCGACTGCACGCTACACACGATGGCCTGCTGGTGTGCGTGCCGTATAGATGCGGAGCAATATGGCTTTTCGATCGTCGTAATATTGCTAATTGCAATTAATTACGTTGCTGCACTGTTTATCACACAACCTCTTCTTCTTAACCTTACCAGGACTCGATTTCACTCGCGATCGCGAAAAAATATTAAACTGAAGAAGTCGGGTTCTATATACGCATCCTAAGTTAGCAGCTGTCTTGCAGAAAATTACACTGATTTTCGATTGTTTACGATAAACATTAATTGAGCATGATTGACCACCCGAGGTTGCTACTCCGTTGTTGCCAGTTTAGCTGTAATTACACAGATAACCAACAGATTATGCTTGGGACTAACATTACGCTTCAATGTGTAATGTTAGGCGGTCGTGCGTGTGTATAGCCTGCGTCTTGCGATTAAAGTGGCTCAAAAGTGTTAGTTTACAAATATTGATAGGCCCTATTCTATTGTTTGCCGAGAATTATTCGTGACGGCCGCTGTTTTCAAAACTTTTATTTGGCCCCTACTCTTGCCGACAAACGTAGTCTAGCGTCAAAATAGCACGAATGTGTTCCTAATGAAACGTTAGACCAGGCAGTTATTATCTGACAACATTCTTTTGTACACTCTTTTGAACAAATTTGATAGCCCTGAATAGGGCCGTTTGGTTTGAATGACGATACGATTGTATTTATTACGATGGTTTACATGGTGTCTCACAATAGGTGTCACTACAACAAAATGGGATTGCAGCAAAACAAATCAACCAAATCATAGCATTGTTTTATTTGAAAGGTACATGCTATAAAAATAAAACACATTAATTCCATTCAAATCTCTTGCTCTTTTCCTTGATAATTTTGCGCAAACTTACAAATCGCAACTGGCACGCACAATCGGAACGCCCATACCATGATTTTCGACACATTCTCATAGCGTTCTAAAGGGTGATACGGTCAAAATTTGGTCAAGGGAAAACGCGTGTAAATCGGTGAAATCGTTTATTTAAAAAATCAAATTAAATTTCTTTTTCAAGTTCAATTAGTATAAAATTCAGGAAAAATATTCAGTTAGGCTTCCGCTTTTCCAAATCCGAATTGCCGGGCCTTACGCTTGACTCCTGCCATCAGATTTTGTACAGCCACCTTGTCCACCTTCTTCGCCGCAGAAAGCCAGTTTGCCTTGAACTGCTGCTCGTCCTTAGCAGTTTTTTTGGTCTTCTTTAGGTTCCGCTTGACAATAGCCCAGTATTTCTCAATTGGGCGGAGCTCTGGCGTGTTGGGAGGGTTCTTGTCCTTGGGAACCACCTGCACGTTGTTGGCGGCGTACCACTCCATGGCCTTTTTACCGTAATGGCAAGATGCCCAATCCGGCCAAAACAGTACGGAACAACCGTGTTTCTTCAGGAAAGGCAGCAGACGTTTATTCAAACACTCTTTCACGTAAATTTCTTGGTTGACAGTCCCGGAAGCTATAAAAATGCTGCTTTTCAAGTCACAGGTACAGATGGCTTGCCAAACCAGATATTTCTTTGCGAACTTTGACAGTTTCGTGTGCTTGAAAATATCTGCTACCTTTCTCCTTCCTTTTGCCGTATAAAACTCCTGTCCCGGAAGCTGCTTGTAGTCGGCTTTGGCGTAGGTTTCGTCGTCCATTACCACGCAGTCAAACTTCGTCAGCATCGTCGTGTACAGCCTCCGGGATCGCGCTTTGGCCGTCGTATTTTGTTTATCATCGCGATTTGGAGTCACTACCTTCTTGTAAGTCGATAGTCCGGCTCGTTTTTTGGCTCGATGCACGGTTGTAGACGATACACCCAGCTTATTTGCGGCATCTCGGAGAGATAGGTTAGGGTTTCGCTTGAAAATACCGGCAACTCTCTTTGTCGTCTCAGCGGCTTCCGGTTTTCGATTTCCCCCCGATCCAGACTTCCTGGCTGTCGACAAACGTTCCCCAAACACTTTAATTACATTTGTAACGGTTGATTTGGCAACTTTTAGCGATTTTGCCAACTTTGCGTGCGAGTAGCTCGGATTTTCGCGATGCGCGAGCAAAATTTTGATACGCTGCTCTTCTTGCTAGGACGGCGTTTTGACAACTGAAGAGTGAATTCCAAAATCAAAATAGGAGCAACATTCTACACACACACACCTTCAAAATGAGGGGTGTTCAGGTTTTTTAAATGCAAAATTGAAAGAAATACGTCAAGTTGATATTGACCAAATTTTAACCGTATCCCCCTTTACAACTAGTTTATCTCTTGGAATATTGGCAAGACTTTTGCCATACACACGATCATTTGGTTGATTATGAACTGTCCTGAAGGAGGAAGAGCTTTTCATCCGAAAATAAAATCTCGCAGTCACCGTGCCGAACCAAAATATGTCTGCTTCTTTGGACCCTGGCTTGTTTTTGCCGCTTCATCGACCCGTGAATCCGTTGTTTCTTGTACCGCTTGCATTCCAGAAGAGGAGCTGTGGAGTCTGTTCATTGAAGCGCTCCCTCCCACATTTGATCTTTTTCTACGTTCTGGCAGTTCGTCTGGCAACTCCTTTGTGTTGCATATGGACATTTCCAGTTTCCTTGAACCGCTTCAAGGTACGAAAAACAAAACGCTTACTCACTCCGAACTGCTTAAGGCTGTTGAATATCTGACACGGTCTAAGCTTTTGCCAATGTATTTTAAGACTTGCTTCCGTATGGCTTCCATGGTAGCTGATAAATATAAACAAACGGAATCGCATATTCATCTTCAGCAATAAGCTGTCAAAAAACACACTCAAAACGGGTATAATCAATTCCGCTGTTAAAATTACCCAGCTGATATAATCCAAGACTGAAAAAAGGTTACACATATTGTGGGACACATTGTAATTTTGCTATGGACCCTTCCTTCTTATGAATTTTGCACCATAATGCACTTTCGCGATCCTCATCTCTCGGGGCCATGCTATTAAACGCTAGTATGTAGCACGCGAGACGAACTGAAATGACTTCATAAGGAACGAATGGCCAGTTTTCAGTGCTCCGAAATTTTATCATTGCATTGGGTAGACATGGAAACCACTAACTGTCCGATTAGCCAGTCCCATACCACAACCGGGCGGACTGTGGCGGATGGACAAAGCCCTGTCCGAACCACCAGCCGAGAACTCGTGTCGAAAATTGAAATCATTTCGGTGCTATATACTAGCGAGGATAGGATAACCCTAAATGAAGAGAGGCACGAAGAGCAGTACGAACCAACGAGCCTCAGTTCTAAAATCATGCACCGGGAACAAAGTAAAATAATTTTGCAGCTGAGGGGTGTGGCTTTTTTGTATTCATCATAGAATTAACCTCAATGAAATAAAAAAGGATTTAATTCTGAACCATTTGTACCCGCTTTTGAGGACCCGGATAGGGAAAAACATATTTTCAACCTGGTCATACGGAGATTTGGATGGAAGCAAAATTAGGTAATTTTAAAGTAACAAATTGAACTTTTTATGCTAATAGCACTTATTTGTAATTTCAACACATTGTGTAGGTTTTTCTGATCCAATGGTGTATGAATTAATTCATTATGTTCAGTTGAACGGGAGTTATTAGCGTTCAAAAATCTTTCACTTTAGCGTAGCGCTCTCATTTCTCAAAATTTTGAAATGACACCCAGTATTAAGATTGGACTAGGAAAAAATGCGACACTTTGTTTTGGGTGTAGCTTTTTATCGCGTGGGTAAAAATTAATGAAATTTTGGGTAACACTAGTTGAGAGTGTTATGTGTCAAGTAGTTTTTAAGATGCATTTGAAACAAGAAGAGCTGCGCCAGCAAATCTTGGGCGCGGTGCTCGAAAATCCTGGTCAGTCGCACAGATGGATCGACAAAAGGCTTGGAATCCACCATTCCACCGTGTCCCGCGTTGTGAAGATGTTCCAGGAGACGAAAACCATCGGAATACCCAGAGAAGGCGCGGAAGATAAGGCAGTATTTTGAGAATAACCCGAATCTTTCCACCCGAGACGTGGCCAAAAAGGTCAATTTGTCGAAGTGGTTCGTCCAGCAGACCATGAAGCGAGCTGGGCTACGTGTTTTTAAGGTCAGGAAGGCGCCAAACCGGACTGACAAGCAAAACACGGTGGCCAAATTGTGTGCGCGGAAGCTGAGGGGGACATACAGGGGATAGACAAAATGATCGGAACAGGCAAATTTTTTATCAACTTTGCAGTGCTCTAACTTCATGGAATATTATCCGATTTCAATTGTCCAAAAAGCATTCGACGGGGAATTCAATGTTATTTTATGTCTCGGTAACAAAATTGGCCATGGTCACCGGATACCGGAGTTGTTCCGGGTTTCCGGAGGGGCTATTTTACATGTTGACTTTGCGATGAATTTTCGTACAAAATGACATTTTTTTCAGTAAACACACGAAAAAACTAAACATTTCCTAAGCGAATAAAAGGTCGATCACAGGAATCGGTCGTAAATTGACCGAGATATGGCCATTTCCGTGAAACAGGTTCTGATGAAGGGTCCTGGATGCGGTCAGTTCTTTATTTTACTCAAAACAAGCTATGTCACAGCTTTTTTTCTTGTTTTTTTTTTGTTTTTTACCACAAAGCTTATTATAAACAGAAAGTGGATCTTTGGCAATATTGGCCCCTCCCGGAACCACTGGAACGACCCCGGGGGAACCTGTAGTAGGGGCCAATTACGATTTTACTCGAAAGCATGCCGTTCAGCAGCTCTATCTTCATGATTTTTCATATATATGATTTTTATACACTTGAGAAGGACATTGGCTACATTAGCCACTCCCTGGACTACCGAAAAGACCCCGGGGGAACCTGTAGTAGGGGCCAATTAAGATTTTACTCCAGAGCATGCCGTACAGCAGCTCTATCTTCATGATTTTTTGTAAACATGGTTTCGATGGACTTGGGAAGGCCATTGGCTACATTAGCCATTCCCTGGATCGCTGGAACGGCCCTCGGGAGAACCTGTAGCAGGGGCCAATAACGATTTTACTCCAAAATGTGAACTATAAGATTCACTAGCTAGCCTGAACCAGCTTTCTGGTAGCTTCAAGGATCAATTTATTTAGCTTTGGTTCGGATATGCAAGAAATAATTTGATGAAGTATAGGGAAGAGTGGGTTTTATTAATAGCGAGTGGGTCCTCCGTCCGCATCAAGAACGGCTTCAATCCGCCTTGAGATGGAGCTGTAGAGGTTCTGGATCACGTCTACAGGTATTTTATACCACTCGTCGATTCAAAGCTACATTGGCCATTCCCTGGACCACTGGAAAGACCCCGGGGGAACCTTTAGTAGGTGCCAATTAAGATTTTACTCCAAAACATGTAAACAAGCAACCTGAACTGTCAAATGACGTCATGATGCAATGTTCTACACCAAATCCTTTTTACACGTATTTTTTTGCTCATTTTTACGCGAGTTTTCGAAATAACAAAACATGTAAACAAGCTACCTGAACTGTCAATTTTTTGGTTATCTTTTTACGCGAGTTTTCGAAATAACACAGTTCTTTTTTTTTTTTTTTTTTTTCTTGGTTATTTATTTTTTATTTGTCGTCAATCTGTAGTAGACCATTACATATACGTAAAATACTTAGCTTAACTTAATGATCAATACCTAACTAACCTTAAAAAGAACTTTTGCCTTAGAGTTTTTTTGTTCATTGTTATATCTATTGATTCACAATTTGCATTGTAGCAAGACAACATTTTATTCAAAGGTGCATTTTTGGCATAGTTTGTCCGTTGATTGCTGATATAAAACAAGTTTCTGATTCTAAGCGGACGAATAGGGACATAAAAATTTATTTTTTCCAATATTTCAGGGGCATTAACTCTTTGTGCAATTACATCATTTATAAAAGCAACCATCGCAAATTCTCTCCGCTTTTCTAATCTCTCTAGGTTAATCAACATGCATCGTGAGTCATAGGATGGAAGCGGAAAGGTAGTCCAACCTAATTTTCGTAGAGCAAATAGGACAAATTGTTTTTGGACTGATTCAATTCTATTATTATGCGTATCTTGATATGGTGCCCAAACAATACTACAGTATTCAAGTAGGGGTCTCACAAACGTTACATAGAGTGTTTTTATCGTATAAGGATCGTTGAAGTGGAAACTGAATCTTTTGATAAACCCAAGCATGTTGCTAGATCTGTAGATAATGCTATTATAATGATCAACAAAAGATAGCTTAGAATCGAGTATTACACCTAAGTCTCTCACCTGGTTGCATCTTTCAATAGTTTTCTGTCCTAGACTCAATTTTTTTTTGAATTGTGGTTTGCTTTCTTGTAAATGATATGGAATTACATTTTTTAACATTAAGTTCTAGCAAACTTTTCTTACACCAGTTGTGGAAGTTGTCAGTTTCAAGTTGGAAAATTTCGAGATCGGTTGTGTCACTGATTTCCATGAAAAGTTTCATGTCGTCTGCATATATAGAAACATGAAGGAGTTTCAAAATGAGCTCCACATCGTTGACAAATAAAATAAACAGAAGTGGACCCAAATGAGACCCTTGTGGCACCCCAGATGTTACGTAAACTATTTTAGACAAACTCTCCTCAAACCTTACTCTCTGTGTTAAGTGTTTTCATACTTATGAAAACTCATGAAGATAGAGCTGCTGCACGGCATGCTTTCGAGTAAAATCGTAATTGGGTCCTACTACAGGTTCCCCTGGGATCGTTCCGGCGGTCCAGGGAGTGACCAATGTAGCCAATAGCCTTCTCAAGTGTATAAAAATCATACTTATGAAAAATCATGAAGATAGAGCTGCTGCACGGCATGCTTTGGAGTAAAATCGTAATTGGCCCCTACTACAGGTTCCCCCAGGATCGTTCCGACGGTCCAGAGAGTGGCCAATGTAGCCAATAGCCTTCTCAAGTGTATAAAAATCATACTTATGAAAAATCATGAAGATAGAGCTGCTGCACGGCATGCTTTGGAGTAAAATCGTAATTGGCCCCTACTACAGGTTCCCCCGGGGTCGTTCCTGTGGTTCCGGGAGGGGCCAATATTGCCAAAGATCCACTTTTTGTTTATAATAAGCTTTGTGGTAAAAACAAGAAAAAAGCTGTGACATAGCATGTTCTGAGTAAAATTAAGAACTGACCCCATCCAGGACCCTTCATCAGAACCTGTTTCACGGAAATGGCCATATCTCGGTCAATTTAAGACCGATTCCTGTGATCGACCTTTTATTCGCTTGGGAAATGTTTAGTTTTTTCGTGTGTTTAATGAAAAAAAATGTCATCTTGTACGAAAATTCATCGCAAAGTCAACATGTAAAATAGCCCCTCCGAAAACCCGGAACAACTCCGGTATCCGGTGACCATGGCCAATTTTGTTACCGAGACATAAAATAACATTGAATTCCCCGTCGAATGCTTTTTGGACAATTGAAATCGGATAATATTTCATGAAGTTAGATCACTGCAAAGTTGATCAAAAATTTGCCTGTCCCGATCATTTTGTCTATGCCCTGTAAATAGAAAAAAGAAACGTAGTCCTACGTTAAAAATAAACAAGCAGTGGAAGAAGGCTAGAGGAGCAGATGACATCATCAAACTAAAAAAAGATTTGGTAAACGTAAGCAAAATCATCGACGGCACGGTTGTGGAAAACCTCATGAGGAACATCAAGAAGAAGGGGCGGGAGCTGGCCAGATCTACGAAAAATTAAATGAATACTGATGTAATGGGCTTCTTAGATGGTCAATAAACAATGTAAATGAATTTGAGTTGTCTAATAAATAAAACATATTTAAATACAGCAATTTTTAGGTATACTCATAATTAACGATACAGTCCTTACTACCTCTATTTTTTTTTTTCAATTCAATTACCGTATCACTTTCCACGGAAAATATG
The DNA here is from genome assembly GCA_034211315.2 of Aedes japonicus. Taxonomy (NCBI): domain Eukaryota; kingdom Metazoa; phylum Arthropoda; class Insecta; order Diptera; family Culicidae; genus Aedes; species Aedes japonicus. The sequence continues at coordinate 319,920 of JASCZW010000026.1, forward strand.
TTCATAAAACACAAAAAGAAACCTTGTGAATGTTGTTCGACCGTTGGGCTGAGGTGATTATTGATTTTTTTTCGATGCCTTTATCATATTCCTAGTAATGAATCTCAATATTCAATAAAACCATCTATTGTGGGTGTTGGAATTATGCTTCAATCACGTACAATTCCCAAACTCATTCTTCTATATTTTTATACCAATAGAACCTTCGCCAACATGAAGAAACGGCGCAATAATAAAGGTGACGAAAAAATCATTTGTTCTTCGAAAAGCTCTTTTTAGCCATGACTTCTTGGAAGGTCAACTTTCTGGTAACAGTAGCTCGGAGGTACATCCAATCAATAAACGATTAGAAACTTCTCATTATTTTTTTAAATTATTACTACAGCATTATTTGTTGGCTGATTCAATACCATCGATTATCATGTCAAAAAAATAACGGGTTCACAACCAGCCAGGTAAGTTTTAAAGAAATTAAGTATTGAAACGTGGCAGTTCATAATCCGCAACTATTGCACATCTGCTGGTGAAACTTACACAGCGTAAACAAATACATTGAACTAATCCCACCCAAAATGTCAATAGAAAACACCCAACGGGTAAAAAGTTACAGCCATTTAAAAATGGTGCAATTAGATTCCGTACAACCTTTAAATTACATTTTATTCAATTTTAGCATGACAGACTGACAGTGAGTAAACTGTATGCTATCATGTTATCGTTAAAGTTGTTTTAAACAGCCATCTTCACCTAAAGTTCATATACAGTATTTGTTTCTCTAGTCAGGAAATTGACATCAGAAAACATGTACCGTACTAACTTGATTGAATTCAGTCGATAAAAAAAACCATAACATTCCTGACACCACCCTGGTCACTGCAATCCCATTACTTAAATTAACTTCCACTGGTTCTGTTGCTTTCAGCACAGTTGAAGCTTTATTGAATCCCTTGAGTACCGTTCCCAACCCACACTATACAGATGATGATGACATTCTAGTGCTGCGCTGCAAACAGTAACCGGAAACTGATCTCTTGAGTGAGTGGCATCTCAGAGAGTCAGATAAATAAACAAGAGAACGTAGTTACACAGCGAAATAAGTTGTTTAATAAAGCACGGAAAAAGATGCCCATATATTCATATAGGTGATGCAGCAAAAATTACGACCAGATACAGTGATATTCACAATAATACTTCGGTCACTGACTGGGCTCAAAATCATAACTATGGGAGATCCTTCGTATCCCGAAAACCCTACCGGTGGCCACCATTTTACGAAGAGCTGTATATCTATAGAAGATTTTGCTTGGATTTGCAGTACCCGAATGTAAAATTTATCTTTTGTAAGACCATTTTCTAATAGCACCTATTTGGCCAGAACTGATCAGAAAAGAAATCTGTTAGGACAGTCCATTCGGAGTGTCTCCGTGGAGTTTTCCTTTCGTAACATCTTCTATTAAATCTTAAAGTTGTATTTTTTCCCACAACAAAAAGCTACTGCTCGCGTGGTCGTTTATGTCCGTTGGATGGTGAACTGACCTCCGTCAACAATAACCAGTGAGTAGGGAAGATAAGAGCAAACGGAAATGAAAGTTTAACGATATTTTTACTGTTCTATAAAAAGGTTGGCATCCGCTAGGATAATACGGTGCGATGGAGTGTAATAAGTGAATGATATCATGTGAAACAGAACGACAAAAAAACTAAGCGCTCGCTTGAAGAAAACTGAATTGGGAAAACGTAAGTTAGCATACATTGGAGCCTCAGATAGCCTTTAGAAGTATTAGAAGCGAATCAGTTTGATAGCAGGGATTAAATATGCATCTCATTTAAAATGCATCTTTTAAACATTTTCTGCATCCATTTTGTACTGAAACAACAACGCCATAAACTATTTGGCCTGTTTTTTGGACATTCCATCTGGCACTTGGGGATTTTTATTTAATATCCTACAGCTTGGGCCGGAGGGCTTCAGATTTTTCTGAAACTTTGTTCACGGTTTGAGTTTATGGATATATTATCGATGACATTTTTTAAAAAGTATTGTCAGTTCTCCCGGAAGACCCGAGTAGAAAATTTCAAATTTTCTGGACATAACTTATTACAAAATAACATAACTGAAGAACGGAGCAAAGTTTAAGGTTGAAGAAATAATTGTTAAACTAGTTAATGAGTAGAAGTATAACAGAACGATCAGATATTTTTAAAGTGAAAAACAAATAAAAAAAGAAAAATATTATTAATAATAAACACAAATTGATGTTCATCGATTCAATGAAACGAAACAACACCAGCATTTGTCCTGAAAGTTCCAAAGATTATACAATTGCTTCTCAGAATAAATGCAACAGCTTGAAGTGGTCAAGTAGTTTAGATAAAGGTGACAAATGTTATAAAAGTTGTTGAAACAAATAAACAAACAAATAAACAAACAAATAATCATACTTTAGTTTCTTTAGTAAAGGTATGAAAATAAGTGACGATTTGTTAGTATTTTGGACAATACATTGGCTTTAAAGTATTTTGAAATAAGTACCTGAAAATGTTTCCCAGTCCGCTTCATTGAAAATCACAATCATAATATTCATGTCTAAATTCATAGACCAAAACAATCTAGCTACAGATCTCTAATGAATATAAATTAAGGCTTTATTTATCCATTGATTAATTATGTTGTGAATAGTTCAACAGGCAAACTGAAAGTAGACGAACGGTTTTATCAACAGTATTTTCATACTTCCAAATACACTTGTTCAATTTTAGGCTTTTACGATAAAAGTGAAGATTTCAGTGTCACTTAAATCTTACTATTTTCCTATCCCACTAGCACCAGCCCTCTGGTCAGCCACGATATAGAGGATTGCTGTTAAAAAATCAGCAACATGTAGCCAACAGTGGTCATGAGAATGGTTATTTAAAATGTATAAATGATAGTTTCGTGCAGTTTCAATAATTTTAACCAACTTATTCTAAATACTTCAAAATAGGATATCGGTGCATTGCTGCTACCACTGAAATCGAACCGAATTATCAACCAAATGAATATCATATTTACTAGATACATAATTACATAATACATAGTATACATGCTAATTCTGTGGGTTGGGAGGGACCATCAGGGCACCCAATTCAAGCAGATTGGATGGAGAGAGTGGGAACTCCAATTCCCTATTGCTTACAGCGCGGCTCTTCTCCCCACCCATTCAGTCATGTTCATGTTTGGTAGCTCGCTTTTTTACCAGTTTTTAATGTTGTTGTTGGAAGGATATTCTTCATATCCCTGCGTATAAGGATGAATGATGTTGCCTTTGATCCACCCAACCCGTTCGAGACCCTTCATACAATGACATGATGATGACAATCAGGGGTTATTAAAGCTTAAAAAACAGAGAGGAGAGCCTGTTGCTGTTAGACCTATGGCTGGCCCACAATTGATACGTTGCGGATACGGTTGCGTGAACTTGACTGTTTTCCCATAGGTTTTCTGTCAAATTAACGTCAACGGAACGCAAAGGTATCTATTGTGATTTACGCTTTAGTGTCCGTAGGTTGGTAGTCCAAATCATCATTATCATTACCGGAAGACAAGGCAAGGCAGTAGAACCATTGCTTGCTAGAACAGCTAATGTGATGAAATTTCTGGCCACTGAAATCCTCAAGGATATAAAACGCCGTCCGTGACATCTAGAAAACTATCCAGAGTAAACATTACACATAATGTTGGCCAAGAAAACCGAAGAAAAATATTGATTTAAAATGCTTACCTTGTCCACCGTCCTATTTAGAACGATTTCAATTTTACAACTAAAAAGTGTGTTTGACTAACAACTCCATTACCTTGACTAAATTGCATATTTTCCAAATCAACATATTTATAATTGTTTGAGGCATTCATTCAAGAGTGGTCAATTGTTAGTTTGTCTGAAAATTGCTTTTAAATTCAACCAGCGCTGATAAAAAAAATTGTAAATTCAGCGAGCTAGATACTTTGTAAAAAGAAAAGGCTAGACAATTGTATAACTAATAGGGTGGCTCAACGTTTATATGAAAAAACGTAAACTTGACCACATGAAGCCAGAACAGCTATTTTTTGAATCCATTTGGGGTCCCAAACAACCATGTAAAATTTTGGGACGATTGGTCGTAACCCGGCTTCCCGCATTGCGTTTGAAATTTGTATGGAAATTAGTATGGGAAAACGTACTTTTTTCCATTTTCATCCCTAGAGACCCCATTTTTGCTTGGATCACGTAACTAACTACGTACACGTAACGTAACTATATAGTCCATAATGTGCCTAACAACTTTGTCGAAAGATGTGCGGCGCTAAAATATCCCAAAAAAAAGTTATAGCTTTTCTAAGATTGTTGGATCGAATTAAATACCGAAAAAAAAAATTTCTGCCAACACTGCCAGTGTACCAATGGAAGCCAGATTTCAATCCGCAATAACTTTGGCATTTCTTGTCTTATCGATTTGTAATGTTCAGATGAACTACTCATAAACATTTGCACAACTTTATGGGTGTATTTGGAGATGCCTCCCCCCCCCCCCCCCATGCCAACCCAACCCCTCTCCCTCAATTCATAGTAATGGAAATACTGTTTCAAACTGAAATAACTGTAGTGTTTCTTATCTTGTCGAGTTGGTTTGTTTGTTGGGTTGTTTCAAAAACATTTAATCAATCTTATATGCCCAGTTGTTAGAGGGAGGGGGGGGGGGGCATACTATATTCCCTCCACCATCATCTCCGGAGTTTCTCATCTAATAGAGTCGGTACATTCGGATGAGCAATTTAAAAATTGATCAGTCTTATAGGCTTATGTCAATGATTTCGATACAAACAAATCAATCATACGTTTGGTATGATAGATTAGATCAATAACTTACAAACCAGACCTATATGAACGCATAGCATGAATGTTTGCATTCATTCTTCTCTAAAACAAAAGAAGCGCTCCAAACGAAACCGTTTTTTTTCTATCTGCATCTGTATGCCGAAGTGATTTAAATGCCGTTTCAATGTGTGGTGATGGAATTGAACCTTGTATGACGTAATTTGCGTCAGGAAGCAGTGTTGTATTTTTAATAATATCCAAGCGATTTTTTGCTCTCCATCAAATATAAAGGAACCTATACTGCCTTTCTACGCATAATTGTCCCATGTGATGTTACTATCCACAAAATAATCAAAACTCAGGTCAATTTGTGCCACGATTATTAGAAATGCTTCGTTAGACAAGATTTTCAGTAGTTTTATGGAACTAAATGAATTCTGGTATGTCCTATTTATAGTTCATGATGAAATATATGATTGGAAGGAGTTTTCCAGCCACTAATAATGTTCCCTGATGTCATCACGTTTTCCGTGGGACAAATTGATCTGAGTTTTGGCTGTTTTGTGGAAAGTAACATGGGGCAATTATAAGTAGAACGGCAGTATAGCAAGGTACATGAATGTGGGAAACAAATATGATAGAAACTTTTCATTAGTTGTTCAACCTCGTTCGTAAAAGAGAGGCAAAGTTCGGGGTGCACTTAGTATGGCAGAAAATAGATCTTAAACTCGATGTACCTACGAACACGTTGAAGTTGGTAATTTTCGGTGGAAATCGAAATTTTAATTTTTTTTTAATTTTCAGCAAGAATGACAGAAGTTTAGGTAAGAGACGCGTTGGGAACTCGCGTCTCCAAATGTCTAAAATAAGAGTATACTCTCCTGGTCTTCTTTTTTTCTTATTTTTAGTAGTTCGTGTTTGTTTTGCCCCCGTCCCCCCTCACCACGATGAATCTCATCGTCGCCCAATGGTCACCAAGTCGATCGAACACTAAAAACAAACCCTGCATAACGCAAAAGTACTGGCGACAACTCTCTGATGCGACAAGAATAACTCCCTCCCAAGCTCCTCACCTGATCCTTCCCTGAAAAATATTACCCTTAACCTCGAGTAAACCGCGAGTAATCGGTCCATTCCTACTAGACGTAGTATTAAGTTTTTCTTGTTAAACCACAGACAATGATTATCGGCTCCGTAAAGCTAACGCAATTGAGCCTTCCAAATAAACGAACTGGTTAAAAAAACACAGAAATTATTTCAATCTGATGTTGAAGGAGATGTTCGCTCATCACCATGAGGCACCAAGAGTGAACCACAATGTTTTTGGCTAGAATTGAAAGATATGAAGAGAAAGTTTTTGATAGTTCCGCTAGTGTGCGGCAGGCTCGGAAACATAGCAGATGCCTGTTGAAGTGGCGGACTTAGTCCGTGCTTTAACCTACCCCGCAGTGGGATGTTAGGCAAAAATGTCGTTGGTTCGAGTACCACTGTACACATGCCCTTTTCGCTCAATTTTCCTAAAACATCTGCTATGTTTCCGAGCCTGCCGCACACTAGCGGAACTATCAAAAACTTTCTCTTCATATCTTTCAATTCTAGCCAAAAACATTGTTGTTCACTCTTGGTGCCTCATGGTGATGAGCGAACATCTCCTTCAACATCATAATCGTTACTCCTCGCACGGAGAATATATAAAATAACAATTAATGTATTTCAATCTGTAACTTTACTTCCATCGATATTATTGAGGGGGGAGGAATCAGTATGTACCTCTTCTTCAATTACAAAAAATAAATTGAGCAAATGCTTTTGAAACCAGCTCCATTAGATGAGAAACTCCGAAGTTGGTATGCCCCCTCCATTTAACAACTGTGCATATGAGATAGGGTAAATGTTTTTAAATAACATATCTAAATAAACCAACTCGACAAGATACGAAACACTAAATTTCCCGAATAAAAATTTACATCAGGCTGATGTCTGATTTCAATGTCTACATCAACATGAAATTCAAATGTACATCTTACGTTGAACATTAGAGATCAGATCGTTTTCGCTGTATTTAGGCAAGGTAACATGATGTTAACATCAGACATTTTCAAACAAATTTTTTCTAATCCAATGTCCCTTTAACGTCATGATTTTGACATTCAAATAAAATGTTTTTCTGATGTTTTAAGATATCAAAGCATATTGATGTTTTCAAATGTATTTGAATAAAACAGCACAGTCAAAGGATTTTTGATGTTTTCAGATGTATTAAAGGTTATGAATAAACATCTTACATATGTTTTCAAGTGTCGATTTTATCCAATAAAAGAGATGATGTATGATGCATTCAGATGTAGAAAAACGTGACGGTGTATCGTTTCCGGATGTTTTCAGTTGTAGATAATAACATTAAAACCAAATAATCTGAAAGCATCAAAATCACATGTTAGGCTAAGGTAAATTTTTATTCGGGTGTTGAGTAAAGTACATAAAGTAAATATGCACCAATATCGCCAAAACATATACGATTCACACTTAATTCTAATCGCATCGGATATTTACCGATATTTTGTGAGTACAAAATTTTACATCTATAAGAACATGGATTTCAACGCAACGTGTGATTGTCATGACACAAGATGTATTCTGGCTTATTATGAATACAACATTTTACTTCACAAAGACCTTTGATTCTATTGTAACGTTTCATTCTTATGTTGTAAGAAGTTTTCTAATGCTGTAGACCTGCAGTCTTTTACAGTAGAATGAAGTTTATTTCTAAGGTAACGGCCAATTATAATATCATCAGATGTGTTTAGATGTCTTAGGTACACAACATTTCACACATACATAACGTTTGATTGTCATGTAATTTTAGATTCTAGTTTTATAAGACGTGTTCTGATGTTAAATTTAACATCATCAATACGTTTGTTTTTAATGTGAAGTTTAAATATGTTGTATTTATATGTACTAGGGCGTTACTTTGAACTCTGAATACATTTAGAATACGACAACCCACATTCAAATTTAATGTTTGGAAGATGTCTGCTAATATTTTTTACATCACCATTTCTATTCGGGTTATTTCAGTTTGAAACAGTAATTCCATTACTATGAATTGATGGAGAGGGGGCGGGTTGGCATGGGGGGGGGGGAGTCATCTCCAAATACACCCATAAAGTTGTGCAAATGTTTATGAGTAGTTCATCTGAACATTCCAAATCGATAAGACAAGAAACGCCAAAGTTATTGCGGATTGAAATCTGGCTTCCATTGATACACCGGCAGTGTTGGCAGAACAAATCATTTTTAGCAATTAATTTGAACCATCGATCTTTGAACACCTATAACTTTTTTAAGGAACGTTTTAGCGTAGTACTTCTTTGGACAAAGTTGGTAGGCACATCCTGGACTATACTTTTAACTGATTAGTTCAAGGTTCTATGCTAAACTGAAGTCTCTAGTAATGAAAATTCAAAAAAGTATGTTTTCCCATACTAATTTCCATACAAATTTCAAACGCAATGCGGGAAGCCGGGCTACAACCAATCGTCCCCAAATTTTACACGGTTGTTTGGGACCCCAAATGGATCCAAAAAAGAGCTGTTCTGAAAAAATGATCATGTTGAGCCACCCTAATAACTAATGTCTCAACGTTTCGCTAAACAACGCTTAAGAAGATTCGATGGGAAAAGTTGCTTAAACTTACTTAACTTACTAAAATATTTCAATTAGTTCCGTTCATGCAATTTGTTCACAAATTATTGAATTCTCTTTGGAAGAAAACGCTGAACTTGTTTTCATACTATAATCTCTTCCAAACGTCAACTTTTTGTAGACTATATTTTTTTTGAAGCAGGCAACGTCTTTGTTTTCCAACTAGGGATACACATTATGGGTTCAAAAAATGTGAGCGTCACGAAAAGCGGTCAGTATTTGAACGTTAAGCCATTTCTAGCTGAATTTCGGAAATTTTTGCAACAACCGATTGGAAATATTTCAAACAATTTGTTGCATTGTTCAAAACTTCTGTACATTTAGAAAGGAAGAGTGCTGTATTATAAAGCCTGTCCACGTTAAATTTTGGACACCAAATAATAGCAGCAAAAAAACTTACACATAATTCAATAAAACCGATCGTTTATTTCACAATAGTAGAGTTATATCTACATTAGAAACACTTGATTAAGATGTTGATGCTTCTTTGTGTAAAATTCTCGAACTTTCTGTGTTACACCCGCAATTAGGTTCCGTACGGTATCCTCAGATACGCCAGCCGTGATGATTCTCCAGCTTCTATTGAAATCATCGGTACCATTTGATTTCTTCTTAGTGTCGACAAGTTTCCGCTTAACTGGAGCCCAGTACTTCTCTATTGGGTGAAGTGCTGGATAGTTTGGTGGATTGGCTGTTTTTGGCACGTAGTTAATCTCTTGTACCTTATACCATCCTAGGACGGATTTCGCATAGTGACAAGAGGCCAAAACAGGCCAAACCAGAGCTGGAGAGTCGTGGCTTCTGATAAACGGTAGCAACCGCTGTTTCAGACATTCTTTCTCGTAAACATCCTAATTGATAGTGCCGGTAGAGACACAATTTTAGATTTTCGACCACAACTACATATGGCATGCCAAATCAAATACTTTTTCGGAAATTGAGACACCTTCTTTGTCCGGAAATTCTCGGCAACGGTATTCCTTTGCATTGCGGTATAAAAAGCCAGACCCTGAAGCTGTTTAAAGTCTTCGAGTAGTCGAGTTTCGTCATCCATTATGATACAACAAAATGTTTGCAAAAAATTAGAGTAAAGCTCCTTAGCACGACTTTTTGCAGTAAAATGTTGCTTGTCATCACGGTTGGGCACCTTTTTCACTTAACTTTTTGTACGTAGGATTTTGACTTTCCAACTTTGCGAGCCACAATTCGCCCAGAAAGATTGGGATTTTTCTCAATAATGACTACCACCTTCTTGTCCATTTGTCGGAAGCATACTTTTCGATTTGTTCCACTTCCAACCTTCTGATCTACAGTCAAGCGCTAGTCAAATGATTTGCAAACACAAAACACGGTACTTGTTGGTAGTTTTAGTTTCTTGGCAAGATCACGTACCGATAAAATCGAATTTTGCTGCCATTCGTATTAAATGCGTTTGCACACTTGCACTTGATTTGACGCCATTTTTCTGAATGCAACAAGTATGAAAACATATTGTACCATGAAATGAAGTGGAGAGTTTCAGCTGTCATATAAGTGAGACGTTTCAGCGATCCGTGATTTAATTCAAAACTTACACTGAAAGAAAAGGGTCCGAAATTTAACGGCTGTAATTGTGAAAATGTATGAGTTCATCTGTTTTTCTTAACTGTTTCTAACAAAGACTTTACAATCGAGCATCAACCAGTTTTGGGCTTAATTTTGAAATGGGAGGATCAGTCAGATACCAACATCTTTCAATATGAACCTGATTTTTTTTTTAATTGAAGAACCCTTTTGTTGTTCTGTCTTTGAATTTTTAAACCCACCGACCACTCGTTGTTTTAATTGTAACCATTTATTACATAAAGGCTATCATTATTACATCCAAAGAAAAAAATATTATTGAATATTTTAAATAAATGGTGAGTCAGTTATTGTTACGACACTTTAAATTGATTGGTAAATCGGCTATTGTTATCGAAGGTAGTAAATGACTGGGCAATGCATACCATTGGTACTTCGCGTACCTGCAGGTATAAAATAGATCCTTCTGCGATCCTTAGTCTCTTGTCTAGTAACTGCCATCCCTACCTCTCCGTGGTGCCGACTGGGGTATAAGTAACCATAGGAAAGATCGGGTAACCCCGGTGGGACCTTGGTAATATGCTGACAGGGAAGGGAGGGCTGCCCTCTTCAAAGGGTGCAATCTATCTGAGCGTCTGTTCTCCATGTTAGGGGCGGCTCAAAACAGCGTCTGTTCTCCATGTTAGGAGCGGCTGATCATCGTCCTTGTACCAGCGTGAGACTCTAAACAGCCCAAGTAACAAATTCAATTTTAAGGTACACTTGAAGAAGTTTTCAAGACTCATTTGATAAAACCACGCATAAAACTAGATATTCTACATAACATCGATAAAACAGCCATAAAACCCTCTTAAGTTCCAAAAGGAGGTTCTCAAGACTATTTCCCAAGGTTCGCTTAAAACTTGATAGTTTTATCGGTACATACTTGTAATGACATTCAAGACATACTTAAAACTATGATAAAACTACCACAAGTTTTGATAGTTATGATTTTCCTCTTTAAGAACACTTCCAGTCCGTCACAAATATGCTTCGAAAATTCCATTTTTCGATTCGTTCTGCTGAATGGGGATGTTTTTTTTTTGTTTATGGTTGAGTGGAAACTACTATATTTCTCTTCCAAAGTGGATGCGTATGTAGATTAATTGTAAAATTGACCATAAATGCATCTGTTTTTTGCTTGCAATTGATGAATTTTTCATACGACATTCAGTTTATTGGAGTTTTATAACATTAAAGTTCGAAAATTTTAATGCACCTCTGAATTATTGCTAGAACATTGACTTATTTAAAAAATAAAAAAAATAGTTGAAAATTCAACTATTGATGACAAGGCTGATAAATTGTTATACCTTGAATAAATTGTGTCTACAATCCATTTTATGTTTCAAAATGTATTTTAAACAGCATTGTTTGTTCGTACCATTGGAAAAGTGAGAGTTTTGTTGCATACTTATGAAAATGGCTACCGTTCCGAGGGAGTCCAGAATAGCCACGCTCGCCATTTTTCCAATGGTTTTATCTAAAACTACCATAAAACGCAAATAAAACCTATATTTCTTGCACAAGACTAACAAGATTTTTTGAGGAGCGCGATAAGTTCATTTTTATTTGTCCTACCCTTGAAAAAGATGAGTGTTGGACAGCGGTTCGGAAGGTGGCCGGAATGGTCGTGATCTCAGTTCTTCTACTTTTCTGCTTTTCACCACTTTCTGCTATTCACCAGAAAAACACTTACAAACTTTATTTTGAAACCCAAGTAGTTTTTATTTGCGGGGACAAAATCCGAACTGCACAGTTTGGTGGATCGAGAACTAGTAATTTTATTTTTACAATGGTTTTGTTTTTAAGCCTAACAGCTGATTTTCTAACGTTGTATGTGTGCCAATAGCCAACAGCCGAAAGTAATATAAAATTTGCTCCTGTCAGAGATGGATTCTGCAACTGACGTTATTGCTGTTACACAACATCGCCACCACCTTGAAATGCTCAATTTCAAACCTATATTCTTATTTAAAATCTAGTACTACATCTACCCGCTACCGAAAATTAACAAAAAAGGGAAAAATAATCTGAACTATCTGTCACAATATTCTTCTTTTTCTCCGTGTTTGACGTCTAATCTGCTTGCTCATCATGTCCGTTGCCGATTACTACGCTGTCATCACGTTCGGTGCCATTTAGATTGTCGCTTGCATCAGGAACAATTTCTGCATCGGAAGGAAGCAAACAAATTTTTGTGATAGGCCGCTTGATGATACCACGGGAAGATTTCAGAGTAACCACTCTAGTCAGCTGATCTTTGCCGGGATGGACATCGACGATGCGGGCAAGAGGCCACCGTACAGGCTGCTGCATTTCATCGACAACGATAACGAGGCGCCCTGGGAGGAAAGCATTGTTTGGCTTGCTGTACGTCGTGCATCGTTGCATCTCTTGCAAGTATTCCCGTCTCCAATGATGCCAAAATTGTTGGAAAGTTCGCTGTATGGCTTGATAGTAATTTACCATACTCGTAGGTGCCCTAGCATGCGCGGTGTTTTCAGGTTCTGGAATTGCATGCATCGTCGTCCCAATCAGAAAGTGTGCAGGCGTGAGGCAAGCTAAATCGTTTGGATCATCCGATAGCGGCACAAGTGGTCTGCTATTCATTGATGCCTCAATTTGCGTCAGCAATGTTGTCATTGCTTCGAACGAAAGCCGAGAATTTCCCAACTGTCGATGGAGATGTTTTTTGGCGACCTTTACTGCAGCCTCCCATAATCCACCAAAGTGTGGCGCTTTTGGTGGACACAAATGCCAGGTAATTCCATCATCGGCGCAGGTGGCGTATATTCTCTCAGCTTCTCTTTGCTCTTTCAGCAGACGATGAATTTCTTCTAGATGATTTTTTGCTCCTTCGAAATTTTTACCGTTGTCGGAGTAGACATCCGTTGGTCGTCCTCGACGTGCCGTAAATCTGCGGAATGCTGCCATGAAAGATAAAGTCGTCAAATCTCCCACCAGCTCAATATGGACTGCCTTTGTGGAAAAACAGACGAAAATGCAGACGTACGCCTTGGTTGCCGGTGCTCTTTTGTGGATCGGCTTCAAATACAGGGGTCCAGCAAAATCTACACCTGTGACGCTAAACGGACGGCTGGGGCTGATACGGTGAATTGGAAGTTGTCCTTGTTGTTGGGTGGATGGAACGGGACTTGCTCGGGCGCAGCGAAAACACGCACGGATGGTGCTTCTGATGAGCCGTCTCCCATTCGTTGGCCAGAACTTTTCCCGCATAGCAGCCAGTGTGAGTCGGCCGCCACCGTGAATTAGTTGTAGGTGGTAGTATTTAGCAAGAAGGCTTGTATACGGGTGGGGATTAGGTAGAAGGATAGGATGTTTATTGACGTAGGGCTGCTCTGATAGGTGCAATCTCCCTCCCACTCTAATTATACCTTCAGGGTCGAGAAAGGGGCTCAGCAGGTGAATCGAAGACTTCTTTGAAACTGCGTTGCCTTGGCGAAGGTCTTTGAGTTCTTCCTTGAAACCATCGACCTGAGTTTGCTTGACTAGAACTGATTGGGCAACGGATAGTTCATCTCTTGAAAGAAACTTACTGGGATGCGAACCAGTATTGGAGGGCTGTGTGCGAATCTTCTCACGACAGTGTCGGACAAAGCGAAGACAGTATGCGGTTGCTCGGATCATAACAGTGTGCGACGAGAACCGAGTGAAGTGAGAACTGATGCTGGATTCGGCTCTAGCTACTGCTACGACAAGGTTTCGACGTTCCTTTCCATCTTCTGGGTATTCCTGTATGCTTTCACAAGGCCATTGTTGCTGTGATAGAGACAACCAACTGGGTCCATGCTTCCACAATCCACAACGGTCGATATCGGTGATCTCCATTCCTCGCGATACCAGGTCGGCGGGGTTTTGTTTTCCAGATATGTGGTTCCAAAAAGCTCCGATAGTGGCTGTTTGTATTGTAGATACACGGTTAGCCACGAAAGTCTTCCAGGTGTTGGGGGGAGATTTAAGCCATTGAAGAGTGACTGTGGAGTCACACCAAAAGTAGGAAGCGGAAATGTCTATTTGCAGCGCTTGAGATACCTTCACGAAAAGTTTTGCAGCTAGGTCGGCGGCACAAAGTTCCAATCGGGGAAGGCTAACACGCTTCAGAGGTGCCACTCGGGATTTCGATGCCAGTAAATGAACGACAACGTTACCATAGGGGTCCATAGATCGAGCGTATATGCAGGCACCATAAGCAGCTTCGGATGCGTCGGAGAAGGTGTGCAGCTGTATAGTGGAGTTCGGAAGCAAAGCGTAGCGTGGCACGTGGAACTCGGAAAGCCTCGGCAATTGCTTGACGTAATCTTCCCATTTTTTCGCGATCGATTCAGGAACCTCGTCGTCCCAGCCAGATGATTGCAGCCATAGGAGCTGCATCAACATTTTGCCTCGTACAACGACCGGAGAAACTATTCCAAGAGGGTCAAACAATTGCGATATTCCGGATAGGATGCTTCTTTTGCTGGGTCGTCCTTGTGTTGGTCGAATAACAGCTCCAAAACGGAATACGTCGAGCTCAGGCTCCCAGCAAATACCCAGTGCTTTAACAGTTTCATTTTTGTCGAATTTTAGAGTGGATTGAGTCCCAATTTCGTCAGCAGATAACCCTTGCAGCACTTCCAGTTTGTTTGACGTCCACTTTCTCAAGCGAAATCCACCCTTCGACATCAATTCTCCCAGTTCAGTCCTCAACTGGACAGCCTCTTGGACCGATTGGGCCCCTCCGATGAAATCGTCTACATAAAATCCCTTTCGGAGGGCTCGTCCTCCCAGTGGGTAGGCACCCCCTTCGTCGTCGGCCAACTGCACAAGGGTTCGAGTGGCAAGGAACGCAGAAGGAGCCATGCCGTAGGTTACGGTTAGGAGTCGGTAGGTTTGTACTGGATCCGATTTGTTAAAACGAAAAAGTATTTCCTGGAGCGAAGTGTCGTCTACGTGCTTTAGAACTTGACGATACATCTTTTCGATGTCACCTACAACTGCTACGGGATAAGTTCGGAATCGCAGACTGATGTCGAGTATATCGTCTTGCACTACAGGGCCTACAAGTAGCGCTTCATTCAAGGAGTGTCCCGTGGTTGTCTTAGAGGAAGCATCAAAGACGACGCACACCTTCGTCGTCGTACTGGACTCCTTCAAGACCGGATGGTGTGGGAGGAAACATTCCTTCGAAAAAATCACTTCTTCATCAGGCACCAATCGCATGTGCCCTAGCTCTAAATACTCTTGCATGAATTTATTATACTCTTCTTTCAGGTGGGCATCTCGGTCGAGCCTGCGCTCGAGAAGTTCAAAACGTCGTAATGCGGTGCCTTTGGATTCCCCAATCAGCGTGTCGAAGTTGGATTTACGGGGTAGTCGCACAATATATCGTCCTGTGGAGTTTCTTGAGACAGTAGCTTTGTAGAATTCCTCACATTTCTTCTCATCCAGCGAATAAGCGGATCGAACTGGTAGTTCTTCGATTTTCCAAAAGCGTTCCAAGCTTTCTTCAAGCGACATTAATGAGACGGTTGTAATGGAGCAGCTAGACGCATTGGAAGAATGGCGATCGGGGTTGGTGGTACCAGAGACGATCCATCCGAATACACTGTCGACTAATGTCGGAAGAGAATCGGACAATTGGATCCGGGCAGCGGTCTTGAAGCAAGAGAAAAAATGCTCATTGCCGATGATCAAATCAATTCCAGAGCTTTTGTAAAAATTAGGATCAGCGTAGAACAGGTCCTGAGGTAACTTCCAATCATCAATGGAGACGTCATGAGCTGGAAGATTAGGGATGACCTTGTTTAGAACTAGAAAGTCTATATCCAGAATGAAATCTTCTTTACAGGAACGAATTTGAGTCCGAACGGAGTCATGGGCATGCTTCGGTTTCTCTCCTACTCCATGGATCAGAACATTCACTTTGTTTCGTTTCAGTCGCAGAATTTGAGCCAAGTTTTCTGAGATGATGTTTGGTTGGGATGCGCAATCCAAGAGAGCTCTGGCAAAATGCTCTTCACCATAGCAATCGATGATTTTCAGCATGACTGTGAGCATAAAAACGTTTCTGCCGCAGCTTTGCATCGGTATACTGCACATTTGTTCCTGGGTTTCGACCAACGTTGATGCTGACAGTAGTGGATCTTCATCGGAAGCAACTGTGTTGGTTTGGATGAGTGCGTTGGACGAACTACTAGAAGAAGCATTGGTATCTGTGCTGGACCGGTCGGAAAAATTCGCGTAGGCTGCATGGATGAGGGAGTGGTGACGCCTTTGGCAGGACTTGCAGCTGTACTTCGAAGCACAATTTCGAACAAAATGGTCGTTGCGGAAGCAATTGAGGCAAAGGCGCTTGGCATTGAGAAGCTTCAATTTTTCGGAGATCGGGAGTTTCTCAAATTCAAAGCATCGCACTAAGGGATGTCGTTCGTCGCAGGCGTAACATTTCATAGGGTAACTTTCAATGGCAGCATGGGTAGAAACATTGGATTGAAATGTCCTTTTTGAATACGTAGAATGAAATTGGGGTTGGGCTGGGACGAACGAATGGTGTTGATTCACGGAAATCGACTCCAGGACTCGCATGCGACGTTGCAAAAACTCGATCAGCCGTTGATAGGTAACAATGTCCAGGGTTGAAGCGTGATCCTCCCACGCCTTGAGGGTGTCGTCATGCAGTCTCGTACAGAGTATATGCTCTAATATGGTACTCCACGCATCAACTGGCTCCCCTAACTGACCTAGAACTTTTACATGTCGCTCAAAGTCATCAACGATGGTATGCAAGACGGACGCTGACTCTTTCTTCATCTGGGGACACTCCAACAAGGCTTGAAGATGACGCTTTCGCAGAAGGTATTTGTTGGCGTAACGGTTTATGAGCGCTTCCCATGCAAGGGGATAATTAGCAGCACTGATACCAATTGATTCAATTAATTGAGCTGCTTCCCCTTTCACAGCAGCCCGTAGATAGTGAAATTTTTGAATGTCCGCTACATCCGGATTCGCATGGATTAATGCGAGAAAAGTATCATGAAACGCAAGCCAGTCTTTGTAGTCTCCAGAGAATTCAGGCAGGGAAATCGTTGGCAGTTTCAGACCCATTAGAGCGGAGTTGGCCCCAGTAGCAGTTTGTTGAGGGAGATTGCCATGCAGATTAATTGGAGAAGGAAGTTTAGAGCGCAAGAAGGATTTTATTTTGAAGAACAGAGTCTCAAAATTGGAGCGGTACTGTAAATTTCTCACCATGCCTTCGTTCGTATCCTCCATATCCTCCAGCTCCGTCTGAACGTCCTCCAACCCCTGTTGAACCGTATCGAGATTCTCCAGCCGCAGTTCGACCTCGAGCTTGTCCCGTTCCTCCTCGTACTGCTGCATGAAATTCTCAGCCCGTCCTAGAGAAGCCAGTAACGTCGTCCGTCGGGTTGACAGCACCTGTTTCCGACGTTCTTCATTCATCGTATCGTAGTGGTAGGGTAGCGTCGTAGTGGTAGGGTAGCGTCGTAGTGGTAGGGAAGCGTCGTAACGAAAATCTGTCAAGCAAGAAAAGACCAGGAAGCACTGACGAAAAAACAGGAAATCACTTGGAAAGGTGCTCACCTGACCAAGGCGGATTAGTGCCTTGTATTTATGCTTGTACTCGGGAACAACGGCAATCGAAAACAGGAAAATTGGTAACGCCGTTAGCGATGACCAGTTATACCACGGCGTGGTCGTAGAGTTTAAACGGGGGACAGCAGCAAAGTTGTCAGAAGTCGTATTCTGTTGCTAGGATTCAACACACAATCACTAAATTTGTAAGCTGGAGCCCGAGGATGGAAGATGGTGTGGCTCGATGGCAATGGCACAATAAGCTTTGTCTCTATTTGCCAAGCACTTCGATGGCGGATGCTTCGTCTGTGGAGCACTACTGAGATGGCGTATCAAAAGAACTCGATTGTCCGAATGATGGCTTGGAAGATGGCGAACAGGAGTGGGCACCTTTGTCCCAAGGAAGAATGGCGAATCGGTCGGCGACCTCTTCGATCTCGAAAATACCACCACTCCTGGTCACGGCACCAAAATATGTTGGACAGCGGTTCGGAAGGTGGCCGGAATGGTCGTGATCTCAGTTCTTCTACTTTTCTGCTTTTCACCACTTTCTGCTATTCACCAGAAAAACACTTACAAACTTTATTTTGAAACCCAAGTAGTTTTTATTCGCGGGGACAAAATCCGAACTGCACAGTTTGGTGGATCGAGAACTAGTAATTTTATTTTTACAATGGTTTTGTTTTTAAGCCTAACAGCTGATTTTCTAACGTTGTATGTGTGCCAATAGCCAACAGCCGAAAGTAATATAAAATTTGCTCCTGTCAGAGATGGATTCTGCAACTGACGTTATTGCTGTTACACAACAATGAGTTACGCTTGAATAAAACATGTTTGAATTGCTCAAGGTAAACAAGTCTTTCGTAAGATAGCCATAAAATCAGTGTGAAAAAGGGACATCATAAACAAAGAAAATGTGACCGTGCAATTCAAAAGTGCCTATGCATAATTGTTGTTTTTAGTCATAATTACAGCTTATAATTTAATATTTTCAATGACCAGCGTAAGTCGATAAAAAAACAAAAAGAAAATTTCACTTGAATATGCTAACAATGGTTTTGTGAAGAATAACAGATAATAAATATTGCCTGGAAGGCGGAAACATCAGTTGAGAAAAAAATGATTTTTACTCTTGATCTATATGCTAAACCTAAGGTCGGATGAAGTGCGCTGTGTAGTAGATCACTGAGCAATTCCAGCGTACCACTTCCGACTTTAGATTTAACGGTGATGGACATACGATAACACACTACCTGGGACGTTAGGTTTAACTTGCACAACTGGCATAAAATCAATAATCATGAGTATGATTCTCGGTTTTCAACTGGCGACACATTGAACCATTTAATTTGATTCGTTACAAAAAAATAGGACGCATAACGCATAGACCCTTCTGATAAGTTAGTCTCAGTAGGCTGCGAATCCAATGGAATCTAGCGATGGTAAAAAAAATTGTCGTTGGTGGCTGAGATGAAAGAGTATTCAATATATTGGATAGGTTTTTATTGAATTTCCGCTTGAACGATCCACTATTTTATAATTTCTTTTACCTATGGGCGTCCATTGTCCAGTTTGTTTATTTTTCACATAATGTTCTTTCTCAAGAGTATGTGCTCTTATGCGAAACCAAATGGTTCTAAGAGCGCTTTATGGCAGCATTTTCAAGATACATTTATCTTAAAGAAGAATGTCATAAAACTTTTTCAAAACTTTTATCAGGTTTTATGAAAGTTGCGAATCAATGTCTTGAGAGGGGACTCAGGTATCTTATAAAATTACTTATAAGGTGAATTACACTTATAAATGATGTAGTTTTATGGAGGTTTCTTCAAGTGTTCTTTAATCACTCTTAAGAACTGTTAATCAATTATAACCACCTTAACTTGCAAAATGCCCTGATAAAACCAGATGATCTCCATAATGCTCTGATAAAACTATGGTAAAAGTTTGGTACAGACTGGTAAAAGGACCTAACAGCCTGCTTACCGTATCGAACGATAATGGCCAACGATGCGTGAACTTTGCGGCCTACCGTGGTTTAGTTGTTCGAAGTACCTTCTTCCCCCGTAAAGACATCCACAAAGCCACTTGGAGATCACCTGACCAACGAACAGAAAATCAAATCAGCCAGGTTCTAATCGATGGGAAATTCTTCTCCGATATCATCAACGTTCGCACCTACCGCAGTGCGAATATAGACTCGGACCACTACCTAGTTGCAGTATGTGTGCGCTCAAAACTCTCGAAGGTGTACAACACGCGTTGAATTCGGACGCCACAACCTAACATTGAGCTACTACGGGAAACCGGAGTTGCCCAGGAATACGCGCAATAGCTAGAAGCAGCCCTACCAACGGAAGAGCAGCTTGGCGCTGCTACTCTTGAGGTTGGCTGGAGAAATATTCGAACCGCCATTGGTAGCACTGCATTAGTGATACTAGGTACTTCTGCACCGAATCGACAAAATGACTGGTTTGATGGCGAATGCAAACAGTTAATAGAGGAGAAGAATGCAACACGGGCGAGAATGCTGCAACAACGTACGAGAGCGAATGTAGAACGGTATAGACAGGCACGGAACAGACAAAATTCTATTCTTCGAAGGAAAAAGCGCCAGAGGGAAGATCGAGACCACGATGATATGGAAGCACTGTACCGTGCTAACGACACACGAAAATTCTATGAGAAGTTGAACAGTTCGCGCAAATGCTACCTACTACAAGCTGATACGTGCAGAGAACTAGATGGCAACCTTCTCACAGGAGAGTGTGAGGTGATTGGAAGGTGGAAGCAGTACTTCGACGATCACCTGAACGGTAATGTTACAGCGAACGAAAGTGGCTCGGTAATAAACACGCGCAGAAGATGACAGGACCCCGACTCCAACCCTTCAGGAAGTTGAGGAGGAAATTGGTCGGTTGAAAAACAACAAAGCCGCTGGTGTTGACCAACTCCCAAGCGAGCTATTGAAATACGGTGGTGAAGCACTGGTCAGAGCGCTGCACTGGGTAATTACCAAGATTTGGGAGGAGGAATGTTTACCGGAGGATTGGATGCAGGGAATAGTGTGTCCCATCTATAAAAAGGGCGACAAGCTAGATTGCTGCAATTATCGTGCGATCACGCTACTGAGCGCTGCCTACAAGTTGCTCTCCCAAATACTATGCCAATACCAAGCGGGGTTCATGGGTGCCCGCGCTACTACGGACCAGATTTTTGCGATTTGGCAAGTGCTGCAGAAATGTCGCGAATACAACGTGCCCACACATCATCTTTTCATCGATTTCAAATCAGCGTTTGATACAATCGATCGAGACCAGCTATGGCAAATCATGCGAATCTCGGAGAGGGTTACGGCAAGGTGATGGATTGTCGTGTTTGTTATTTAATATTGCACTGGAGGGTGTGATTCGAAGAGCTGCGATAGACACGAGTGGTACGATCTTCAGGAATTCTGTCCAACTATTTGGCTTCGCCGACGACATTAATATCGTAGCACGTAACTTTGAGACGTTGCGGAAACGTACATCAGACTTAAGGCTGAAGCTGGTAGGATTGGGCTTGTGATTTATGCGTTGAAAACAAAATACATGAAGGGAAAAAAATTGCAAAGCAAGTTGAGAGTGAATTTTCTATCCATGTGACACCTCAAACAATCCGAAATCGATTGCATCTCCAAGGTCTGAAGGGTAGAGTGGCAATTAAGAAACCATGGTTGTCAGCGAAAAACATTAAAAAACGATTGAAGTGGGCTCGAGATCATATTACATGGACAGTCGATGATTGGAGAAAGGTCATTTGGTCAGACGAGACTAAAATAATGCTATTTGGGTCTGATGGTATCACACGAAAATGGCGCAGAACCGGTGAAAGTCTGAAAACCCAGTGTTTAAAGCCTACTGTCCAACATGGTGGAGGTGAGTTATTGCAACATCATTAATTTTCAACTAACTTAGCTAGCTTTTATCATTTTCTGTGCAGGTAGAGTCATGGTTTGGGGCTTGATGGCTTCGTCTGGCGTTGGAACTCGAATTCATTGACGGAATAATGACAAAGGAGGTTTATCTGGACATACTGAAACGAAAACTTTCAGCAAGTGTACAAAAACTGAAGCTGGGCCGGAGATACACAATCCAGCAAGATGGGAATCCAAAGCACACATGGAAGCTGGTATCCCAATGATTTAAGGAAAAGAAAATCAATGTTTTGGAGTGACCAGCACAGTCTCTTGACCTTAATCCAATAGAACATCTCTGGTCTATTTTGAAAATTAAGGTTCAGGAACACAAACCATCAAGCATTCAGCAATTACGACAAGTTGTTGTAACTGAAAGGGACAAAATCGCACCAGAAACGACTGCTAAGCTTGTCCAGTCAATGCCACGACGATGTCAAGCTGTTCTTGAAGCCAAGGGAGGTCACACGAAATAATGAATGATTTTCAGGGTTATGGTGGATATACGTTTTTTGCATTATTTTTTATCGTTTTCTTATATATTTTTTCTCAGACATGAACAGTTCGTCCTTTTACATCAAATTATCGTTATTTGAGTTTCTTTTTATCCCTTGAGAAATAAACTTAATATTAAAAATCGTTTTTCAATGTTTTGGTGGATTATTTGAAGCAAATGTGCCAAGTGAGAAGGGGTGGATAAATTTTTTTACATACTGTATATTCATCATTTTTCTTAAGGGGTGACGGACAACCCAGGATTTTGCATGTGGGCGAAAATGAGGTAATCCATACACTCTTAAGAGAAACTAGGCAAAGTTTTGTTAATTTCATTGAAGTATAAAAAAGTAACGCAAGATTGAAAATATCGCAATAATTCGACTCACCCTTTCATTGCAATGGGAGATGGGATGGGATCAGTGAGATGATAAGTATTGAAATTTTGAGCTTCTTTCGAATATTGAAAATATATCCTGATTATCAGCTAATAAGAATAATGAGAAATCATAACTTCGTACAACCCGTAGACTGTACAACTTCGTGCTGTCACTTGTAGTTTTTTTCATTAGCAAAATTAGCATGAATCAATTTCACACACCACACAAATTGCGATTTCAAACCTTATTATATTAAGAACAGGAACGCAGAATTACCAACGACTTACATATGCATAAACTCTAAACTCAACAAACTAAGCACCACGCTAACATTTATGTAGATCGTTTCATTTGTACGTACAGGCAGGACTTCCTAGCACTAAATTTCAAATTGTAAAAGAGGAGTTCAGCTTCCTTTTCTGCAGCAGTTAGCCTCTCGGCAATGCTTGCCTCTGAATTTTCCTTTGAATGCAGAGCATGGCATAATTAGATTCCACCTTGCCGTCCCCATGTTTGGGGATGGAAGTGGTTAGTGCATGACGGAAATTACGGTCAACCGTTTTCCAAAAACAGGATTCTGTGGGTGCGAAATATGTGGCAAAGCAGATGTGTTGGCTGGAAATAATAATGCAATGTTTTACGTCATGTTTTCCGGTTTGTGGTCGTGCAATTCATTAGCTCGATTACTCCGGACTGAGATTAAAAGGAAACTTCCTATGGCTTTTATTTTTTAATTAATACAAAATAAGCTTGCGGTCAGCGGCGCTTTATTCACTCTTGTTGATTTAGTGCTCACTGTAAACTGCCGCGCTAGGGACTGACATTGAATGGAGGGAAGGCGTAATCTCGAAAGCAGAGAAAAACTTTAAATGGAATTAAAATCACTTAATTAAAATGCCGTCAACTTCACAACTTCACAAAGGCCAAGAATAAAAATCTTCTCCGTGTTGATGAATACATTACATTTTTCCCATTTTTAAGCTGATTGAAATTGAAATCAAACCTAAAAATGAAAACTTCGTTTTTCCAAATTTACCATTGACCATTCATTCAAGCTAAGCCATTAATAATCAAGTAATATTCTCCATGAACTTTTCATCTCACACAAGCATATTGTTTTAATGTTTCATTTGAACACCAAAACCACAAAAAAAACCCACATTAATCCACCGATGGTGAGACTGAACCCTTCTTACACTTCACCAGAATTACGAACTCAAATGTAGCCAATATGGTACTGGATACATATTTTTATCAGAAATTCCGGGAAGATCCAGGAATATTCGATATGTAATATTTTCAGTTTATGCAACAATTTGACAATCCTGAACGTATTTTTCATCAATGTGATTCAAATATTGTCATTAATGGTGCTTAGCGACCTGTTTATGTTAGTTATATAAAAGAGGAAATTACATGAATATTGAAAATTTTATATAATTAGTCCATAGAATGAATTATTAGCCAATCCTAAGCGTCAATTTCTAGTCCAATCGATATGGATTCAAGATACTTAATTAGTGCATGTTCGATGAAAATTGTGTAGTTATAGTAAATAGAGACTTTGTGTAATTTTCGAAAATACTCATTGCAGTTCAAAACCAGACCACTCGAGCCAATCGATGCTGCTCTAATTCTATACAGTCGCATAGTGTGGCTAGTCCGCTGTATGTGCTATACAATGCATGAGATGCGAATGCAAGCGGCATCGATTGGTGTGATTGATCTTGTTCGGTTTTGCACTGCAACGAGTATATTTTTTCATCTCACAATTATGTGCTCTCAGGTATTGTTTTGGTCATATCTCCATGAAGGATTATTCAATCATAATGAAATTTTGACCAGTTATTTGAAGATTTTATAGTTTTGATTTGGCACCAACAAAACTAAAATCGGTACACAAATAGCTCAGTATGTAATCGGAGACTAAACTGTTTGATTACTATTATAATAGGCCTTCAAGTACTGTTTCGTTCATATCTTCGTAACGAAATGTCTGAATGAAAAAAAAATCAATAGCGTTCTATGGGCATGTTGTAACTTCCATTTGCCGTCAACAGAACTGAAATCGGCTCACAGATGGCCGAGAAACCGATGTGACATTATTTGTAACACACACACACACACACACACACACACACACACACACACACACACACACACACACACACACATATATATATATATATATATATATATATATATATATATATATACATACATACATACACACAGACATGTGCTCAGTTCGTCGAGCTGAGTCGAATGGTATATGGCACTCGGCCCTGTGGGCCTCGGATAAAAAGTCGAGTTTTCAAGCGATCTTAATACCCTTCTATTGATGTAAGAAGGGTAACAATTTGTTCTCGTTTTGTTCAAAACCAAAAAATCATAATCCCGTCGTGACCCACGTCGCACATAATGAGGCAAACCATTCGTTTAGCCAGTCAGGGATGAAGGGCGGGTATCATTCAATCGAGCTCGCACTCTGAGCTCCCGGACCAAATCCTATTAACGGGTCGCATAACGTGCAGCAGCAGACTTTTACGGCATTTTGGACATTGAAATCCGCACCCCCACGGTTTGCTACACATTCCCCAACCATTTTCCCAACTCGATAATGCCGGTGAAAGTTGCACAATATTGGACAATAAATGGGAGCGAGACACAAATTCGCCGGTAATACCACCCCTTCCTTTGACCACCAGATTCACATTGAGTGAAAAGTATTATTATGCCTCAGTAATTACGAACCACACATTGCTGGTACAATGTATTAAAAAAATAAACATGGAGTTTGAATTGAATAAACTATCCGTCGGTAAATGTACCAAGAAGTGGATGAATAGCGAATGACAAAACAAAACTTGTGCGGTGCGTTGATTTCCAGTGATGTTATTTTACTATACTGGAAATTATGTCCACGGATGTGATTGTATACCCAACATTGAAAAAAACTGAAAAGCAGATATTACCGTAAAATTCTAAGACCCCGGTGATTTATCATAGTACCAATCCAAAACGATTTGCATCCATATTTGTGATTGGTAGGTGAGCATTTAAAAAAGTATAGGAAAGGCTTGAACACGATCCGTTTTTGGCTCAAAACATGAATAATTTTTATTTTTCGCGGATTCAAAGACATCTTTCGAAAGAAAAACTGAAAGGCTCCAACTTTGCTCAAGGAACTGATTATTTATAGTCATCAAAAACAAAGTTATGGCGTATTTTCAAAATCCATCGGAAATTGCAATTTCAAAAAATGTATTGTAATATTTCAATTTATTGTTGATTCCATGGCATTTCCAAACATAAAAAATATCATTCATATGTTATAAAACGAAAAAAAATGTGTTCCATCCTACAAGCCTAACATCTTACAAACATGGCGCCATAAATACAAAACGTCAAAAAATTGTTTCACCTTACGATTTATTTGAAAATGCCCTTGGATCATCAAAATACACCAAAAATGCTAGCCAACACAAATGTTAACCTGTTGATATCGATGGGAAATTACCACCTACTAAGCACAAGAAATAATTGCTATTTTATTATGCCAACACTTTCGAACATTGAAACCTGGAAGAGCTGAAATGAATGAGTGTATTCACTCCAAAAGCAAATGAAAATTGAAGAATAGTAAAAAAAAAATGAGGTTAACACTTGTTAGCGCGATAGTACTGTGGCTGTGAATGTCAAAAGTGGCGCCGTTCCATCTTACAAGCCTTTCCTCTACTAGTTGCCTATTTATTGTGAAAAGTTGACAGCTCCATCAGTTCCTAAGGAGAGAGTGAAAAATCTTCGATGTGTGGTTTGTTCGTACCACCTGCTCCATCCGGGCCTGAAAAAGTCGGCCATCGTATCAGCCAGATACGATCGCGGAAACATCAACAAAATTCTGGCACTTCTGGAAAAGGGAGGGTTCATCGAGCGGAAGCCTGGTTCCGGCCGTCCGACCGTTTTAAGTGACCGGAGGATTCAGCAGAAGCTCAAACGATAGACGGAAGGCAAGGTGGCCATTTCAGGAGGTCGATGCGACCGGCCAAACGGTCAACAGGTATTTGGCCAAAATAGATATCCACATGCGGAGACGTTAGTCCAAGCCAGTCGTGTCACAGAACCAAGCGGAATCCCAGTTCAAACGGCTGAAGAATCTGGTCACAGAGATCTTCCCGGTGAAACGGAACGTGGTTGTCATTATCGACGACGACACGTAACTCGCGTTGGAAGGCAATGACTGGAAAGGCAAAGGCTACTTCACATCCCCGACAAAAGAAATTAGCAGCGATGTAAAGTACATAGCCGACACGAAGTTCCCAAAGAAGGTGTTGCTGTGGCTCACAATCAGTGAAAAGGGGATGTCACATCCACTCTTCTTTTTGACGGGGCTGGCAGTTAACGACGAGATCTACAGTACTAAGTGCCTCGCAGAAGTTTCCCCCGTTATCAGTTATCCTCAAAAACAAGTCTCTCAACCGATTGTCATGAAATATTCAGGAAATAAAATACAATGTATAATCTTGGTTTAGGTATTTTTATTTAACTGTAATTCTTTACCAAATCCATAAGCCCAAACTTTCTCCTTAGTATCACACATAAGATTTTGTACAACGCTTGAACCAACATTTTTTTCGGCCTTCAACCATGACTTCAACATTTCCTGTTCTGTAGCGACAACTTCAGAATGCTTACGAAGTTCGTGCTTCAATATAGCCCAATATTTTTCAATTGGCCGCAACTGTGGAGAGTTTGGGGGATTAAGATTCTTCGGCACGAAATTGACACCATTCATCTTGTACCACTTCAGAACATCCTTAAGGGAGTGGCTAGGTGCGGCCAAAAAATGTACTCACTTAAACTCGATTTTGACACCCTAAATTAACGGTGATGGAGCAGGTATGCCAGCAGCTGTACGAGCAGGATCCTCGACTCATTGAGTCGAGTAATTGTTTACAGGTTTCTCCGGTATTGTTATGATTTTACTGCCGGGAACATGTCTCCGGATAGGTTTCCGGATTTGTATCATTATTAATTATCATATTTTAGAACAAGAATAAATAAGAAAAAAAATTAACAAAAAACCTAGTTTTGTTTAATAAAACAATAACATCCGAATATACACCAACATACGATAAAAACAAACAAAAATACTGAAATGTTTCGGTACCAGACTACAGAGATTACCTAACTGTACGGTAGCTTTTGACAGATCATCAAATCTCCCGTTACCGAACTGTACGGTATTTTTTGACAGCTCATCGACAAATTCGAGTACCGAACGTTCAGTAATTGATTTAATTACCGAACAGATTACCGAATGTTCAGCTGTTGAAAGTTCGGTAAAAAATTACCGAATACTGTAAAATTTTCTAAGTGTGTAGGAACGTTGTGTGTTTTAAGAAACGGAAGCAGTCGTTTTTTCAGGCATTTATTCATGTAAACTTGACCTTTTTCAGTTAAAGTTGTCTCGAAAGGCTTGCTCCGTTTACCAAACGAACAAATCCCCTGCTAAATCATGAATTTCTTGGGGAACTTTGACACTTGTTGTTTCCTGAGAGACTCTGGAACATCGAACTTGTCTTTCGTGACTTATGTGACTACTGGTTGCCAAGAATTTGTTAAAAGTCCGCTTTTCTGTGTGTTTCATCGTCCATGTTGCAGCAGTGTGGTTTCGTTAACATTTGTGTGCTTTCCCGCACGTGTTTTAGGTGGCCTATTCTGTTTTTCATTGCGTTTTGGAGCTTTCTGAACTTTGAATGAACAGAGCCCGGCTGGTTTCTTGGCTTTCTGCACGAAACTTTTGGTCAAGTGCAGCTTTTTCGCGACATCCCGAACGGAACAGGCAGCAACCACTCGCTTGTGCTCCTTCACACAGTACGGAACACTTTTTCTACCACTCACCTTCTTCCGATCGACAGTTAAACGTTCCCTGAAACGTTTTATGACACGAGACACTGTAGACTAGTGAATTTTCAACATCTTTTCAATGGCTCGGTGCGAAAGAAGTGTGTTGTCGAGGTGCGTGTGCAAAATGTTCTCGTGCATTTGCTGTTCCTTCGACTCTATTTTCGAAACTACGACACACTTAACAATGAAACTCGCGCTTCACCCAAAATTTCGTTGAAATCAACCCAAAGGGCGAAATGTGACAGCTTATTGAAAGTGATGCAATTTAACTGTGGACACCCTTTACCACAAAGATGCCGACGTGGTTTTTTGGCCTGATCTAGCGTAGGTCCACTACTCAAAGCGAGCGCTGGAGGAAAAGGAGTGGTTGGGCATTCCGGTGGTGTGCAATCATGCCAACCCGCCCAATGCACCACAGCTCCACCAAATCTAGAAGTTTTGGATGAATTTGAAGAGGAGAGTATATTTGAATTATTTCATGTCCAAATCGACCGATGATTCGATAACAAAAAAGGCGACCAAGGAACTGAACAATATGCCTACAAGCTTCGATGTCTGACGCCATTTTGAAATCCAAGATAATGGCTTCCGGTATTAGATAAACTGGGAATGGCTATCAAAAACCCAGCAAAATGGATATGTTTGAATCAGAAACGGCGTATAAAGGCAGATAGTCGATGACTGCCGCCATTTTGTAATTCGAGATGGTGGCTTATGTTGCGTAAAAGGAGTGAAATACTGTCAAAAATCCTTCAATATGAATATTTTTGGATCCGGAACGGCCAATTAAGACTGGCAATCGATGTTCAACGCCGTTTCGGAATCCAAAATGGCGGCTCCCATTAGAGAAAAAGTGAGATATACTGTCAAAAACCCTGCCATATCGATATATTTAGATCGAAAACGGCGTAGAATGGGTAGAGAACGATTTTTGACGCCATTTTGAAATCCTAGATGGTGGCTTCTGATACCGAAAAAACGAGCAATACTGTCAAGAACCCTGCAATACGCATATTTTTGGAACGCAGACGACGATAGTTTTATTGCATTATTGCATATTAAAATATTGCATTTGTTTGTTGAAGTGCGCCAACGCGTTAAATCGTTTTGGTGCCCCTAGCACGGTAATTTCTTGGTAAATTGTTGCCCTCTAGTATGAACCACAAAACAGATTTAACGTAATAGCGCACTTCTACAAGTGCTTTAGTACAATTATTGTTTTTTTCTATCAGTTCGTTTATTTGTTTGGCTCAGGAATGCATAATTGTTATTAACAATGTTTTATTTTTCGATTTGAGTAAAAGTGGGAAGCCAATTACTTGTGGCTAGCTCGAGGTTAATCGGACACATTGTCGTTTAAAAGGGGCTGGACAGGTAACTTATTTAAGGATTAAGTTGTTGCTCATGGTTGCGACGGTTACCAAATCCTCGGTCCCTGTAGTCCCTTTCAGGAAATGCGCCAGAGACTATCGTGTCTATCGTCGTATATAAAAATTGTTTGTTTTCCCTCAGATAACCTGAAATTTTTCATTGTGGTTCGTGATAGAAAAGATCTTTTTGACAGCTATTTGACGAAATTTCACAATAAATCTTTTTGACAGCTATCTTTAGACGTGATAAGCTTAATGGCAGGGAATTTGCTAGAGTGGAAGGGAAAAGTTGATGACGTTACAATCTTAGATCATACAAACAAAGAAATTCGTAAATCGCGTGCATGTAGATTTCGCATTTCCAAAACACCTCTTATCATAATAACTTAATTTTGGTTTCAAATCATAGTACCCGTCGGCGCTGTTGACGATTGTCATTTCACAAGTCGATTGCAAACGCACTATATGCTTGTAGCGGTTCTCTACAGGTATCCATCATGGAATCCACGAACTGGCAGCATCGTTAGCAATGGTTTAATTTGGGACTTTGATAACTGGGTAACATTTCGTTTATAATTATTGTTTAGAATAACACAAACCACTTCAAATTGCAGATGGTCTTCGGTTGATGAGATGATGCTGCATATCAATTAGCCATCCAATGTAAACTAAAAAAAAAATCAATCGTAATGTGTTTGATTTTTAGAGTGCAAGTTAAACAAATGCTTATATTGTTCGATACATCAATCAATGTTCATCCACTATTTGAACATCATGCCAGATGAAAAGAATTAACTGTGTATGATCCAAACATTTTTTTATCACCACTTAAACTGTCTACATATCGGATAATTCTAAAATATTTAGCTGTTTACATAACTAATAAATTGTTTTTTTTTTAATTCGGCTGGCACCTGGTGAAATTGAATTATGATTCCAAACGAACATCGCAAACATTGGCATTAAGCAAAACGCGACAAAGCGCTCGCGATGAAAACTACTCAAGCCATTGGCCATTAATCAGATTCGGTAAGTCAATGTTACAGTAATAGATCAGTTTTCCTCCTGATGATGTGCCCACGATAGTAAAAATAATCGACAAGCATTTATTTATATATTGATATTTATGTACAATGGTAATTAATGCTGATCGCTTTCAATGAACATGCAAAAACTCAAGACCTAATTGAAAAAGTTGTGTATCATTCGTCGTTATTAAGTAGGGATTAAAAGTATTGATTCCTGATCAATTATAATTGATTGATCGATTATAATGTCAACAATTAAGAGTGTAAATAATTAATTGATAATGATCGTGAATACACTTCTAATAAGATCATGGTCGATAGTTCATAGCAAGCAAGATTTAAGCAACTAAAAGGAATCAACAATCAACAGCACTGTAGGATTTTGTTTGCACTTGAGCCACCTGTTGATTCCTACCCTAACGCATATGAATGGTTAATATTGAAATGTTTTTATTATTTGCTTTTAAATTAGACCAGATTTGGACGAAACATTACCCCACAAGTGAATGACCCCCGGCCCCACATAACTAACTACAATCTACCTCGTTTATCGGCAAAGCCCCGTACAAACCACCAGCTCAAACCCAAGTAGTACACGAAATATCTTTTATATTCAACACTAATATCGAATTCGTTTTTGAACATAGTTTGGAACTAGTTCCAACCTGCGATACCCGAATGTACTGGCCGTTCAAACCTCAATCCAATACAGTTACAAATAAAGCCATACACACCGACGTTTAACACACAACAAGCCGACCCCATTTCGATACCCGATCCAGTATGGAACTGGATCAAACATGAATTCGATATTAGTTTTCATGTTTCGTTTGGCAATTCTGCAGTAAAGCATCTTTTGTTACACCAAAGTTTATATCACGTTTACGATACACTAGATATTTTATTCATTTTGCGCAAATGAGTTGCCAAGACCATTCAAAACAAACATTGGAGTTATTCGAGACCTGTTTGGCTTTGGAAACTGGCAGCATAGTAAATTTAATCATGATGTTCCATACTTAATATTTTCCAGTGTATCTGATGTTTAACGTTTGCATTAAAAAAATGGACTTTTTTTCGGATGGTGATTAAAAAAAACTAAGACAAATAATTGCTTTTGATAAATTTCCCATGGAAGGTAATTATTTAGACTTGATTGCAAAAACATCCTACGCTCTTGCGAGCGGCCTTCCTACAGTTAATCGGAACATTCACCATAACGGACGAAAACATTCGTGTAGGCATGTTGTACAGTTTTTTCTTCATTTCATTAATCAATTCCACCTCAGTTTTCGCGACAAAATTATTGGAGTAGATCTTACGCTTCAGGTTGACCCAGAAATTCCCGACGGGACGCAGCTGGGGGACGTTGGGCGGGTTCGCCAACTTGGGTACCACATCGATATTCAGCCGCTCCATCTCCTCCAACGATCGCTTCGAGTATTGGGCCGACGCCAGATCCAGCCAGAACACCGCGTCTTCGTCCTTATGGTATTTCTTGATTCATGACGCAACTTCCGGCAGGCATTTCGTACCATAAATTTTCCCGTTCACGGCCAGTCCGGAGCGAAAAAAGAGCGGCTTTGACATCTCCTTCTCGCTGATATATATCAGTCACAGCAGCACCTTCTTGGGGAACTTGGTGTGCGAAATGAACTTCACCTCGGAACTCACTTCCTTCGTGTGGGAAGTAAAATACGAAGTCCCCTGCCAGTCGTTGCCATCCAAGGTCTCGTCGTTCTCGTCATCTTATTCAGCCGCTACCGCTGCGTCATTGCCTGCAGCTCCGAAACAAGTGGAGGCGACTTCCGCCTCCTGACATGTATGTTTATGTTCGCCAGGTACTTGTTCACTGTTTGGCCGGTTGAACCGACCTCCCGGCCAAGCGAACGCAGCTTTGCGCCGCACGATGTCCGTTTTCGACGTGGCGGGGTGCCGTTCTTTGAACGCGCACGCTCCTGGACGGAGTTGCTTCACTGTTTTTGCCATCTAACCGTTCGACTGATAGAGCTGTCAAATTTTGTCTGCTGACTCATGGGTTACTATGATTGATGCTGCATGCTTTAGACCTCTAGTGTAACCTAACAAATAAGTTACACTTCTGTTCTAAAGAAGCATTCTGATACTTAAGGTTTTCAAAATACGTCTGCGTAATGAGAACGCAACATAAAGTCAACAAATAATGTAAAGTTCTTGCAACGTTCAATTACACATTACCACAACTGGGATGACAATTGAAATATATCCAAATGAAATGCACACTACCGAACACATGTGTTTTGATATGAATGAAAAAGTAATGAATACATCATCTGATTAGACTAGGATTGCTTTCTAGAGGTTGTTGTTATTGTATAGGCCTAACAAAGAAAATGGCTCTCAGTGCTCTTTATGCAACCTCTATAAGCTACGATTTTTATGGTAGTGACTATTACTATTTAACTTTAGAACAAGGACCACTCAAAGAGTGAGAGCAAAGTATTTTTATATTCGGCTGTCCTAACTAAATAATTTAAATAAAATAGCTACTTACGTATAGCTGAAATAAATTATCTTCCAAAACAAAATAAACAGTTGTGAGATTACTAGTTGTGCATAATGAAGCTGTCATGTTTTAGAATTAATTCTGTCAACTATTTACATAGAAACAAAATTGATGATTTCACAAGAAACCCGTAGACCCCATTTTAAGGACAATTTTTTGCTATGTTCCCAACTATAACCTTGTATATTCGTAACTTAGTAGAATTTTGATATTGGTATATTTTTTAATGCATAAAAACTTGATTGTACCCATGTAGCACACTACGACCTTTATTAGTTGTAGTGACTAGATTATGACTTAGCAAGTCATATTTATAATATCTCAACCGAATGGCAACAAGTGTGCTACTAGGGTATATATTTCATATGACTTATCTAAATCAAAATGTTTTGAATATAGAATAATCGATTGATCATATGCATAATAATCATAACAAAGTTGTTTTAAAGCTGTTCAATATTAATTTGTTGTATGAAATTTTGTGTTGAATTAAGCAAATATAGCCTCAATTTAAGTAACAGTATAAATAAACCTTATCAAGATTGGTTTTAACAACCAACTTAAATGATGAGACGAATTTTTCGTCTTTTAAAAGTAAGTTATTTAACTTCTCGTGGTTCAGAACAGGAAACTTAGATTTTTTTAAAGGAATCTGTAAAGTTTAACCGAATTCTCAGCTGAACGTTCGGTAATCCGATTTTACTGATTTCGGTGAAATATTACCGAAATCCGTAAAATCAGATTACCGAACGTTCAGCTGTTAAGAATTCGGTAAAACTTCTTTCTGTACATCAACAGATTTCTTTAAAATAATCTAAGTGTGTACACACTTAAATTCGATTGTGCTGTTCGGTAAAAAAAATGACGAAATATTTCGGTAATCATCAAATATCACCGATTTTTCGGTAAACATAAATATTTTACCGTAATTTTGTAACACTTTACCGTACGATCTGTTATGTTGTATTTTATGTACCGTACTCGGTAGAAAAAAATACAATTCTTACGGTAAAAACAAACAATCACTGACTACGGTAAACACTTTACCGAACAAAACTTAAAATAATC
This sequence comes from Aedes japonicus, assembly GCA_034211315.2. NCBI lineage: Eukaryota > Metazoa > Arthropoda > Insecta > Diptera > Culicidae > Aedes > Aedes japonicus. The sequence continues at coordinate 354,412 of JASCZW010000026.1, forward strand.
TCTGAATTACCGAAGCCCGGTAAAGTATTATTAACTGTCAAACGTGAAGTCTCGTGGTTCCAGTGATCAGTTTGAAAGTGTTCATTGAAAAGTTTTCATTTCGTAGCTGAAACCCAAAATCAACAGTGATGGAGCAGGTATACCAGCAGCAGCAGGAGCAGGATCCTCATTGAGATTTTCCGTAAGGTTTCATTTAACTATTCTTACCCCTATTTGTTTACAGGTTCCTCCGGTGCTAATATGCTTTTACTACCGGGAACATGTATCCGGATATGTTTCCGGACTACACCCCCATATCAACCATAAAAAAAGGACACTTTATCCATCTACAGGTAGAAGACAACTTCACTGACTAGCATCCGACGCAGCCAACACTCATCGTTCGAGGCCCTTTCTTATCGTGTTCCGTTGATTGCGCCATATGTTGGAAAGACCTCACAATCCCGGTTGGAATCGGGCTGCCGGCAGCATTTGAAAAATTGATTCAAGCGTTTTATGTTTTCGATGCAAACCCTGTTCCATCGGAGAAATCATTTTTCTTGTTATTTGGTGCCATTCTGGGTATCGAGACGCTCGCTACAACGGGAACGAAATTGTTGCATTCACTGGCTTGATTTTTTTGTAGATACTTTTAAGTACCTAATTTGAATTTTAGTTTTATATTTAGATATATATATATATATTATTATTTTTCTTTATAATGGTGGCTTCTACACTCTTGGCCTAGTTCGTCACCTATATAATAACATCCGAAAATTTTGATGTTTAACGGAAAATAAAAATACCGAAATGAGTGTGTACGATTAAATTTTCCTGGCAAGTGGTTTTTCGTCATAAAAAATGTAATTAAATAATTGCAATTAATTGCACACACAAATACATGTTTAGAAGAGTTTAATATTTTTCACCTAGGCTAAGAAACGGTTGCATCTCAAGTAATTGAAACAACACATTTTATTTTATTTTATAAAAATATTTGAACTGTTGTAATGTCTTTGATTTCATTTTAATAATTTTAATAATAATGATAATTTTTGTTGTTTTTTTGCGCTGAAGTTAGCGCTTATGTTGGAGAGTGTATGTATCATTTCCATCGAAAACATCACTGATTAATCCCATAACTGAAGTATCTATAAGCATGACATAAGAAGGGGTAAAACACCAAAAAAATATTGACCGAAACATGCGGGTCAAACTAATTTCAAGCAACAACCCGCATAATCACAAACAATTCTTGGAGTGTTTCCCTTAATGTTGACGACCATTTCCGTTATTGTTACGACATTTACACTTTCAGTTGACAACTATAAACCAACAATCTCCTATATTGTTTTAACAATATGTCAGATGGTAAAAGGCCAAATAACAATATGCTGAATAGGCGGTTAAGTTAGGTTACCATAAAAAAGTGGCAATTTTCACGAACAAAATATTAGCTGAACTCTATGCCAAAAGGTTGATATATAATCCAGGCCGAGTGCAGACAATAAGAAACTTCTCAATGACAATATGGCATGCATTAACAATATGTGTTAATGTACAGGTTATATGGTTTAAACGAGATTAAACTTTTCGATAACAATAACATAAAATGTGATAATATATCTTACATTCGAAGTTTAGTTTTGACTTTATAGCTAATTGTTTTTCGTTATGCGGGAAATTCGATGCCCTTCCGCTCGTTCTCGACTTGCATCTTTAAATTTTCACAGCTTGCCGTACTCTAACGGAACTAGCAGTATTTTCTCTTAATTTCCTTTCGTTCTAGCAATAAATTACTGTCCACTCCTAGAGCCTCTCATGTTGATGGGAAATTATCTGCTTCTGACAGATTTCATCAAAAAAATTTGTTTATTTGATATCAAAATAATAACTGGCAGTTAGAGTTTCTTGTATTCTGTTAACTTATTTTGGTATTGGCACGAGGTTGTGGAAACAACTTTTTTCTTATGCCATGCCCATGAATGCCAATTCAAGTAATCGAGATAATTGTCCCAGCTCGATTATTGTTGAAGATTGTAAAGATTTTCTTTAGAATTAAAGGGCCTATTTTTTTCAAAATTATGAAGAGGAGCTCCGTTCCGCTAACTTCTAGCCTATACTAGCAAACAAAATTAAATAAAGACTATTGAATACTCTTAACCCTGTAGGACAGAAGAAAAATCACAGCCTGTCCAACTGCCCAATTGCACATTATTGGACAGCCAAATTACGACCGGTCCGGGCTATCTAAAATTAATTCGTGTCTCAAAAATGTCATCTAAAAGCGGAAATCCAGTCCAAATGACACCCTCTCAGTAATGCTAGCAAACCACAACGAAACATTTCCGCACAAATAGTGTGATATCCGTTCAGCATCATTAATGAACCACACTTCCGACACGCTATTCGATTCCTTTTGTTATGTATGGGCGCATTGAGAAAGCATATGTCACAAAAGTCGCCTGTATTACTGTTTCTAAAGCCTCAAGTGCGGACGAGACGGATCAAAATATGACCGCCATTACGGTTGGGGTAAGGTTTACAAATGTCCTCGCATAGCTCACACCATCGCTCGTTTGATAAACGTGTGACACGATGATGCCTGATGCCTCTTAGCGAAGGAAAACGAATGAATTTAGATGACCACAATCATTTGCAACATCGTGTTCGCCGCCAACGCTGCCACCATGTCAGAGCGGCTGAAGCGATTTTCAGGATCAGCTGACGATGATGGTATGCCGCAAATCTGAGAGTCAAGGAAAACCTTTACGAACTATAGGTATCAGAGCTCAGAAGAATAGCTGAGGGAAAAAAAATGGATTCACATCCCTATTATTGAAGAGGGTCATGGTGTTCCTCATTGCATAGAAGTCTAAAAACAGTTCGATTCCTGTTGACGCGGATGGCGAATGGGAAAAGTATCTAACTCGTATTAACGGGTTTTTATGTGCTGAACTAAGAAGAAGTTAGAATCACCCTGCCCTTTGGTTATGTAATGGCTTGGGCGACGTTCCGCCAGGTTGCTTGATGTGGAAGCCTAATCGAAGTAAGTAATGACATTCGTCATGTCATTGTTACTAGTATACCAAAATACTGGGCTCCTTATTTCACCTCATCTAGGCCTGAATATAATGGCGAAATTACGAAGATCAGTGGAAGATGTGACACGACGGAAAAAAATTACCAGAGAACTGAAGAAAGCGTTAGTTATCGAATCCTGCCATTTTTGGTGTGGCGCTAGTAACGATTTTAACATTCTAAGCTCGGTTCACAATATTTCTTCTACCAAACAACTATCAGTAATTTAGATAAAACATTATTATGCCTGGCTGATGAACAAAAAAAATACTATCGTTTTAATGCACTAAGTACAACACGGAAAAAATTTCCCTAGACTCAAATCAACGACAAAACAACGACAAATTCCGCCGCGAATATTGTGTTTGCTGCATATAGCCTTCTAGAATACCGAGCTGTCAAATTACGTGACCCACACGCTAAGATGAGAATAACTAAAGATCGTTATTTAAAAAGTACCGATAATCGCTCAAAAGTGCACATACCCAAATTATGCATAAACACACATTACCTAATATTGGGTAATAGTATTAAAGGAAGATAAACGTTAAATCTTACCAATATTTTATCGTTAGTTTTTATTGAAAATTGGGTTTTTTTATGTAGTTTTATTATACAGAATACTTCAAAAAAGACATGCAATCTTAAATTGTATCCATTCAGATTAGTATTCCCCAGTCTGCCCTTAAGAAAAAAAAGTATCAATAAAGTATGAAGGAATCCAAGTAAACCTAAAGTGTGATTAAACATCGTAGTATCTTAAACTGAAATTGGTAATAGCTTTCTGGCTATTTTTTAAACTGTATGGAATTGGCCGGTATCGTCATTATCGCCGTTTGCTGTTCTTTTTATCATTTTTCAAGAGCACCATCTACGACGTTCAACCTTACTTTTGCCTTACCTGTATTCCTCTCTTGCAGAAATATTATAACGTAAGACTACGTTTCTCTTTCCTATACCGGGTGTCATTTCGAAAAATTTAAAAATGAGAGCGTTACGCAAAAGTGAAAGGTTTTTGAACGCTTTTACCACTAAACAGAATGACTTTCAATTTTTGGCATTGAAAATTGAAAGAAGTTCAATTAGTATTAGTAGTTCAATCTTTCATTTGAAAATGACCTACTTTTGTCCCACACAAATTTGCATATCAACAGGTTGAAAAATGTGTTTTCCCAAGCAAGGTCGTAGGAAACGAGTACCAAATGTCTTTCTCTTCTTCAAAATAACTTTGCTTTGTTGCCGGTGTCTGATTTTTCAATTGTGACCCGTCCCCTATTGCTAAATTTGCTTCGTTCTGCATTTTCGTGACTCCCTTCTTTCTTGGCTATGCGATCAACGCTAGGATATAGTCGCGGGCGAACGAAAATTGGTTCAGTGTTCGCAAGTAGCTTCATGCCGCCGGATCGAATGAGGCTTTGCTCTCCCGCCACAGTCCGTCTGGTTGTGGTATGGGTAACAAAGCAATGCCGGATATTTAACGAATGAATTCTCGGGTTTTTTTCAGTAGGGCGAATCTAACATTGAGAGATTCTCTCCGGTCTCGTTCTCTTTCATTTATTACAGCGTCGTTATAAAACTTTCGAGGGATCCTATAGTACAGATGGAAACACAACAGTGCTGGCTTGCATACACTACAAATAGTAGAATGAAAAACATAAAGATGATTGGAATATGAATGAACGAGAAAGTAATCAAAGAGAGTCTCTCAATGTTAAATTCGCCCTTGTGACAAAAAACCCTAGAATTATTTTATGTTATCACCGTCTTTTTCGGGACGAGCAATTGACTTTAACAGTAAAAGAGTATTTGTTTGAGTAAAATTTTCATAATTTAACCTAAGTCACCATAACCCAGAAAAAAGGCGTCATGAAAATAAAATATTAGAACATTAGAATATGGCAAATCTACTTTTGTAAACAATTGCTTTCGTAGTTATTTTCTCTTGAACAAAAGGTCACAAATAAAAATTAAGCACTCTTTAAAGACGAGGAGCATTATCTCTATCCGCTGATATATTCAATTTGAAGGAATTGTATACAACTTTCGATAAATTAAATGAAGCGTTTGTTTACAAAAGTAGGTACGACCTAATCAATAGTTGGCGCTGAATTGTTTCATTGGATCTTCTTACTTTTCTAATGCTTTTATTTTCTGTGGGCATAAAACAAGAGAGTGATAAGTTTCATTGCCCAGTTTGACTACCACGTTCTCGAAAAAATGTCTCAGCAAAGGTAATCGAATTACTTTGCGGAGTCTCGTAAGCGGAAGTGCGAAGCTATTGAGAAACAACAAAAAAACATAATATATGCAAACAGTTGAATTTTAAGAGTTGATAGATTATGCAACTTCATATGTACCCAAATACTCGACTTACCTAGCTCAATTATTATCCACCTTATGTGTTACGGTATGTATTTATTATTTGAATAATACCATTATTACTATACACCAACGCGGTCCTACGAGAATCTCGCATCGACCCAACATTTTGACACCTTCATTATTTTGCTCCGGATTTACGCCACTAGAATTGATGAGTTAGGATAAAAACAAAAGCAAAAGTTATTGCTTCAATTATAGGGACAATGAACAATTTATTGAAAGATTAATTTGAAAAATAATTACGTTTCCGCTATGAAAAACCGCTTCAATGACGAACATTTTCTTCAATTTTGGGCAAACAATAACGGCCAATATTGAAAAACTAACATTACCCAAATGTCAGTAAAAATTACTGTTAATTTTACATATACTTTGGGTTTTATCGACAATACCTCATTTCAGGTCAAATAAATACCTAATTTTAGGTGTTCTCATCTTAGCGTGCCCAAGTTTTCGGCTTCACGATTGTTGTTCGTGGATAACAACATATGAAACTGGTCGCCGGACATAAGGGGCACTCAATTTTTGCCACCATATCTTGAGGATCGGAAATCAGTATCTTTAGTGACTGCAACGATCGTGAGAAGGATTTCAGTTTTTCGGAGCCGTCTTACCTAAAATAATTATTTTGGAAATAATTGTTTAAAGTTAATGACAGTTAATTTACCTCAATTGGTAGTATTGCAATACTCTGTGATGAATCACTTCTTCGCTTTCCACAATTGTTAATGAACCGGCCGTTTTGGAGTGCCCTTGTGCGGAGCTGGCTGCCTCTGTAAGAGCTTTATTCTTCCTATTAAAAAAGTAATTGATTCCGCGTTTCTTCACAGTAGCTGCTATCATTTTGAGCAAATCCCTTTCTCCAACAAGGAATCGGAAATCATACGGCTTGTTTTCATATTTTTCAAAACATATTTTTAATCCTTCGTTTGATGTGTTTATTAGCACACGTTGGATGTCTTTTTCAATATTTCCTATTTCGGCATCTCCAATGCACGCCAAAGCTGCATTAATATACCATGTATACTAGAGCGCTTCCTTAATTGGAAGAGGAATCCGTCTCGATTGCTTTCCAAAAATCATCCTTGAAAATATCCTGATAAGTTTTATCAACAATAGATTCAGGTTTGAGTTGAGATTATTACTTACCATTTTGTGCCGTAATGATTGTTGGCCACTTCGCTTCACCCAACTGCTGTTTAAGTAATTGTTTAGGTCACTCACAATATACTTGTGAAGTAGCTTTTTTTTGTAAATTGCTCAGACTACAGAGTTATAACATGTTATAACGGTTGTCAAATAATTCCAACAAGAAATTCGTCATCAAGATAGGCTTATAACATGTTAGAACTCTGTAGTCTGAACACGGCATTACCCTCTTCACTTTGGTCTCCACCAATCATCAACCTTTGCCGTTTCGCGCGCATCGTCTCCCATCTCATGCAGCGGCAAGATAGAAAAGGATATGCAGCGCTTTGACGTACACTCCCGTCTCATTTTACTCAATTTTTGAGTACAATTGTACATATACTATCTCTTTTTCTCTCACGGAAATGTTACTCAATTTTCGTTAAAAAGTGGATCAACAAAATTTTGTAGTACCCATAAATGGGTAAAATATCACCCATTTCGATCTTAAGTGGGTTAACTCCTTTAATGGGTAAAACGATTTTACCAAATTAATGGATAAAGAGCCTGTACGTCAGGCTATCGGGTATTTTTTACCCATTTTTTAAAATGCTTGTTATTTGAAAATGGGTAAGAATTACCAATTTTTCAAAACAATTGTTTTATTTTGGGAAATAAGTATGAAATACCCATTATTCAAAATTTTCATTCTTTACGAAATGGGTATGAAATACCAATTTTTCGTGATTTGTTTTTAGTAGTGAATTGAATGATGAGCATTAGCATTTGCAAATACCTTATTATTACTTTTTCAATATTTATTTGATATTGCATTGGAAAAAATACATTGTTATACCTATACTCAGTCATCTGAGTCGCTTTGTTCAGCGTGTAGTGACTCCCTAATAGATTTAACCAAACGATTAACAGTTTGCCTTGTACTCGTTGTCTTGACCTCATACGATATAATTTCAATACATTCCAGTAGCTTTTGAACCAAAGCCGGAGATCGGATTTTAAACACCGTGAACGACTTGAAAAAATGTCCTAAGCCTTAATTGAGCCAGTTCCACTGTTGATTACCTGTGACTCAATATACAGGAAATAGTTCCGGCTATTAGGAATGAGGTAGGGTGCCATATCCACTACATCATCATCATTAAGTTTCCATGCGAACTACTTAACAAGCTGTTCTTCCAGCGCAGTATCGGTATCCTACAAATATAAAACTCAAAGATTAAAAAAAAAAACAAGCAAATCTTAAGGTACATGTATGTTAACCTCGATCCATCGAATTATTGGAGTCGCCAAATCCTGCTCTATGTCAAGAGACTCCTTACGCTCTATGTCTAGAGAAGCCTTACGAATACCTCTTCTGGTGAAATTTACAAGAATTCGTAGGCATCCTCTGATATTATCTACTTGGAAAGTAATTTTCAAGATGTGTTACTTCCAAGCAAATGACACCCTTCGAAACAAAAACCTTCCATCGTGAATCGAAAAAAAAGGGTTTTGTCCACAAGCAAACCTCTAGCAAATACTTGCTTCAAATTTGCCTCTTTATTGTAAGAAGGTGTCAACCCCTCATACGCTTTTTGAATCTGAAAATCACAAAAAGGGACTATTTAGTTAATTGTATTCTTAGATCGATTTACATATCAGATTTTTATTACATGTTATACACGATTGGACATATTGCATGTACCTACCGTGGAGGATCGAAATCCATCCAGGACCTAAATCCGCACACCTCATTCAAAAAGAAGGAATTTAGATTTGTTTCTTAGATGTACAGATTTCGGTCCCGCACGGTACAGAGCTTCTAATACCCCGCAGGCAATGCAGCCTTTTACTTTTGGAGTTGTTCCTCTTGCCATAGGTAGTTTACTGATAGTGGAAGCATAACTGTCCCATGTGTATAGGAAGCCAATAGCACATGGGATATTTATGCTTCCACCGACAGTGTAGTGGTGCTTATCTCTACACACTTAGAAAATTTTACAGTATTCGGTAATTTTTTACCGAACTTTCAACAGCTGAACGTTCGGTAATCCAATTTACCGGGTTTCGGTGAAATTTTACAGTATTCCAGTAAACAAATTACCGGAACTTCCGGTAACCGAAGTCCGTTAAATTGGATTACCGAACTGTTCAGCTGTTGAAAGTTCGGTAAAAAATTACCGAATACTGTAAAATTTTCTAAGTGTGTATAGCTGCATTAATGTGTTTCAATTAGGCTACAGTATTTGATTCATTATGTCTAATCGGCTATAATCGCTATAATAGTAATCTCGACTCAAACCATCAATATATTTAGGGGCCTAATATGTAAGTCGATTCGAGCAAAGGGACACTCGACTCATCAAATTTGACAAACCATCGGCATCAGAAAGTAGAAGACTCGTCTGAGAAAAATTTTCGACTCGACTTGCAACATAATAGGGCCCTCGTGTCGTTACCATCGTTCCATTATAGGCTCGCAAAGGAGGATAAACATTCAGTATTTCAAAAACTGACATCTAGTAATTGTGTGTTTGCCCCATGCTCTTGATGATACTGTTGAAATTAGCCGATGTTGCCTCCAACTGACTGCATTCTAGAGCCAACTGAGATGAGACATTTGTTACTTTCTCTTGGCTTGGGCTTGTAGGTGAACTTCTTGCTAGAAGGAAGACGTTTGCAAGAATTTCGAATATGCGTATGAACAACTCCAGAGTGGTCATGATTCGGTCCATTACCATTATTTTTCCAGAAAAAGAACGCCTGAAAATATTTGAAATTCTTAGAATTAAACTACTGATGAAAGGGTAACAGTCCCATGTGTATAGGAAACCCATAGCACATGGGACAGTTATTCTTCCATCGGCAGTAAAGTGCATGATTTTCATGTTAAGTTACGTAGTCCGGACTTTTCTCAGAAGGCTTGGTCGTCTTCAATACGGGAAATGTGTCGAGGATTTTCATGGCCAACTCCAGTTTTTGGGCGGTTGTAGGATAACTAAAAAATTAAGAATTTATTAGATGCATTGATGTTTTAGCACAACTAAAGCTCAGTTCTGTTTCTGCTTTCGATTGGGACGGTTAAGAGTTTTGTTCATTCTCGCGATAGCCTTCTTCTCTACGGCATTGTAATCAATTTGCATTGTTCTTGTTTCACCAACTCAGTCGCTTTTGTTATAGCAGCAATGTGCGAATTGAAAAATACTGTGCGATTTTCCATCGGCAATGTAGCGGATAAACCAGCCTTAGGCGGCAAGTGGCAAATTTCGTCAAAGGCTTGGATGTGGAGCTTGATGAAATTGAAGCTGCATATAGGATAGCTGATGAAAAGTCCCTTCTCGTCAAGTTCAAGACTGAGCAGTCGTTGTTACACGCGTTGACCGTCAACTCGTATGAACTTCCGTTTCATTATACCCGCCTACACTGGTGTGCGCAGTGCTTACATGGATATGAAGCAGGAAATCCCCTCATCGCTGCACTTTGCCAGCCGAAAGGGAAACATTTATTACCAAGGCAACAAGGACAAATGCTTCATCTGCAAAGAAGAGGGACACCTGATGGCTTCCTGTCCCAAGCGGAAAGATCGAGGTCAGCCGAAATTGCGTCGTCAAGAGAAGGAGCAGTGCGGTGAAAAAAAGAAAATATCAAAATTGTCACAATAGGTCACTTCACGATAAATGCTCTTTGTCTTTCTTTCTACATGAAAAAAAATGGTAAACAACAAGGCCAGTTAAAGTTAAGGTGAATCGCTGCTCCATGTATTTTTTCCTATCTTTTATCTCGCTCTCGCAAACTCACCTTGCTATTTCAAATTGATAAATCTCGATTGTTAGTGAACGAACATCGAATCAAGCTCTATCATATTGCTCACAGCAAGTAAGCACACAAACTGATGTGATTAAATTTTCAATATTTAGTACAGACTCTGAGTTACATCAATTCTAAATGTTGAGTTAATGACTGCCGCCAAGAATGATTCAGCATAAGCCCTTAAAGTCCCATACAAAATCAAAACAATGATTCCAACGTGAAGTTACCTATACTGCTCGTGGACGCATAAATGTCACATTGTGCTATGGTATGCGTCCACCGGCAGTATACTGTCTATATGTAATAACACGAAATGAAAATGCTGAAAGAACATTGCATTGGGGAAAACATATAAATGGGAGGTGAAATTTCTAAGAATTAAGAGCAAAATCAAAATAAAGTGCTTAAAACATCATTGGAGGAAACTGTGATTTACGTTATAAAACTTACTTGCTTTTAACCAGTAGGTCAGATACCGTGTCTACGCAAAAAATGCGGACCATCTGCAATAGCTCATTATGATCAGGGACGATACCCAAACCCAATTTCCGAGATAAGACGGTTTCATTGAATACTTCGTGAGTTTGTAGGACTTGGCGAATCTGTACAACAAAAATGGAATATTTTTCTAAATGTTAGGAAAACTAATAGAATAGAATTTACCGTTTAAGGCTGCGCTTGCAGCTCAGTCACCGGGCCATTATTTATCATTAATGGTCCTCGTGATGATGATGCTGTTGGAGAAACATATTTTATTTTGCCACATGGGACATAATCAACAGCCTCGGTCCCATCTCAGCGATCCCAATTTTTATGAGATCACTCTCCGAGACATACTTAGTAATACATTCTGTATTATTTGTAATACATTCTGTATTATTTGAAACTTATCAGTAGCTAATGCATTAAATCATTATCTATCTTGGTACATAATTTAACTATTATTTTGTCAATTTCGTATTCAAGGTTGATAGTTGAGTTAATTTCTTTGAGATTGATTCGTTTTATAATGCTACTTTTCAAATTACGAAAATTTCGGCAAGTTTTTGCTTGCGATTTAGACACTTTAAACTTTGCTTCGAATTGTAAACAACTCATTTTGCCATTCGGGCCGCCTCTTTCAATAACTGCTGGATAGTGCCCTATGTGATGCACTTTGTTGATCGGACATTAGTCAATTTCAAATTTGCATAAAAAGTATGAATGGATTCATTTAGCCTGTTGATCATTTCATTTGATAAGCATGTTGAAAAGGAGAAGTATGTTATAATGAGGAAATCTGTAATCAGATTTGATACATTTGGGAATTTTGGCAATATATCTGATAGAATGAACGGAAAAATTCTCAGTAATGTCCAACTTTGTGAAGCAGATTGGTTTATCATATTACCCTTCTGTTTTATAGTTTTTGTTGTTGCCAGATGGCTTATCATTAGCCTCCGCGACGCCATAATCAAAATTTTTAATTCGCTTATTAAATTCCGTATCAGTAATAGCTTTTGAGACATTTATAAGGATGTTCAACACGTTTTTTAATACCATTCCTACAAACCCTTCCAGAATGTCATGCATAGGATCGAAAGAAATATTTTCGGTGAAGTGGAAATACTTCAAACGGTCCAACGCACATCTCCGCAGTACGCCGCATTCAGAGGATGAAGTAGAGTTTTCCTTCACAGCTTCGATGTCCAAGTTGACACTCTCCTGGGATTTAAGTGGATATGCAGCTCCATATTCTCCACTGTGAAACGATTCCCTGGTGACGTAGCAAGCCCGGCAAAATACATTGGATTGGGCAGGCATAAGCTCAAAAAGCTCATGTATTGCTGCTGTATCACCCAAAATGTGAACTACCGTAGCACGTAAAACGAAATTTCCATTTTCACCCTCCTAAGTTGAAGATCACACCGGTTTACGATTGGAAATTTAGTAAATCCTCCACAAGCGGCTGCAATATCCTCTCAAATCCGTATTTTTTAACCAACTGTGAGCAAATCATGAGAATGGTGTAAACTCTTTCAAGCCCCGAGTTGATTTTATCATCAAAACTTTGGATTTTAAACGAAATGACGGCAACTTTTTGCTTTCCTCTGCGAGATCCAAGTGGATTACAATACTCCACATCATCGATATGAGTTGACAAACGAATTGCATGCGGGTATTTCCGGAAGTATTCAATTGCTTCGAACATTTTTCCGTCTAGGAAGCTACATATGGTGTTGGTTGACTTTCGTTCTCCTGCTCACCATTTCTCTCGCATTCTTGTTACGCATGATGAGTATAAGGATATCTGTAATTGAAATGTAGTGCATCGTTTTCTTCAATACAACTGTTTTCTGAACGCAGCCAAATGTCTTCCTTCCGCCCGTTTGTACTGGATGGCCGTATCGAGAACGATTCACTTTACATTTTTTTATTACGATTTCCTGTGGTTTCGGGATATTACACGATACCTTTCTTCTCAAGTGTGTCAAGTTTCGTTCGTGGGTTTTCACATCGGCAAATATTCCGTCGACGGTCAAGAGGTTCATTGAAGGGGTTCTCACATCGTTGTCATCCATAGATATTCCTACATCGCCCAAACATTTCTTGACGACTTCTGTGAAATAAATCAGATAGGATTTAAATAATTTTGACGCCAACTTTATGAAAACTTGGATTTTACACTCCGGAAGTTACACATTACATCGAAAATTGGTTATAGCTTCAGAAACACAATCAACTAGCTCCTGCCATTTACTAGATATCGAATCGGGCATTCCGGAATCAACCCCCGAACCGTCGTCCTTGTCCATGACCTCATTCCGGGCACAACCGGAAATGCAGGAATTAGGTAGTTCCTCTTCCGGGTGATTCTGTATTATGAGACGTTTCAACTGCTTGAATGTAGTACACCATACTCTACAAATACGGCATTTGAATGGTACGGCATTCTTTGAACTGGTGTTCAGTTTATGAAATTCCTTTACGAGGAATTTCAGCTCGGAAACATAACCCTCAATGAAAACCCCGCATTTTGAAACCAGACACTGCAATCCTTTAAAGATTTTTCTCCATTATAATCATTGGAAAATATACATAGCATCAGTAAAATTGTGCTTCTCGAATACATTTGTTCAAACGATTCATCAAACAACCAATCAATCAAACTACCGGAAGCTCTGGTTTGAACTAATTAATGTTCCGTGCAAAGATACTTGGAAGTAAATATGATTCTACTGATGATATTTTATATTATATTAAATTGTTAACGTACCTCTCAATTTTTGGAAGCTTCCGCTATTCAATTTAATCTTCAGCTCTTCCATTTTCTATGCCTTTTCCTGGACTGGATTCCGACGCGAAGTATTTTTTTTTTCGAACAGCGCACTTTAATTATAAAAAGCGAGCCAAGAGAATGCTACCCATTAATGAGTGGAAAAATACCCATCTTTTGATCTCTCATTGAAAATAAAAAATGGGTAGTTAGTATGCATTATTTTGATTTTAAAAGTACCCATTTTTTGACACCTTCATATACTATCAAAAATGGGTACTTTTTACCCATTAATGGGTACTGGCCGCTTACAGTGTACAGAACCGATTTGGATGAAACCATCGCCAAATGAAAGGTATTTACTGTTGTAGTCCCATACTTTGCTTCTGAATTATTGGAATCGGTTCACTAATTTCGGAAATTCCCCCGGGGGAGAGGCCAATTTTGGCCGAAGAAATAAAAAATAAGTTCAACGGTCATGATATCAAAAGTCCAGAACTACATTGGTCTCATCCGGATGTTCCCGCTACTCCCGGGAATGTGGCCAATTCAGATTTGGATCAAACCCCGTCATATCAAATAACGTGAGAGCTCAAAAATAAGTGCAATGGTGATGATATCAAGTTTCCCGGACCATAACGACCACATCCGGGTTCTTTTTCCTGGTACTCCCAGGAAAATGATAAAATTTCACGATAGGTGGATAAATTTAAGAGTTTATTTTCAAATAAATTTTCATGGAATGTGAGATTGAATTCACTGTAGTAACAAATTTATGATTTCAAATGGTTACTGCATGATAGTCTTCCGGATTATCCAGAATATGCGGAATATCTGAAGAGTTGTGCATCACTTCCGTTCTAGATTAACATGATTTTCAGCAATTTCAACTAAGAAAAAATATAGATTGCTTAGTAAACCGATTGCTGATGCGATACCCGGGATCCTTGAAGAGAAACGATCCTGCACCTTGGCTCCTTGGAAAGATGCACTGCCACTTCACATTGTAAACAAGTGATAAATTTCAGTTATTGTTGCCATTTCATACGTTAATATTTTTTCTCTTTTTTCCTGCGGCTATAGAAAGCATGCGGATAAGTTTTGTTATTGTTTATAATTTAGTTGATAATTAAAACCCAAAAAATACAATCATGACTAGCTGAGTCGAATGGTATATATCACTCGGTACTCCGGGTCACGAACCAAAAGTCGATTTTCCTATCGATCTGTATACCATTCTGTTGGCAAAAAGATAAAAAAAATAGATAAAATGAACACACTTACTGGAATAAATCATTAATATCATTACAATGACTTAACGTTATATCGTCTGAATTTCCTTAATTGAAATTTACATGAAAATTGTAGTCGACACTAGGCATTTCTATACTATACATTTCAAACTATAACTCACTATTTTTCATATACCTTCGTCATAAAAAATTGAAAATCATGGTTCAAAAGTTATAATTCGTTGAGAAATGTATATATTTTCTATACTTTCGTTTTGTGGACCACCCTATTTAAAAATGGAACACCCAAATGACAAAATGAAAATTATTGCAGAATTCTAAGATCCATTTCATCTTTTTGTTTTCTAAATGCAGAATTATCAAAATTTAACGAATGTTCCGGAATTTCCGGAAGACCATGTTACGGCCACTTAGAGACGGACACTGTTCTCCACATCGCTTTGCTTCTTACAATTTATGCACAAATGGTTTTAAAAAAAATCGTAATGCTTTCGGACGAGACTAATGAATTTATCATTTTATCGGATGTTCCGAATACTTCAGGAGGCCAAAAAGTGGCCATATCTTGGAAGTGTGGCCTAATACAACAATTTAGAAAATATTTTTGAAATCAGCGGCTACTATTCTACACTGTAGGCGTCTAGAATTATTTGCTTCATTCGCAACAGTTTTTTTTTAGTATTCATAAACTATGCAATCGATATGCAAATAAATGATACAAACTTTAGAAGCGTTAAAAACAAAAAATAAAATTTTGTAAGAAAACTTCCAAATAGTGCTTGTAAAAAATCCGCATAAAACCTCCCACTACTGTACGCTTGTATGCTGCCTAGCATCATTCGTAGCATAGGACCAACCATTTCGCCATCCACTCATGAGCAAATCTTTCAATCTCATGTCCCCATGCATAAATCAGTTCGCCGTTCCTTGCGCTGATGGACATTCCCATTTATTATTCAAATGAGAAACCGCCACCATGTAAGTGGATGATTTTGTTTCCGTCGCGGTGCAATAATCCTAACCGTGGCTGTGGTTTTATGGGGACCATCTGGTTCGAATTGATCGTTTGTAGTAATGCCTTTTGTGTGTAATTATAGTTTCAAGGAGCAATAAGGATTTCCTCATCAAGATTCCAGGCTATAGTTCAGGAATATCACATAACATGGCGGTGAAGATAAATCCTACTTGATACAAGAAGTAGACAAGATAGGTGTAGTTTTAGACATTTCACCGCAGTAATGGTCGTCTTATACCATTTGAACATGCTTTTAAAACTTAAAAACAAAATTCAATTAAAAAAGGCGATGTTAGATTCTTTGAATACAGGAAAATATTTTTTTTATTAACATGTTAAGCGAACGACTGTGGGACGAAACGCCAAAAACATGAACTTTTTACAATAACTCGTAGAAACCTGTTCTTAACATTTTGGTGTCTTCAGATGAAAATTTTCAAAAAATCTAGCGCATTCATAGGTGATAAATCTAAGTTCACAACTTCACCACAGGCGGCGCTACACATTTGAACTTTTTTAAATAACGAGATAGAGAGTTATTGTCTTCGGCAAAATTGTTTAATACAATTTTAATACAAACAACTTTGCTGGAGACATCAACCTTCTATCTGGTCATTGTGCCTAAGTACGTTGTTTTTAAAATGGCGGGCCTTGAAAAATAGTTTTTTTTGATTATTTAAGATATGTGCAGTTTTAGGTCAACAGATTGTTCTACAAAGTTGTACAAACGATCAAAATATAAATTTTCTCAGAAAACTTCTTACCACTAAAACCTTTATGGGAGAAGTTATAGCCATTTAATTGTGAAAAATATACGTTTTTCAGAGCCCTATAGCTGGCGAAGATCCAAGTGGATGCATGAAACCTCATATGGTTCAAAATATAGGATGTATTGTAGCATATTATGTTGATTTCATGTGTATCCATGATTATCCCCAAGAATGAACCTGTGTTCTATAAAACAGTGAATATACCATTGAAACTATCATAAATGCTAATATACCCACTTGAGAAACCCTTATCGTGTAGGAACTTGGATATTTTGTATATTTTTAAAATTGTATACATAATTGTTGCTATTGAGTTATACCAAGTTATACAGATATCAGGGCCCACGCGCTCTTAGGAAAATACTCTGAAAAATGCAGTATATTTCACACACACGCACACTCACACACACACACACACACTTTGTTTTCTCCTGCAGGAACATTTTATGTAAAGGGAAACAGGCTGCCATTTCCATGCAGATTTTAGATTTATCAGTTGTTTCCATTGAACGCAATGTTTGGGCACGGGCAATAATTTTCAATGCTACGAAGGACTTGTTGTTCAATTTAGTTCGTTTGAACTTATGTATGCCTGATGATAAGCTCTTAATCATATTTCTTATATAGTGGTAAATGTGACCCTTATGTGGACCGCGTTCCAATCAAGTACACGCAAAAAACAACGTAGTTTTACCAATACAAAATAAGAATTAATTGAACTAAAGTTTTGGTTTAAATATGGACCAATAAAACTGATGAACTAATTCAACAAAACCTTTGAGTTGAAATAAAACTTCATGTTTTATAGATTTGAAAATCGTGTTTTATAGTTCAAAACAAAATGTTTTGTTAAACCAACTAAACGCATTTGTTGAAACAATAAACAATGATGAAGTGATTCAAGAAAACCATTGAATTGAAATAAAACTTCATGCTCTATAGACTTGAACATCGTGTTTTATTGTGCAAAACAAATGTTTTCCCAAACCAACTCTACGCATTTGCTGAAATAATAAACATTGATGAACTGATTCAACAAAACCATTTAATTGAAATAAAACTTCATGCTTTATAGAAGTATAGTCTTGTTTTATTGTTCCTAACATTTTTGGTTTTCGTTAACCAACTAAAGGCATTTGCTGGAATAATAAACAATGATGGACTAATTCAAGAAAACCATTGGATTGAAATAAAATATTTTTTTTTTAAATTGATTGTCCTGTTTTGATATGATTTGCAAAATATTCTCAGGAATGAAACTATAAAGATATGGCAAGACCAATACTCCCTCCGTTCATGCAACTGGAAACTTTAGATACAATTTTGCTGTCCCGCAGTAGATCTGGCCACTTGCCAACAAAAGACAGACTAGCCATGAGGAACTTATTTCCTAACGTTCGAAGTGACCTATGCCAAAATACCGTTCAATTTAGTTCGGGTTTCCAGATTCATTGAATAAAACTCTCATTTGATTAATTCTTGGGGAAAAAAATGCAAAGCAGATTATATGGCATTAACTCAGTACCTAAAAACAATACAACATAATGTTTGAGATAAGAATTTATATAATATTCTAACACATACAATATGTTAATGCAATTCACTTTGAAATCACTCCACAATTGAAAACTATAAACAATATTACTGAATTTGCGACCAACTAATTCGAGGGTTTGGCATCACATTCACAAGGCCTGGCTTTATGGATCGGTAGGTCTGAGCCAGCTGACAGTTAGAGAGAAAAAAACAACATATGGCTCGGCAGACTGACACTATGAAATATGCATTCATATTTTTTTTGTTAAAACAATGAATTAACCATTCGAGTTTATAAATAAATGTGATTGTTATAAATCAAATATTATTTAAATTAATAACACACAACAGTGATTACATTGAATAATTTTATTGGTTTGAATTGAATGAAATGTTGAATTGATTTGGAATTCTTTTATGAATTGAAACAAATAGAATCATTGTATTGAATAGAAAAAAAAACATTTTCGCTCAAAATACGCTCAAAAAACTTTTTTTTTAAAATAGTGTTTAAAAAATGTGAGGATGAAAAATATTTTGTTGATTCAAAGCAGAGTGATTTTTTTGCGTGTATGAAGCCAGAAAAAATCCACTGCAAATAAATTGAATCGTGATTTATTTTTCAACCATATTATGGTCGACCTGAAATGAAATATGTTGCTAACTGACGTGACACTAGTTTAGCACCGGTTAGAAACAAAATCTTGATTTGCTTATCTGATTGCTTAAGCTTATAAATTGCTTAACTGTTTTGTGCTTAGGGTTCAAACATATCGAGGAATATGTTTGTGATAGACTTAAAAAATGGTATGATGGGATAACAGGCTGACTGTAATGGCTGCTATTCCAGGGTTATGATAAACAAACCTGCTTCGAAGAAACTGCTTCAGATTCTCTCTAAATGTCTTCAGATTCTCCACGATATGCAAAACTAATAGCCTAGGTCCTGTTTCAATGCTTAATGTTATTAGATGCGTTCCCTCCAAAAGCACCAGAGACGCGTCATCTATTGCACATCTATTGTACATATGATGTATTGTATGGTGTTGTGCAACGAGAAGAACAAAAAGACAGCCGGAAAGGTGTGGTGTAGCGGCTATAAATAATGACCAAAAGCGTGTGGTCAGATTGTGGGAACTATTGGGACTGGCTATCAAGGTGGTGGATTCGTTGCTGCCTTGACCTACTCCGCATGGCGATGCTTGGAAAAAGATTGTGTGTTTGTTTTGTGCGCTAACGGAGCTATCAATGCTTTCTCTTCACAACTTCGTTCTAGCAACAACAAAATTTCGGTCCACTCCTAAAGCCTCATGGTGATGAGAAATTATTTCCTATCCCAAACAACATTTTTTTTTTCATTAGGGCGTATCTAAAATTGAGAGATTTCTCCGGGCTCGCTCTCTTTCATTCGTTACAGTGCCATTATAATACTTACGAGGCATTTTTTAGTACAGATCGAAACACAACAGTGCTGGCTAGCATACTCTACAAATAGTAGAATGAAAAACGTAAAGGTGATTGGTTTATGAATGAAAGAGAGCGAGCCCGGAGAGAATCTCTCAATTGTAGATTCGCCCTAATGAAAAAAAAACCCTAGAAATCATTTAAAGTGTAGTGCATAAGGTTGGAGCGAAATACTTAATAAAATTATTAAATCGTTCAATCATTATTACAACAGAACAAATATAAATTAGACATCCCTATCGCAGACGGTCCCAATGAAAGCTTAACGGTACCTCGAACGGTACAAAAATGTACATTGTAAAGCGCACTATCATGGATTGAAATGCTTGAAATGAATGGCAATTGTTGGACAGGCAGTGATTGAAGCAACGTTGGTGAAGAAATACGTAGAACATCGGCAGCAAGGAAATTTGCCGGAAATAAATGTTGCTGAAAAGTTACGACAGGGTTCAACGCTCCTTTTTTCGCCCACACGCACGTCCGCAAGGGAGTTTTTCTCCCCAAACTTCTGGATTGCATTACGCACCACTTTCAGACCAACGTTTTCCAGTTTCGCTAACTTTATTACTGATAATCCTGGAATAGTGCTCCACTAGTTTACGATGGCACGGAGTTTTTCAACGGAAATCTTTCCCATCTCTCGAAATGTACGTGAAACTTAGCTGTGAGTTTAAACAATGAGATGAAGCCGACAGGCTACCCAAATAAAATTGTATATTGTTGTAAAGTGTGCGCTTTTTTTCTGGGACAGTATATATACTCTGCTGCTAGTTGATTGTTGGTAAAGCTTGTAGTACACTGTTTGTCCAATAGCCAAATATTTGGCATAGGCAGCTAGACAGCTGACAGATATCATAGCTGTTTGTCAGATGCCTATCTGCCTATGACAAATATTTGGCTATTGGACAAACAGTGTACTACAAGCTTAAGCACGGGTAAGCATTGCTACGCTCTCCTGTTAAATTGTCATTTTAGCATGGACACAATTTCCCCCTTGCTCTGATTTACGCTGAGAATAATTGAAATTGTCGATCCTAGCATTCCAGCATATATTAATGAAGAATTTATTCTCATTTCGAATGGAAATGATTTCCTGTGCAGTTCAAACATGTTCACCCATTGAGTTCCGCGAAACGCATCTTCATGCTTTTATGTTGAGTAATGGCTGGCCCACAATTGATACGTTGCGGATGCGTTTGCGTGAATTTGACAGTTTTCCCATAGGTTTTTGTGTCAAATTAACGTCAACGCATCCGCAACGTATCAATTGTGGGTGACTCTTAAGCTTCTTTATAAACAAATCTACCAAATACCGTCGTAACAAACATCTTCCAGGTAAATCCAAACATAAACAAAGTTTATTCTGGCCGCATACATAAATTTGCTTTATTTCAAACATATTCTATGATTAAAACCAAGTGACATCGATGTTTGAAATGTGATTTTTAAATCACATTATATTTATTTTAAACACACTGTAACCGGCCAGTACCCATCAATGGGTAAAATATCATCCAATTCGAACTAAAGTGGGTTAACTACTTCAATGGGTACATCTATTTTACCAATTAATGGGTAAAGATCCTGTACGTCAGGCACCCGATTGCCAATTTTTCAAAATGTTTGTCACTTGGGGAATGAGTATGAAATACCCTGTACCCTGTTCTTACGTTTTGCGGTATAAGAAGCTTTGTTTGTGTTTTGATTTGTTATGTTATTTTAACAGGATATTGGAGGGGTTATTCATCGGGAGTTATATTTTGAGAGGTAATTCATTTAGATCAAAATCACCTTGGGAAAGAAGTACTATCTGAACCAAACTCTATACTCAGGCAAAAAAATTAAGAATCTTATAAGGTTCAACATGAACGATGCTTTGGAATTTAAGTTTACCTGTTCACGCACCTGCGGCACGGAAAGTGACCGCTGCAAAAATTCTTTTAGAGCGCCCACTTTCTGTGGTAAATATAAATTTCACGGTGTTTCGTGCACTGAGTCGAAAGTTATTCCAGGTGGACGCCGAGAGGAGAAAAAAAAATCTGCATCGTTGATAATCCAACGTGGTACGCAATACAAATCGCAAAACCGTTGAAAATCGCCAAATCGACCGTGTATGATGTGCTCAAACGTTTCAGGGAGCAAAAGAGAGTGGATCGAGTGCCTTAAGGTAAGCGTCGTAGTAGAACATATGACCGCAAGCTGAACCAGAAGGTGTTGAGATCCGTCAGAGCAAACCCTGGAAGCAGTCAAACCATATAAAAAAAGCAATGATAATATCTATGCGTCCGAACATCATTTGTGTTTCTCAGATGGTTCTGTTTATGTGTGAACCTTGGTGTGAACACATCAGTATTATGTGGAATTTTCCATGGATTTTTTCCGATAAAAATGTGGTGATTATTTTCCGTGTACATTAATACGCATGTCTGAATATGTTATATTATCGTCGCAACTGAAAAACGGAAAAACTCACTAGCGCCAAATGATTTTACTCTCGTCCTGTACGATTGAATTGAGGCGCATCTAGTGCGCTGAATAGCGCATCTGGTGTGCTACACAGCGCATTAGATGCGACACTCTGTTGCCATACGGAAAAAGCAGTTTTATTGATTTTTGCGAGTGATTTTTCCGGTTTTGAACTGCAACGAGAATATAACTGTGGAACTCAATTTTCAATCCCTACCCCTTGTGTGGTATACCGTGGAACACTTTTGACAGTTGAGCTTTTAGAAATGAGAAACTAGCAACCTTGCCAATATGCATTGCCTGGTTGCTAGGCACAGCGAACAATAAAAGTTTTAGCTGTTAACACATCGGCACCATCGCACACACCTAGAACATTGCAAGGCTTACACGCAGAGAAATACAGCATATTAGAATCAAATATACGAGGGCTTTGATTCAGATATATGATTTTGGCTGAATCAAAAAAATATTTGTTTGTTTTCAACACCAGTAAGCGTTGATTTAAAAATATAAATATTTGAATCAACAATATTTTCATTTGATTGAGCTACCTTCGCACCATTTTGTCGAAAACTGCAAAATGGACTTGTCGGAGGAGATTTTTATCGAGTTGTGAATCCTTAGCTTTGTGGTGCAGTTATCGGTACATTTCAAGGCACGTACATTTATATTATACCTATGGTCAAAATACTAATTTTTAGGCATTTTCAGCGAACCGGTACACCGTCGAAACTTTGAAATTCATCGAACAGGAGAAGGAGAAAGAGCTGATACAGCAGCCATCTTTGGTAAAAAGGACAAAATGTATCCATTTTGTACATACGCTAAGATTATTATTTAGGTGCAGCAATTTTGTGAACAAAAGAAATGTTGTTTAAAAACAACGATTAACCCTTGATCTTTACTTTAAACATATAAAATAAATAAATTCAAAACAAAGATGAAATTTTATCATTAAAATCAACCAGAATTAAAAATAATTTTGGTTTTTAAACATAAATCCAATTTCATTTAGAGTCAAAGCGTTTTAATTTCAATTTACAAAGAAGCACGTAATTGAAGTAAAAAAAATATTTGAATCAAATAACGATGTGCTAGATTCAAATAAAAATAAATTTGAATCTACACTCAGTCGTATGGAAGCTTGATCACGCAGAAAAAAATACCGTGAAAACAAACATATTCCAGGTAAACTTAAACATAAACTTAGTTTATTCTGGCCGCAAACATAAACTTGTTTTATTTCAAATATATTCTATGTTTAAATCCAAGTGACATCCACGTTTGAAATAAAAATCATATTATGTTTATTTTTAACATATTGATAAGAATAAACGTAAAATTTTGGAATTTCATTGTAATCTTATAATGAATCTTGGTTATCTTAATTCTATATTTGGCTTGAATGCGGACAGGGTCAAGGCTCACGAAGTTTGCTTAGAGATTCACTACTGGCGAGCGAAGCGAGCGAATAACCTTTCAATAACTGTGACGATTGCCTCATGTTACGAGCATCGCAACTTTGCCTCGACCTCACAGTCTGGAGAGAGAAGTACACGCTCAAATTCACCTACCCGATGAAAGTATTGTTGAAATAATCAGCCTTGAATTTGATTCAAACACAGTTATTTTCGTTCAAAAATGTTTTCTTATTTAGTTTAAATAATTCTTGTGTTTCAAGTTGAACATCGATATTTTTAATTTAAATGGATCAATGGATTTTTATCCGTGATGGTAATATCAAACGCATTTACATTCAGGTGAAAATGGTTGGTGTTTGCACTTAATTCAATCCTTGAATTGGTAAAGTTTCTACAGTAGATTTTTCTTGCGTGTATCTTCATTTTCCTATCCTATATACGTACCGTGATTCATAGTGCCCCCTGTTTAGCTCAAAGTCTTCAGTCAGTACGCCACCTCTGCTGCATTTGCTTTAGCTTTTGCGCATTCAAAATCCCAACTTGACAGTATCGTGCTAATAAGAAAAATATTATCGCTTGCCCGCGATATAAATTTTCAATTTTATTGCTTAATCTGGTATTTCTACCTTTGAATCAAGATTATTCGAGGTAATTATGATTTCCATTGTTTAATCTAATAGGTTGTCATTTATTCATAACGATTTTAAGGCTTTGAAACGCTAAATTCTATGCTACTTGAGGGCGACGCAGTACAACTTCACGCTGTATACGAGCAAAGAACAAGACCGGAAAAGTTCATGTTTACATTTGTCTTTATTGTAGGTGTCTTTCAACGTAATTTGGAGGAAATCAACTCAAAATGAGTGCTACGGAGCCGGAGAAGAGCAGTACGAGTGGTGCTTCCTTTGTCAATCTTCCGGTTGAGGATGGGTCACTTACTGCTCCAGCTGCTTCCGGTGTCAAGAAGACCAATCTAGAGGGAGACGCCGTAATGAGCGACGACGACGGCAAAGTGATCACCACATTGGAGACGTCAAAGTCAACTAGTGAGAAGGTGATTATCCACAGTCAGACGATCATCAAGCCGGCTAAGGCAAATGACGGGACACCTCGGTCGCTACCTACTGGGGCGGATGATTTGTTGGCTAAGATGAAATGTCGGTTAAACAAACAAATCGATTTGAATGTATTATCTACTCCAAAAATGCACCATCATACGTCGCATGGAAGTCACGACACAAGTGGTTCGATCGAGATTCCTGCGGATTTGATCTTGGGCAGTGATATTCCAGCAACACCAGCGAATGTTGCCAAAGAGGAACTAGAGGATCATGATTTGATTGCCATTCTCGAAGGTGATGATGTGGAAATAATGGAAAATGCAACAGAAATCGAAGTTAGGGTTGGCGGGGCAGATCAAAGTATATATGATGAGGAGCAAGTGTTGGAAGAAATTCACATATCTATCGTAGATGAGCAGGATATTGAGTCGGAAAAGAAGGAACGAGAAAAGGAGATCGCCATGAGGCAAATGGCGAGCCTGCCACAGCTACCTAAAGGACGAAGACCAAAACCACTACCTGAGGATAGTGAATTACCAGAAGCTAAACAAACAGTGGTGAAATCTGTAGCAGTCAAGCGTAGTGTTTCCAAATTTACGTCCTCGACAGTTCCGAACTTGAAAGTAGCGACTCCACCGCCAAAATCCAAAATAGAGACAAAAACTACCCCCACCAGACCTGTCACGGGATCATCAGGAGGTGTCACTATCAAAGGGCAAACTACAATAACACCCCTTCCGAGACCGATTATTATTAAGACGGAACCAACGGAAAAGAAGGTTTCCCCGTCTCCGACGAAAAAAGTGATGGTTCCTCCTACGAAGACTGGTTCTGTTGGGATACAATTGTTGCAGAAACCAACAGCAGTTTCTAATACGATGTCGTCAAAATCACCAGTTCCAAATGCATTGCCACAAAAAACTGCACCAACTTCCAAGGCATTGCCACAGAAGCAAAAATTGAATCCACCTGTTCCAAGACCAATTCCTCTCCCACCACCGAAGAAAAAAAACGATGATCTGATCAGTTCAATTGTTTCCGATTGGGATGACGAACCTTTGATTTTAAAGAAGGAACCGGTAAGTCCTGTTGCTTCACCACCCGCCCCAAAACAAATGGCGATTGCTTCAACACCTCCAGCAGGTCTTCCGATGGCTCCACCGCAACCAGTATCAGCCGAGGAACCTCCGAAACGTTCTCGTGTTATCAAGAAGAAAATTATCTGGGATCCTGACAATCCCGAAACGCACATGTCCTTCGCCAGCTTTGTGAAATCCAATCGAACAAAGCCTGAAGTTCAAAATGAAACCCAATCGACAACACCAACTACGACGCGACCACCCGGTACCGGAATGCGCCGCAAGCGCGCGGAATCCGTTGCAGTGCACATGATTAAAGATACCCCACCTCAGTTTGCTCTGCCACCTCCGCGAAAACGTGCTCGAACACCTGAGCCAGTCTCCAAACCATCTATTACATCAGTCGCTCCTGTCGTCTCAAAAAAGAAAAAGAAAAGTGAAATCGATAAGTTGCTCGGGGACGAAGGAGCAATCAAAATGCTATATGATTTGGAATGCGAAAACAGTCACATTGAAAAACCTTCTGACTATATCGATTCCGACGAAGAAAGCGAAAAGCGCATTGCGGTTATCAAACAAAGAAGTTCCCCCAACGAGAACAGCACCCATGTTCCTCGAGTAAGACAGAAACGGCATCCGGTACAAACTTCTACCAGTCCCGCTCCTACAGGAACGAACACAGTATCTACAGCAGAACCCTCTGCCAAGACGAGTACGTCTGGTACCGCCAACCGTAAACGCAAACGGCCGAATTCTTCATCGGAGGACTGGGACTACGTTTACAACTCACAAAAAACATGCGATGAAGCCATGATCATCCGCCGACGCTCAAACAGCTCATATTCTAGCTCCACCAGTCCTCGACGGCTCAGCGTCGATCAACCTGCTGCCACCTCGGCGGAAACTACCCCTGCGGGAACTCCGGGAGCGTCCAACTTTGAATTCGTCAAACCATCAAACAAAACACCGCCGAAACAAGAGGACATAAAACTGGATTCCTCCCTTGTAGCCAACATGAAAGGGAAACTTAGCAAAGTTCTTGGAAGCAGAAAGGAAGAACAAGCAACAACTTCACCCTCTCCATCGACATCATCCGGTAAAAAGCCGGAGAAAAAACTCAAAACGTCGTCGCCAAAGGTAGTGGAAACCACGACTATAACAACTTCAACTACTCCGACAATAACGACAACCGTTCGAGTCGAAGAAAATGGAACCGACAAGAGTTGGGAATCGGTACACAAGCAGCTATTTGAGCTGAAACTACAGGAGCTTACCTACAAGCGTACCGGAAATTATGTTGAAATCATCCTGGCATCGAAGGAAAACAAGCTGGTGGATGTTTTTACTGTTGAGGTAAGCAAAAGCTGCCATTATGAAAGTTTCCTTTTTCTAAAATTACGTTATTATTCTAGTTGTTGGTGGAATTGAAAACCGTACTGAATATGCTGAAGAGCGACTCGACCACAAGAGCCGTACTTCTGCGATCAAGTGGAAAAAACTTCTGCAGAGGAATCGATTTGACGTACCTCATTCAAAGTAATGCTGATAAACGGAAAACCGCTGCTCAAGGGTACAGCGTTCATATAAGGTAATTAGGCAGACTACGCATAGATCTATCTTTATGAGGTGATAACTTTGTTTCTATGCCCCAGGAATTTCCTACAAGCGTTGGCCATGTTCAATAAGCCTCTGGTGGCCGCGGTACATGGCGACCTTCTTGGAATGGGTGTGACGATCCTGCCACTGTTTGATGTCGTCATTGCCCAGGATTCAACAACATTTCTCACACCGTATGCAGTTTTCGGGTATATCCCAGAGGCGATGAAGTTGTTTTCCTCGGCGAAAAACTTGAAACCAAAAGCGGTAAATTGATGCAGAGTGTTAGTTTGGAGTATTTTGAACTGAAGGTATAACATCTCATTTCAGATAACGGATATGCTTTTCCTCAGTAAAAAAGTATCGGCCAACACGGCACTCGACTACGGGATTGTTTCGGAAGTGACAAGCTCTGAAAAACTTCAGGAACGGGCCGATTTGATCACGAAAAAGCTGTCGACACTTTCCCAACAGGTAAGCTCTCTCATGTAGACACACACACACAAATTCGGTTTTATTAACTGGTTATGAACTGGTTATTGTTGAAATTACCACCAATCGTAATCGTAAATCGGGACGCATTTTGCCCGGTAGGCCGGTCCTCGATAGAACAGTTCGCTGATTTCGGCAGTTTCGTAATCGTCCAAGTCGAACTTGCACTGGTGCGACATCGGGCAGGTGCAACGATGAAAAACGAAACCGTAATCGGGCCGGGCGTATCCACAAAAATCGTACGGTTTACAGCGGTCCAGAGCTGAAATTAAGAAGGAAAAATAAGGTGTGGGTTATTTATGAGAAACAATTTCATGGATCGCAATGTGTAGAACTTTATCGACTCCGGTTTCACAGACTCAGAAACTCGTTTGTTAAGGGAATCGAATAATATTTGAATAAGTTGTGATTACTGATGGAGGAATCTATGCTACACAAAAGTGAGGTTAAACGTCGTAGATGGCACTATTTCAAAATGTTTTTTCGTGCTGTCAAAGCAAAGTAGTTTGTGCTAAGAAAATCGACGATAATGACAATACCGACCAATTGCATACAGTTCGAAAAGTAGCTAGAAAATTATTATCAATTTCAGTTTTAGATACCTACTACGATGTTTAACCTCACTTTAGCTTCATTTGGATTTCTCAATAGCGTATTAAGTAAAGTTACAGTCAATTTAAAATATAGCTGACAGTAATCGCTATAATTACTCCCAACCGTCTTGGTCGATCAAGAACTTCTGGTGGAACATCTACTTGTACTGGTTATGGAACATCATTTGATACGTTCTTTTTGGTGCTCGTGTGCTTCTTCAATGGGGAATTCTTCAAGTTGTTTCGACCCAAATTCTTCGGCATGCGCTTTTCGAAGGGTAAATTCAACGAAGAAGTTAGGTTGTACTTCTGCTTCGACTTGTCATTTCAGTTGCTTGATGTATGGTCATTCCACAAATGGGCCTGGGACATCTCAGGCTGATGACAAGGTGAACGCAAAGCGCGATGCCAAGCGATGAATACGAACGAATCCTATTCGTTATTATTAGGTGAAGAACGCTAGAATTCGAAATTGTTTGCCACCATGGCAGATTTGCAGCCGGTTGCACACAGGGTGCCTCAAAGTCGATGGTGTTCGGTAAGGATGCGCAAGTCGATGAATATCTTCCCCGACGTTGAAATCTCAATTTCAAATCTTCTTATCTAGCGGTAGCAGGCAGACTTCCGTAACAGTGCGTTTGAACACTCCTCTATTCGCCATTTTCGCAGAAACGTCACGGATAATGCCGTCATCTCCAGGGTACGCTGGATTCGTTGTCCACAGTTGGCAGATGTGCTGCAACATGGTTTGCATAAGCTGCCATCCAAACAGAGTGTTCTCACCCTTACAACTAATTCGAAAATGAGCCGGTGCAATGGCTGTGTAGTCACTTACAGAGACCTGGCAAAATAGGCCTTAGGTCAGGGTGTGGAGGTACGCGCCCTCGTCTCACAGTGTAAGAACCTGGATGAGATCACCGATGTAGACGAGATCTCCACCGCACTGAAGGAACAGTGCAAGGTCCATTTGGGACCCAGGTGGCGGCTGCCGACGCAAACCCGGCGTTGAAAGTAGCAAAGGTGAAGGTGGGATGAACTATATGCCCATTTAGCGTGCATCAGCTGCCAAAGGCACGATTCAAATGCCTAGAGAGCGGGCACATATCCTAAGAGCAACATGTGCAGAAGGTGTGGCAGCACGAGCCACAAGGCGCGGGACTGCAAAAGTCCCTCCAAATGCTTGATGTGTGCTGAGAAACCAGATGATAAGCACGTCATGGAGTTAAGGGGGGCAAGTGCCCGACGGCTAAGGGTATTCCAACGAGCCAACCGTAATGCAGGTAACCCAACTGAACCTGAACCATTGTGAGGCCGCCCAGCAACTGCTGTGTCAGACAGTTAGCGAGTCGGCATCGGATATCGCCATTATTTCCGACCCATACCGCATCCCACCCGGCAACGGCAACTGGGCTACGGACAGGTCCAATATGGCGGCATTATGGACGACGGGCAAGTACCCGGTTCAGGAGGTTGTGTCTACCACAAACGAAGGCTTCACGGTTGTAAAAGTGAATGGAGTGTTCTTCTGCAGCTGCTACGCACCGCCAAGATAGTCGATCGAACAGTTTTCCAATCTGTTCGATCGGATGACAACCGAGCTAACTGGCCCAAATCCGTTGGTAATAGCGGGGGACTTTCAACCCCAGGGGCCAGATTCTTCTGGAGGCCGTTGCCAGGCTCAATGTGGACCTAGCCAACGTACGTACCAAGAGTACCTACCATATAGAAGAGGCTATGTAGAGACATTTGAAGAGGCGCTTGAAAGTTAACGAATCTTACGCCAAACCCAGGAGCCTTGCGGTGAACGACTCGTTATGTCACTTACACGAGCGTGCGATGTGACCATGCCGAGGGAAGTCAAGCCGAGGAATGGAATATCGACGGTGTATTGGTGGACGGAGCGATCACCGACCTCCGAAGAACATGCCTCCGCTTAAGACGCTGGATGCATGGAACGCCGATAGAATTGAGCGCAAAGGGGCGCTAGTCGCCGCGAAGGCCACGCTAAAGAGGAAGTTAAAAGTCAGCTTCTTTGGGGGCCCTATGAATCCGTAGGGTGACGCCTATCAGGTAGTAATGGCCAAAACCAGAGCTGTTGCAGGTGATCGATGGGGACTCTTTCCGAACCACGACCCGAGTCCCTGGTCCCCCGCCGCCGTAGATTTGTCCCATGATCGGCGTTACAGTATCCCAAACCATAACGGTGTCATAGCGACGGAGGGATTGGCGGCCCAGCCGAACATCTGTAACCACGTAAACATTGATAACGGCACAACGGGAGCCGGAGATGAGGCGACCGTGATGAATGACGAACTCATTGCGATAGCAAAGTCGCTAAAGGTGAACAATGCTGAACAGGCCATGCTGCGGGTGGCAGTGTTGTTAGGAAAAACAGTTCATTGAGCCGTTCGTATGGATTGTAATCAGTTTTAGCTTAATAACTTTTTCCACAAACATTGGATCGCTTTGCGGTCTTGGAAGAAAAGTTTCCTTGAAAAAATTCTAAGAGGAAAATTGGGTTCACTTATTTTTAGGTGGCAACGGGTCACCTCGCCAGATTATTCTATGTAAAAGTTAGTTTTCCCATATAAAATTCTATGTAAAATTAAAACCTCGTGCGCAAAAATATAGCTTCACCGATCGTGCTGAAATTTTGCACAGTTATTAATAGACCCAAAAGACTTCCAAAAATCAAAAGGGATCTGGAATTTGAATTTTGACCCAGGCTAGTGAACATAGTGTCAGGACCGGATGGTATTCCAAACCTGGCCGTCAAGACGGCTATCTTGCTGGTTCCGGAAATGTCCAGGGCGATGATGCAAAGGTGTCTTCCTGGGTACATGTAAAAGATTCTGAGAAGCTATTTCCAGAATCGCGTACTGGTGTACAATACTGAGGTAGGTCAGAAACGTGCTCAGATAACCGCAAGTGTCCCAAAAAGCGATCCTGAGTTCGGTGCTATGGAACACAATGTACGACGAGGTACTAGGGCTTATATTCCAGAACGTGTTGAAGATCGTCGGTTTCGTAGACAACATCACCTTAGAGATATGTGGTGAATCCATTGAAGAGGTGAGAGGTGGATGAGTTCCAAGAAACTGGAGCTAGCCCATCATAAGACTGAGGTCACGGTTGTTAACAACCGAAAATCGGAGTAACATGCGACGATTAGTGCAGGTAACTACACAATTGAATCGAAGAGGTCTTTGAGGTACTTGGAGGTCATGATCGACGATAAGTTGTCCTTTATCAGCCACGTCGGCTACGCCTGCAAGAAAGCGTCTATGGCTATATCGGCATTATACCGCATGACGTCGAATAGCTAGGTGGTGCAAGAGATTTAGTGTAAACTCCTGCCCATTGTCGCCCTGTCCATACTTAGGTACGACGGGCAATGGATCACCGCCTTGAATACCCTGTGCTATATGAGTAAGCTAGATAGTACGCACAGGCTTATGTGCCTAAGAGTGGTTAGTGCATACCGAACGGTATCACGCGACGCGGTCTGCGTCCTAGAGTGGATGATGCCAATAGGCATCGTCATAAAAAAGGATGTAGAGTGCTTCGAACAACGTGGAACAAGAGGTATTCGAAAGACCACTAGAGCCGCATCTATGGTTAAGTGGCAAAGGGAATGGAACAACTCCACCAAAGGTCAACTAATCCCGGAACTTTGCGGATGGGTTGGTTGGCGATACGGTGAAGTGAACTTCCATTTAACGCAGATTCTGTCAGGCCATGGCTGCTCTAGAAAATATGTGCACATATGTTCTTCGCATGTCCTCGCTTCGACGACGCGAGATCCGGCATGATAGCCGTAAGCGGTCACGTCACGCAGGGACCACCTAGCTACTCAAGCCCTCAGTAGAAGTAGTAGCCCTATGACATATTGGCACCCTCATCTCCACACCCTGAGTTCTTCAAGAGTCTCCTTTCCGTCTAAAAAATATAAGGGGGGGGGGGGGTAAATTTTTGTCACCGTTGTGTGAAGCGTCTCAAAGCAATAAGGAATGCTTCGGTCGTTACAAATTCATTGTACGGGTTTGATGACAAAGAAATAAGCTAACGTAGGCCTTCGTGACCTGCGGCTTCCGTGCTGAAGACGATGATTTGATCCAAAATGGTCCGCCCTAATCTACATCGGTATCCGAAAAGGTGACGCAGGCTGGTCGCGAGGCTAGCTGTCATCCGAGTTGTCTTCAAGGGATGCGCTACTACCTAGTCATATTCTAGGTCAGTCAGAGGTACCCAAAATCTAGTACAACGTTGTCAAAAAATGGTTCAGTTAGTCTTTTATATGACTCTTATAAAAATGCTGTACTAGGGAAACACCCATATTTTTTTTGTTTCAGACAATTCCGTTTCTGACTATCCTTCAGCCAGTATCCTGGGAATTGTCCCCGTAAGAAACCTATAGGCCACATCCACAATTTCCCAATTTTTCCAAATCACGGCGTTTTGATACTTCAACGATTCGCATGCAGGGTGGCCACAGACTCGGGAAAATCGGAAAACGCGGGAAAAAGTCGGGATTTTTTGTCATATGGAATACTCACACCTTTTTCAAATGATTCGAGTAGCGTTTTTGTCATCTACTCGGTCCAACGATCTCATTAACGGAATGAAACAGTGTTTGACATTGGCATGTGAATCATTTTCTGCTTTGTTCAGTCTGTTCAAAAACGTACCGCTTAAAAAATCTGGCTACACGGCTGTGACATGTGAAGTTCTGCATATGGCTTACTTTTGTTTTTATTTTGCTTGACTGGAACTCCTTAGGTGATTTTGATCCTCAATACCTCAGACATTTTTTTTATAAACGAATACTTTTCAAAAATGAGCTATGCATTTTCCAACCCCTGTTAAATAGACTATATACGGAAAAATTTGTGAAATGAGTGTATCTGTTTTTGTAAACAAACATTTGAATCGACGTTTTTAAGCGAATAAAAGTTCAATTTGATAAATTGACCATAATTGGCTAGCAAAAGCTTTGTTTTGCCCGATTGTTGGTCTTAGTTTAAGAGCTTGCTTTTATTCGCGAGAAATCGTCGATTTCAATGTTTGTTTACAAAAGTAGATTGGCTCATTTCGCAAATTTTTCCAAAAATATAAAAAGTCGACCACATGATGGTGTTTTTGATCACTAAAATTGATACTAAAAAAGGATATAAAATCTTTTTTTCCACTGAAACTTTGCGAAGTTTGTTGTGTGGAAAATGAACAAGTTGCTAGAAAAGCGCCACAAATGTTGCCCCATTTGAGCAGATTTGTGGACGAATTCCTGAAGCTGAAGGAAAGTCATCCGAATTTCAAACTGGGCTTTTCGTCGGAGCTCCCGAATGACAACATTTGTTGAAAAGATGATCATCCTGTCGCACGAAATTGCGAAGATAGAGCGAGGATTTTCAATGAATGAAAAGTGTCTGGTGGTCTGGTCTTTCGTTTTCTTATTTCCACTGATACCGGTTTCTGTTGGCATCGACAGCATTTGAGATTCAAGAGTGAGGCCACCAGACACGAATTACATACCGCAGGCATCGGTCGATGAAGACCTACAGTTTTTCAATATTCTTCGCTGATACGTCTTGCTGGCGTTTAACAGGCGTAGTACGGATTTTGGTGCGTTGACTTTTCTGGTTTGACTTCCATATATTTCTTAAATTCGCTCAAGCAGCCCTAGCCTTCTGGATTCGTGCACCTTTGTCGCTCTTGGTTCCGCCGTCTGACGCAATCTGGCTGCCAAGATATTGGAAGCTATCGACTTTCTCCACTGTTTGACCCGTTACCGTATTGACATTCAACGATTTAATCTTGTTGACGTTGATGGTGAGACCCGCCGCAGAAGAGCTTTCGGCTAGGTCGTTGAGCTTGCTCTGCATATCAGAGCGTCGTTGCGCTAACAAGGCAACGTCATCAGCCAAATCGAAGTCGTTGAGGTGCTCCATAGTGGTTTGGTACACGGCCAATAGCATCTCCCATGATCTCGTCGATTACGTCGATTACGGTGAACAGTAGCGGTAATAATATTCATTCTTGCCTCACACCTGCCTGACTCTGTCGAAAGCTTTTTCGTAGTCAATTAATACCAAATAGAGGGACTCTTGGAATTCATTGACCTGCTCCAGAATGATTCGGAGCATGACAATATTGCCGGCCTGCTGCCGCCGGAGAGTGGCGTTGATGTCCTCCTGAATCCGGTTTAGGAAAACTTTGCGCAAGACTTTGAGAACAATACATAGTAACATGATGCCTCGCCAATTATCGCACACAGTTAGATCCCCCTTCTTAGGGACCTTTGCTAAGACGCCCTGCATCCAGTCGGCCGGAAATGTCGCAGTGTCCCAGATATTACAGAACAATTGATGCGATATTTGAGCGGGAAGAATGGGGTCAGCTTTGAGCATCTCTGCTGATATGCGATCGACCCCGGGAGCCTTACTGGGTTTCATGCTTCAGATAGCTGCTTCGATCTCCTGCAATGATGGGGCTTCGGAGTTGACGCGAGTGATGCGCCGCATCTGTGACCGATCATGCCGAGATGTTGATGGTTGATTGGACGTCGTAACTTGCAAAAGTTTTTCGAAGTGCTCAATCCAACGTTTCAACTGGTCAGTGGGGTCGGTAAGTAACTTCCTAGTCGCATCCTTCACAGGAATCTTCGGATTCATCCTTGCTCCACTCAGGCTTCGTGAGATATCGTAGAGGAGGCAGTTATCGCCAGTGTTTGCGGATTTCTTCCCTTCTTCGACCAGGGAGTTCACCCACGCTCGCTTGTCCCGTCGGCAGCAGCGTTTTAATGCCTTCTCTAAAGCCGAGTACCGTTGACGGGACTCGTACTTGGCTCCTCTGGCTTTTGCCCGCTCTATCGCAGCTTTAGCTTCTCTGCGCACTATTTTCGCTGTGTGCGCAGCTCACCCAGCTTGTCTCAATAAAGGCATTCTTGATGGCCGTCCATTGTTCTTCCATATCTGGCATTGATGCACTGATTTCACAGATGTGATACAACGGACATCCTGCCTGGAAGTCTTGAATGCTGGTGCAGTCTTTTTCCTCAGTAATAATGATATGGGATTTCTTCTTGGTTGCAACACCTTGCTTACGCGTTCCCTGACATGCCGTAGCCACGCTTAAATATAAATCTAGCTATTTAGTTATACATAGATAGACAATGTGTTCAAGATTATTGACATTCGTCCACAGAGACATATTTGATAGTCAAGTTTACCATTATTGGGGGTTAGGATGACTATTGCAGTATAGTGATTTTGAACAGCCTATGATCTTGGTCAAAACGACCATTAAAAATAGTTGATTCAACATTTACCATAATTTCGTAATAGCCCTTGTTACCATGATCATAGTCAAGAATGCCATGAACCTGGTGAATTCGTCCATTTTCATAGTTATTGTAACCATTATATGCAGTAGTCACCTTGTTCATGATTTAATTGTCGGTATAACGATAAAATATCGGTTGGTGGCCGATCAACGATACAATGTGCAGGTTGAAGATCAAGAGCCGATTCTTCAACTTCAGCATAATCAACGTGCACAGCCCTCACTCCGGAAGCACTGATGATGACAAGGACGCATTCTACGCGCAGCTCGAACGTGAGTACGACCGCTGCCCAAGCCATGACGTCAAGATCATCATAGGATACCTTAACGCTCACGTAGGCCAGGAGGAGAAATTCAGACCTACGATTGGAAAGCTCAGCACCCACCAGCTGACGAACGAAAACGGCACCCTCCAAGAACATGGCCATTCGTAGCACCTTTTTCCAACACAGCCTACCTTATCGGTAAACATGGAGATCTATCGTGGCGCTAACATCGACTCCGACCACTACCTTGTGATGGTCAAACTGCGCCCAAAACTTTCCATCATCAATAATGTACGGCACCGGCGTCCGCCACGGTACAACCTAGAGCGACTGAAGCAACCGGATCTCGCCTCAGCATACGAGGCAGCGTTGCCAGACGAGGGCGAGCTCGATGTGATCCCT
Organism: Aedes japonicus; assembly: GCA_034211315.2. Taxonomy (NCBI): domain Eukaryota; kingdom Metazoa; phylum Arthropoda; class Insecta; order Diptera; family Culicidae; genus Aedes; species Aedes japonicus. The sequence continues at coordinate 390,803 of JASCZW010000026.1, forward strand.
CTTGACGACTGCTGGAGCCATCATTGACGCAGCCGAGAGTACCATCGGGCACGTGGAACGGAATCGACGGAACAAATGGTTCGACGAGGAGTGCAGAGCGGTTCTGGAGGAGAAGAATGCAGCGTGGGCATTAATGCTGCAGCAAGGAACACGGCAGAACGTGGAACGTTATAAGCAGAACCGAAAACAGCAGACCCGCGTCTTTCGGGAGAAAAAACGCCGCCTGGAAGAAGAGGAGTGCGAGGAAATGGAACTGCTGTGCCGTTCCCAAGAAACACGGAAGTTCTACCAGAAGCTCAACTGCAAGGATAAATATGGGAGCCTCCTGACGAACGGACGTGAGGTAATCGAAAGGTGGAAGCAACACTTCGATGAGCACCTAAATGGCGTGGAGAATGTAGGCATGGGAGACCAAGGCAACAGAGGAAACGACTACGTTTGTGCAGCAGAGGAAGTAAACGATCCAACTCCCACTCTGAGGGCAGTTAAGGATGCCATCCACCAGCTCAAAACCAACAAAGCAGCTGGTAAAGTTGGTATCGCAGCTGAACTCATCAAGATGGGCCTAGAAAAGTTGGCCACCTGCTTGCAACGGATGATAGCCAAGATCTGGGAAACCGATCAGCTACCGGAGGAGTGGAAAGAAGGGGTTATCTGTCCCATACATAAAAAGGCGATCATTTGGAATGTGAGAACTTCAGAGCGATCACAATTCTGAATGTCGCCTATAAAGTGCTATCCTAGATCATATTCCGTCGTCTGTTACCTAAAACGAATGAGTTCGTTATCAAGCCGGCTTCATTGACGGTCGATCGACAACGGACCAGATCTTCACCGTAAGGCAAATCCACCAGAAATGCCGTAAATACCAGGTCCCAACGCATCACCTGTTCATCGACTTCAAGGCGGCATACGACAGTATCGACCGCACAGAGCTATGGAAAATTATGGACGAAAACTGCTTTCCTGGGAAGCTGACCAGACTCATCAAAGCAACGATGGACGGTGTGCAAAACTGCGTAAGGGTTTCGGGTGAACTATCCAGTTCATTCGAATCTCGTCGGGGACTGCGACAAGGTGACGGACTCTCATGCCTACTATTCAACATCGCTCTGGAAGGTGTAATGCGACGAGCGGGGCTCAACAGCCGGGATACAATTTTCACGAAATCTGGTCAACTTGTGTGCTTTGCGGACGACATAGACATTATCGCAAGAACATTTGGAACGGTGGCAGATCTGTACATCCGCCTGAAACGCGAAGCAGCAAAGGTCGGACTGTTGGTGAATGCGTCGAAAAAAAAGAACATGCTGGTAGGCGGAACCGAACACGACCGGTTCCGCCTAGGAAGTAATGCGACGATAGACAGGGATACCTTCGAGGTGGTGGAGGAATTTGTCTACCTCGGGTCCTTACTACCGACTGACAACAATACGAGTCGTGAATTTCGAAGGCGCATCATCAGTGGAAGTCGTACCTACTACGGGCTCCAGAAGAATCTGCGGTTTAAAAAGAATCACCCCCGCACCCAATGCACCATGTGCAAAACGCTAATAAGACCGGTGGTCCTCTACGGACACGAGACATGGACCATGCGCGAGGAGGACCTGCAAGTACTCGGAGTTTTCGAGCGACGCGTGCTAAGGACGATCATCGGCGGTGTGCAGGAGAACGGTGTGTGGTGGCGAAGGATGAACCACGAGCTCGCTTCATTCTACGGCGAACCCAGCATCCAGAAGGTGGCCAAAGCCGGAAGGATACGGTGGGCAGGGCATGTTGCAAGAATGCCGGACAACAACCCTGCAAAGTTGGTGTTCGCTACTGATTCGGTGGGCACAAGAAGGCGTGGAGTGTAGAGAGCACGATGGGCGGACCAGGTGGAGCGTGATCTGGCGAGCATTGGGCGTGACCGAGGTTGGAAAGCGGCAGCCGCAAACCGAGTATTGTGGCGTACTATTGTTGATTATGTCTTATCCTAAATGTGATGTTGAACAAATAAAAAAAAACGATAGAATTTTTCACAGAGTAGGAAATAGACTGTAAGATTAACTGAATGAAAGTGTTATTAAAACTAGGAATGTGGCGCCATTCTTATTTTGTTATTTCTCATTTTAAAAAGCCATAACAAAAACACCACACATTATAACAATGGTATACAAATAATCTTATAACGGCTTCATTCTCGATATATTTTCAACAATAGATAAGATGAAGCTTTACTTTGCCACCGAAAAGTGAATCTTATAGCTGATCAAGACTCAAATAATTATTGTTAGGTTGCACATGCATTTAAAACTTTGAAGCAATTAAACGACTTAGATACTAGGACTAGACAAATAAAATGGAGGCAATGAACGGACAAGTAAACGTAAACTTTTCTACAATAGAACTATAGAAGTGAATAACGCAGAAGACAAGAACTGACTAAGGCGGACAAAGTGAAAGGTCAATCAAAAGAAAAAATAGACATCAATTAACTAAATAACAAACGATTGAATGCCCTCTTGACAACACTGACTTACTTATTAAATAACATAGAGAGACGCAACGACCTTCCAAACACTTTCAAATGAAGCTTCTCTCTCATGAGAACCTTCCCACAAAAACTGTACTGTTGGAACTACTGAGTCTTGTAACATCAGACATTACGAAAACTGGTAGAATTCAAATATCTCGACGACATAATGATAACATGTTTTTGATTCGAGAAAACTGCCCAAAAGACTTTCACAGCACATAAATGACGAACTAAACTACAAAAGACTAACATTTTCTTTAGTCTTTAGTCTTCATTGATAAACTAAATAACAAAAAGACGGAATGACACCATACAAAGCAGTGGATATTAACATGAATGAGAGAAACAGGAAGCAATCTGAAAATGATCCTTTTGAGGCAGTGTCAACAGCGTCTCTATAGACTCTATAGTTATATCACTCTAACGCAAAAGGAACAATACAATAGCTTCTTATTTTCGGTTAAAAAAACTGCTTTTTCAGACTCTCACTACACATAAATGACACACTTCACGAACTGAACTGCAAAAGACTGAAGAAATTACGAAACGCCGTATTAAACTTGCAATGGTAAAACTGACTAAAATAACAAAAAGACAATTAAAAAAACAGACGAAAGAACTCAAAATTCTCAAACGTGGCTCCTTCCGAGTCATTTGCAACGGCGTCTTCTTGGACGACATGTTCCGTCTTCGGCTGGCAAAATGATTCGAAAGCATTTACGCAACGATATCATCAAAGACCTTGAGGTTTCTATTCTATTCAGAATAAACCTGCATAAACAAAAATTGTACTGACTTCAAACACTCACTGCGGGTCGATCCGGTAGTCCAATTTTCTTTCCAACCAATATATTTTATAGCCATTATTGAGTACCTTGCTGTTTCCGTGCAGTACGCATAATTTCGTTAGTAGGCCTTTGTTTGGAAGCTTGTACCAAACATCATCATTATAAATAATTAGTAAGTACACTCGTTGAATTTAATTACCAACGCAGCGATAATTGTCCACCACCGTCAACTGATGTCGCTCGTCGTTGATGTCCTCTCCCGTTTGATTAACAAAAATCCAGTGCTGCTGTGTATTATCGCACTGGCAATGTGCCACAATCGACACATTCTTGATTCCGTACTTCTGATAAAGTGTCTTCTTCTGCAATGCGATTTGATTTCCCTTGCATCGTTCCAAATGTCTCGTTGAAGAACAGAACTTCATCTGCGTTCGCGTATTGATGTTCATGATATGGCCATGCTGGGTATAGGTCACCGGACAGCTTGGAGTATTCAAAGGACATCGACAGATCTTTTCCACCGCACTTGGCATCCAATACCGATGATGAACTATGTTGCACACTTCATTCTCACGGCACGTTCCCATCAAAGTGTCCTGGAAATGATAAGGACTTCTTAGCACTCAAAACAATGAACTCTTCCACCGGTGTCCCGCTTACATAATCTTCGTAGTGATACCGATAGGTTTGGACTACCGAAGCCGACACAAAGATCGATAACAGAAGAAGTAGAATTTTTTCATCTTCGAACAGCATTCCATCGAACAACAAGATCGACACTTTCAAACGAGCTAAATGCTACATCAAGACTGAGCTGATGCCAAACGTTGCAAATCGCGTGAAAATTCCGGGTTACAGATGTGTGCGTTTTGTGCGCGTGTGGTCGAATTTTACCAATCTAAAATTTTCCAAACGACCGTAAAGCCAAACTGCTGCAAATCAATGATCCGCCGGTAGACACACGAGATTTCTTACCCATGGTCGGGAAATAGCACACGTTCCCGCCAAAGCACATGCAATGTGAGTGCCAGATTATGCGACGTGAAGCGGTTGGTTATCGCTCATCTCTGGCGACGTAGAGCGCTTAGCTGTAGATGCGGCGATGACTATAAAAAGAAGACGTTGGAACTCTAACCTCTCGTTAAATATTTTCGTAAAACAGGTGGCGTCCACTCTAGATATATCTCACAGCTGAAGTGTATCGTTTTACTCGTATGAGATACAAGCAATACTTTCAACTAACACTGTGCGGGGTCTTGAAGTATCCACTCGACGGCGTCTAGAAACAGGGAATCCCATCTGCCGGAAAATTCATAATCTGTCTGCTTTGATGGGCCGAAGAGGACGCGCGAAATTCAAACTGTGCATATCGCGACGCCGGTAGCTCTCTTAAACTAGGGCAATGATGCGGTGAAGTCAGTGTCAGACAGTTGGGAGACATAAATAAACGTTCAAGGAATGAAGCAATTGATTGAAAGCGATTGGTAGTAATTAACGAAAGCGTTTTGCGTTGGTCGGGACAAACTAGAGCGGTCTAAAAACGGCTTACGCTACCCGTTTATATTTAATTTCGGGTGATCTGTTTTGAAATCTTGCATGTTTTCTAATACCTTAAATTTTCAACCATTTATCTTCCTTCTTACTCATCTTCCTCCTCCGTAGGGACTCAAAGCTATGAAGATTAACCTTCGCAAGGAACTGCTGGAGCGTTTGGAAGATCAACTCACATTCGAGCAAAGGAAACAATCACAGCAGTGGGTTACTGCCGAGTGCCAGGAGAACTTCAAGCTCTTCGTGTCCCGGGGTGGAAATTGGTGATGCCCTGAAACAGGTAGGTCCAGGAGAATCCAATTCAACCTGCGAGGGTTCTGAGCAATTTAGCATATAGGTACACAAATGCTTTTAATTCTCTATTACGGATTGACCGTCTTTGAACAACGTTTTAGTTTATAACGGATCAACCGTTTCTTCTTTTTTTTTCAAACTTAAAAATATGATACGAACTATTTTCATTACTACTCTAATTGAACACCGTTACAATTATTGGTTATTGATAGGAAAAATTGAACTCTCTTGCGCAAGCGCATAGAGCGACTCGTAATAATAAATGTTGCACTATATCTTTGTTCGACTAAAATAAACTACTATTTACTATCCATTAATAATAATCATGATGAATTCAATTGTTCAAAATAGAATTTATTTTCATATATGCGAACAATTTATTGCAATTCGCAAGAGACATCGTTTATTCAGTGCAAATACCTTTAAACAGAAAACAAAAAAAGCCTCCGGAGTATATAGAATTGAATGTCATACATTGGCTAATATGATTTACGAATGATTTTCAACAGATTTAGTTTATTTTTTTTCCAATAAATAAATACATGAGTAGAAGAAAATTAGAAAAATGCCTACTTACTATTAATAAATCATATGATTTGGGGATAATTTTATTAGAAGTAATGAGAACTCCTATCTTAACCCGTAAGTTGCTGAAATTGTTTAGCCGTAAATAGAAAGTATTCCACTATGATGATGACATGAATCCTGTTTTTTTGTTTTTTTTTTTTTGCTCGTTGGTAATAAGGCTTGTTTGCGACAAAATCTGGACAGATTAAATTGGGAATAAAACATATTTGCTGTTAGTTTAATCCAAGATGCATTTTTTATTTATTTAGTTGTGCATTATTAGTCATCTTAAAACTAGTTACAGTTACTTGATTAAGCTGCATGAAGAAACTACGAACTTTTGAGTTTAGAAATTTTTTTGGACGTTGTTGAAAAAGGCCAGCTGTTAACGTATTTAAATTGTAATAATTTGATTGCGCCGGAACAATCGGGATATCGCGAAGGACATTCTTGTGAATCAGCGTTAAATTTGGTGTTAGCATAATGGAACGAAAATGTAGAGCGTACAGATACGATTGTTGCTGTTTTTTTTTTGGATCTGAAACGCGCATTTGAAACGATTTCTCGGCCCTTGTTGATAGAATCAATCAAGCGCTTTGGATTTTCAGGTTCTGCATACAGATGGTTCGAAAGCTATTTGTCTGACAGAACTCAACGGACGGCTTTTAATAATTCTGTTTCGAGGCCTGTGGAGAACAGCCTTGGCGTACCACAAGTGAGTGTATTAGAGCCCATCTTATTCATTCTATATATTAATGACATGCGACGAGTCTTGCGATTTTGTGATATTAATCTTTTTGCTAATGATACTGTATTGTTCCTTGCAACTAAAAGCCTTGGAGAGGCCGTTTCACATTTGAATAAAGATTTACGTTCTCTAAGTAGATGGTTTAAGTACAAACAGTTGAAAATGAACATAAGTAAAACTAAATTCATGGTAATTTCGCGGAATTGAGTTATGTAAGACGTCTCTGTTAAAATTGATGATGAGACAATTGATCGCATTCGTGAGATTAAATACCTTGACGTGATTATTGATGATAGATAAATATTTGACTATCACATTGAAGATGTCATCAAGAAAATAGCCAAGAAGTACGGTATTCTCTGCCGATTGAAAAACGATTTAACTATTGCTAGACATTCCGGGAAGCTGCTTAAAGTGCAGCACATATGTTTCATCGTCCATTATCACGCAGGAAAACTTCGTCAAATATTCGCGATACAACTTCCGAGCCCGAGTTTTAGCCTTCATCTCTGCTTTAGCCGTTATTTCTGTTTATCATTACGCCCTGCCCTTCGGTTCAGAAAGGGGTATGAGCGCGTTTTGTCGAGTTGGTCGTGGCAGATTTCATGTGTGAACCGGCTGCCCCAACATCGTTCAAAAGTGCCTGAACCAAATGGACAGCTTGTAACGATCACTTGAAGATGCGATGGAGGATCATTGCCCTGATATTCCTAAATGAAAACACAGAGCAATAAGTGAAGATCGGCATAAACACTTACCAATTTTATATTCAGCCAAATTTTCGTACACATGGTAAGCAATCAAATGACCACTACAAAGTAAGGCCTGTACTCGAAAAAAATGCACCATTTTTATCCGTGTGTAAATTTTTTGTCCGTGGGTAAAAATTTATTAGAATCTGGGTAATCTAGTTTGGAGTAAATTGTTTACATGTGCAAAATTTCATATCAATCGGTTAAATGGTTATTGATATGTCATCGAAACAAGTAGAAAATCGCTGGAGAATTTTGCGCGACGTCATGGAAATCCGACTGCGACCATGAGATGGATCGGAAGACAACTGTGAATCACCCATATAACTGTGTCTCGGGGGGTAAAATCGTTTAAGAATTCCCAAACGACCGAGCGGCTGGCTGGAAGTAAGAGAAAATCGAAGACAGCTGACCCTGTGAATACCCGGAAGGTGTTGGATTATTTCAAGTGTCCTCCTAACCTTTCGATTCGGGCCCCGGTCTGAAGGCAAAGTGTTCCGCCTGGTTCGTTAAGCAAACCATGAAACGAGCTAGGCTTCGTGTATTCAAGGTCCGCAAGGCACCGAACCGGCGTGATCAACAAAACATGGTGGCCAAATCCCGCGCAAGGAAGCTGTATTGAGAGTGGTTAACGAAACCGATGGTGTGGTTATGGATGACGAAACCTACATCAAAGCAGACGCAAAGCGGATACCGGGGACTGGAGTTCTTCGTTGCCAAATCACGGTTTGATGTTCCGGAAGACATAAGGCCATATGCCAATGCGGTAAACTGAGTAAACCGTACATCACAACGGGTACCATCAACAGGGAAATCTACCGCACCGAGTGCCTCCAGAAGCGTCTGTTGCCCTTGCTGCGGTCCCACGGAGGCGAGACATTATTTTGGCCGGACCTGGTTTCAGGCCATTTAGCGCGATCGACGTTGGATTGGTACAGATACAATATCGTTCAACCCCCCAAATTCCCCAAATTCAGATTCGTCCGGTGGAAAGATTTTGAGCCATAATGAAGGCCAAAGTTCGAAAATCGTCCGAGGTGTTTAAGAACGAGCTGGAGTTGAAGAAAGAATGGATGAAAGTGACCAAAAAGGTCGGCTCAACCATTGTACAACATATGAGGGGTCTTAGGGGAAAGGTGCGGGCTTTCAGCGATGGAAAGAAAATTAAATAAAGTAATTAAACCGAAACACAATCCATATACATAAGTTCATTCCCTAAAAGTTTCAAGAAAATCCAACTTAAAATAAATTTTTGGCGAACGCTTTTGTCTGGTGCATTTTTTTCGAGTACAGGCCTTAGTAGCAGAATTCGTTTCTGCAGGCATTCCTTCCGATACATTTCGGCGTTCATATTTGCGGTAATGAAAAAAGTTGTCGATTTCATACCGCACTGGCAAATTGCTTGCCAAACCAACACATTTTTTTCAATTTTTCTCAAAAAATCAATTTCTCCTGATTTGGGACATTCGTTCCACGCTTCACGGTATTAAACTGTGCCCTAGAAGTGCCCTGTAGTCCAGTTTGTCGTACGTCTCGTCATTCATGATAATGCACATGTGCTGCGTTTGGGACATTTTTGTTTCCGGTACGTCTTCAGGGAATTTCGCTCCGTTGCGCGGTGGACCATTCCAATCGTCGTTCCAAATGGACCAACAGATTCAGACGTCCTCCATTTTTAAACAATTTTTTTTCTTAACTTTCATTTTGTACAATCTATGCAACTACTGGACCCAATAACTGCATCAAGAAAGTTGAATCCTCTAAAGAGAACAATCTATGTTCATACATTTAAAGTGACTATCGAAGGATTTGGTGAAATTAGAGTCCTTCGAAGCCGTTTGTGCCTTTTGGCAACTTTGCTTCTATTGATGTCCAAGCTCATCGATTTAGCACCATCCGGGGAATACTTGGTCCTATATCCAATGTTTTCATTATCTCCAATCCACTCAACAAATCGCAATGTTTTGTGATATAGTGGGCGGAATATTATAATTTGAGATAACTCAATGCATAAGTAGTTAAGGGACACGACAGGAGGTGCAGTTTTTATTGGCGTGGCAATTCTTTCATTGTTGTTTATTGATTGTGATTGGGAAGAATAATTTCAAATTAACACTTCATTTGATCACTTTTTAAAAACAAAAATTAAACATTGAAACACTTTTTTCAAATAATCACTAGTAGACGCGATTAAATTCCTTTAAAGAGGACTTGTCTTCCGACAGATAGGCCTATTTCGTCTGCGACTTACAGACTTCTTCAGTGTCAAGTGCTCGACTTAAGATTTTCTTTTTGTAGTATTTTCAACCGGTCTAAAACGCCCTACCTTAACCACCTACCCTAATCTATCCATGTTCCTTCCCATGGAGTTTATGTGGTCTGAATAGACTAGTTCGCGATTACCCCTCCTTCACCATCGGTTTTGGACTGACTTGCGCTCTTACTGCCCCACCAATTGCTGCAACATGAAAATGAATATGAAATGAAATGGAACATTTTCACATTAGGGTAAACCGAATTTGTAAGTTACGATCATTTATATTTCAAACAACTGAAACTAACAAAAATATATGAAGTACAGCTTAAAGCATTACGCTAAAAAGAATCGGTGTATTCATCTTTCCCGAACATCTAGTAAGATACATTTATCCAATAATCGTTCGGTCTGAAAAGTCTCTCTGGCTACCTAATGAGCGTGAAGAGAAACTTCTTGTAAGTATTTATACATCTAATTAACATCTAAACCTAATACTAAAATAAACATATTACAGTTTTAAGCTGTCTAAACAAGACTGCTCTGGAAAAGTTTTTAATTTATCCGAACACGCAGTGTCATACGAATCAGGTTGGTCGTGCCTACGCGTTGTCAGATTTGCCTGAGAATTATTCAACAGAAGGAGGGGAAGGTGTAAATGTGTCGCTAGATGGGTACATTCGAAAAAGACGAAACAATCCCGCATAAATTGAAATCATTTTGATACCATTCCACAAATATTTCCTGAACTTTAAGACACCATAAACAAAACGATCATCTAAATCATTTACAAAATTATAAACGAACAACTACCCTAATCATATTGACGGTAAGACAAACAGTTTTAGCGTTTTTGATCATTTGGTGAATTGGCGGTTAGGTATAGTTACCATATAAAAACATGCATTTTTCCAAACAAATTTTGGCATGAATCATAACAGAAAGCGTAGGTTTAAAGTACACATAAGAGGGCCCAGGCACTTACGAGAAATCATACACATATCTTTTTACGATAAATAATTATCGATTACCATAGACCATAGACCTTATAGTAATTTTATTTTTTGGGAATTCTAAATTATTTGTAGGGAAAATGTTGGTTTTGGCATTATCGTCAGAGGCTCACAACTATATTAAATTCTTGACGATAAAATGTAAAGGTATTGTCAAACCCAGCGAATTCCCTAAATGAAATCGTGAGGTTTTAAGTTTAACAGTAAAAAACATGTTTATTTATAAATGCAAAGTGTCTCCAGCCTTACTAAGTCATAAAAATAAAACTTCACTTCATTTAAAGTCTTAAGATTCACTTTTTCTCTATCAATTACGTTCAATAATAAAAGCATAGTAACTCCGACCCGGCTTAGTAATGAAAAACAACTTCATTAAAAAAAAACTGCAAATTTACTCGTTTCGTTCAAATTTGAATTCAATATCAATCAATGGTCTGAAACAAATCACTTTGTAGTATTGTCGATGGCTTGGAGTTTCAATGATTTCTTCAAGTTGGAAATTTTCTGCACTATGTAAAGCTTGTAGTACACTGTTTGTCAATAGCCAAATATTTGTCATAGGGAGATAGGCATCTGACAAACATCTATGATATCTGTCAGCTGTCTAGCTGCCTATGCCAAATATTTGGCTATTGGACAAACAGTGTACTACAAGCTTAACGCTTGATGTTTTTTTTCCTCCGACATTTTCCTGATAGATATGATATTCTCCGGTCCTATGCGTAGGGCAGTGCACTCAGCGACCTTGTCTGCGAAAAGTATATAGATTAAATGAGATAATGCCTTATTATTAAAAGCTACAATCAGTATTGAACTAGCTTTTAAATTGATAAACTTACTGCAAATAAATTCCAAGATCTTGGGATTCATTTTCTCGGTCGGTGGATACAGGGGGGTTCCGTCTGTACGTTTGAGTTTCGCAAAACGATGTGACGCTTGCCCGGTAACACTCATGCTTCGCAATTTGTCAGCTCCTACCAGATGCATTACAAGTAGGCCAACAAACATGCTGTCAGAATAAGCTCTTTCGTTGTACTCTTCTAGTCTGTTTCGCGATATCGGTATGTCGTCTTCAGTTGTAAATTTTGCCTGTGTGATAAAGTAACAAATGAGGTTTATACAACATTGCATTCTCAACCAAATATGGTGTTGCATTGTACTATTTAACGCCAAATAAAAAGGTTTACCAAATAATACATACCCGGGGAATTTTCTGTGCATCCTTTAGTAGTTGTAGCTCTTTCGCTACGCGCTACGTTGCTGAGCTTCTTACGGGTTTTTTTTTTTCAGATGCTCCGTAAGACGTTTGTTTTCTTCTTCAATCTGTTCACATTTTGCTTTCCAATTGAACGGGCAAAGCCGAGTATTCATCATGTGCGTCATCTCCATCGCATGGTACGGTAACATCTTGGGTTACACCTTGTGATTCATCGAAGTTGATGGGAACCAACAAGGGCACATGGTCACAAGCAACAATGTCATCGACATCAAGCGATACTTCTGCTCGTTCTTCGTTTTCAACGAAGAACTCTTGAGTGATGATTTCAAATTTTGCCATTTCGATATCCCGAGTTGGATTTCCGAGTACTGACTGTGAGTCCTTGCTTAAGTCGATGGGTAACAACGGATCTTGTGACGTTGTCTGTACAACTTCGCTGGAGGAGGAAGGCACATTAACGTATGCGATACCTTCACATCCAATGGTGTCGCCTTGTTCTTTCAGCAAAGCTTAAAGCTAAAAGGAAACGAAATAAAAAAAACTGCTAAGCAAAGCCATATAGGATCACATAAACATAAACAGCACGAAATAAATGAATAATTTAAGCAGCAGGGGTTGGCAGAAACAGCTAAAATAGTAGAGATATGAACATCACGGATACACAGAATAGTCAAAATGGCCGACCTTCTCAATCTAACCTACCTTTATTATCATATCTTTTCGGTTATGTTGCTGAGCGGCTATTTTGTCCTGCTTTTTCGATGCTCTCGCAGGATCTCCGGATGCTCCATGTTGAGCAATCTCTGAAATATAGAAATAAATGTTATGTACATTATAATTTACATAAAATCTACAATTCTTACTTTTATTTTGACCGCCCTTCTTAGGCGCAGCTTTACGTTTTGGTGGCATTGCTAAGCGTTACTGTGTTCTCCGGAAAATGGAAATTGTCTGAAGGCAAAAAACACTGAACCTGTCTGCATGAAACACAAAAACGCACACAAACAACAAAACCATTAATGTTAAGGTTCAATGCTGTTATTATCATTGGATTCATATACCTACCTGTAGAAGCTACTTGAAATTGCACAAACACATTCCAGATTACTCTAAGCTTAATAATCGATAAATGTTGTTATTTTTTATTTTTGTGGATGTAGTAGTTTGGGCAATTCCCACTCTTCGCTAGAAACAGAGAGAAGTTGTCACATAATGTTCATATGATTCTCAATAAATTTACGGTTTCATTAATTACATATTGTACTTATGTATTGGAGCGCGCTCACAAGTCGTGACAAAATCTATTTATATACATATCAATTGTATTTACTAGCCCTAACCCGAATGGGGCCAGCTCAAAGACCCTGCAATACCACTATAGAATATGGGCACCCTAGGAAATCCATTGAATAAGACTAATGGATATTAGGTTTATTTCTGTTTCAGTGTAATTTCGCAGCAAGAGCTAGAGCTCTGTCGTGTACACGACCAACAATTTCAACCTAATTGGAGTAGCATTTATTCATAATCTGCATAAATTGGTGTTGTTCATGATTTGAATTAATTTTACTCAGTCGATGAGTAAATGATACTCAAATTTCCCAGCTACCACTTACTCACCTACAGGGTAAATTAAATTCCATGAAGAATAAACCCAATTCTAGCAGAACATGAGTCAAGCAAACTCATATTCGGGTTAAAGTTTTTTTACCGTGTATGTAGAATAGAACTGTCCATCAACGATCTGAATCGTATGTTTTGTTTTTTTTTTTTCCGAAATCAGTTTTCTTTTTGGAAAATTTGAGCTCTGAATTCACTATTAATTGCAATGGACCACTTTAGAGAAAAGGTCGAGCAAAACGCAAGGAAAAGGAACAGCAGAATGAGCTACATTTTCCATGAAAATGATCATACTCATGGAAGGATGCGAAAGGTAAATATTATAATCATTGCATACCTTGCATACCAAAGGAATCTTTGATCTAATCTATACATTATTCAACAAATTTCAGAAACGGGGCAAATCCACTAATCAACTCAGTGCTACGACATACAGTCTCGGAAGTATTGAAAAATCTAACTTGATTCATTAAGACGGAAAAACAACGTCGATTCGGCAGCATGAACCAACTGTAAATCATATTGAATTTTTATTGAAGTTGCTTAATATCAAGCTTAATACTTTGTTTTTCTAAATTTAAGGACATTCCGAGTGGGCCTAGATTAAATCCTAATACTGCCAGTGTCAGATGCGAAACGAATCTTATTAGCCATACCAGATATTCGGAAGATGTAATCGATGTATCAAGTGACGACAGCAGCGAATATGAGGAAATACCTAGAGAAATGTTACCACGATTCTCGGATCTACAAGCTCATTTGATAGAGACTGTAGAAGCAGACGATTCCTCCACCATCAGAACTGATACATCTGATATGACATCAGACGAAGAAATGTATTTTTCAGAGGATTGTGAAGAAGAATTCTCGCCTTCACAAGACAACACTCTTGAAGGAACAGCATACTTATAAATTAAAGCGAATTTTCACTAATTTTTAAAAACATTTTAGGAATTTTCATCAATGCACGTTCCTCTTCACCCTAGTTTGAATGTGACTAAGATTGAGATTATTTACATCTAAAGGAATTTTTTCATGCGTCACAACTTGACCAATGCAGCCTTATGTAACATACTTCAATTGGTGAATTTGATCGTCGGGTTTAAATCGATTCCTGAAACATACAAATCTTTCAGCGGTTTCTTTTCCCGCCATACTTATGCTCGACATTATGTCTGTAACAAATGTGGTTATTATATTGGAGTAGAAGAATCCAAAATTTTTTGCAAGAACTGTGGAAGCAATAATAACATGTTTTTTGTGGTCTTTGATTTTATTTCTAATCTTAAAGATATATTAAGGAATAATTGGAATGCTATAGCTGATTACAAAACTAAGATGCAAAACGTCACAAATGTAGCCGATATTGTCAACGCTGGTATACTGAAAGGGAAGAATTTGCGTAACGCCATAACACTGAGTTTAAACACAGACGGAGTAAAATTGTTTGACACAAATGTCAGAAGATCTCTTTGGCCACTTATATTTTGCGTGAATGAACTTCCACCCCAGCTTAGATATATGAGAAAAAACGTTTTAATTGCTGGTCTTTGGCTAGGAGACGGTGATCCGGATTTAGATGTATTCTTGAAGCCTTACGGTGACTTGTTTAAGAGCATCTACGAAGAAGGGTTACTTATAGATTCCCTTGTAATTGACACACTCCAGGTGATTGCATGCTCCGTTGACACAAAAGCTAGATGCAAAATCCAGAATTTCAAACAGTTCAATGGACACGAAGGATGCAGCTTTTGTTTGCATCCAGGTGATATTGCAGGCAGACAGATTAGATACGGATACAAACCGAATGTACCGCTTAGGAACACTGAGGATACACTAAGAGCAATGGCAATTAGCAGTACGACGGGAATTCCGATAAATGGTGTAAAAGGCATTTCTCCTCTTATTAGAATACCAGATTTTGATGTGGTACGAAACTGTCCTGTGGACTACATGCATTTTATTTTGCTTGGAGTCTGTCGTCAGATGTGCAGAATATGGTTTGAAAGTGTAAACAGTCCAAGCTACATCAAGGACAAATTGAACTGCATTGATGAAATATTGGAATCAATCAGTCCGTTCGCAGAGGCTTCCAGGAGTGCTAGAAAAATCAGCGATAGGAATAACTGGAAGGCCAACGAATGGTTGAATTGGTGTATTCACTACAGCCCTATCTGTTTGTTTTTCACTTTATCTGAAAAATATTCCAAACATCATATGTTACTAGTGTCTTCAGTTACTGATCTGCTGCAGGATAATATATCTCCTGCAGTTTTCGCGAAGTGTGAGAGACGTCTTCGCAGATTCGTGAGAAATTTTGAAGAATTGTACGGTATAAATCAAATGACATACAACGTTCACTTATTAATACACGTAGTGAATTGCGCAAGGGACTACGGCCCATTATGGACCTTTTCGTTGTTCATTTTTGAAGACATTAATGGCCTTTTAAAAAAGTTTGTTAAAGGACCCAAGGAGCCAATCATACAAATTGCTAACCGGTGCGTCATGGCACATTCTAGATTTAATACTAACGTACATTTCTTGCAATCTAAAGTGTTTGATTTCTTTCACAGATTAAATTCATTTCAAGCATTAGATACCAAAACAAAAGATGAACAATTATATTTTCCCACTAAAATTATTAATAAATACAGCAATAATAGGCATTTTCAGGTGATGCGCCGTTTGAAACACAATTGTTTTCTCTTTAAAGCAGTAACAGTGAGTGTATCAGACATTAGGCATCAAAGAAAACCACATAATAATTGTTATTTTTCTGCTGTGGACGAAGATAGCCAGATTTATGGTGAAATACAGCAGATTATTTCAGATAATAGTGGCATCTATTTCATTTATAAAGCTATAGATATTGAAAAACTGAACAAATTTGTATATAAAGCAACTATATCCAAAGATTGTTTGTACATGATTAAAATGGATGAAACTGTTTCAAAACACATCAAAATTACATATAATAATGAATTTTATTTAAGTAAGCTAGAATACATTCTTCATGTTGATTAAAAAAGTAAGACTATAATTGTATGCCGTTGATTTCAAATAATTTCTAATGTTGTCATTTGAAGCGCAGCTAAATTATATAGTTGTTCTATGGTTTTTCACATAACTATTTTTCACGGCCAATTTCTGTTTTAAGATGCACAGAATTGTACTATTTGCTGGAAAAAGGGCAATGTAGAATTAAAACAAAATTTTTGACTAAATAATTCGCTGTTGAATTTTTAAAGTTTTATTTATTATTTATTCCAAAATTCCATCACAGCCTTCGTACGCGAAAGAAAGATTACTTTTAAGAAACATATCGCAACCATATTGTTCATTGTTATTATATCCCTAGTAATATGTATATCCCTTTTTGTCTTCACACATTGAAACATTTAAATCGTTGCATGTTTAACAAATGATAACTCAAATGATAACTACATAATAGATCGGAAATTTATAATACTACTTATTATACTTATGGTATTTGATTATGCGGGATGGAGTCAGCAGACGGAGAAAGTGTTTTTTCTAAAAAAAAAAACACTGATGGAATTTTATTTGGGCCAGGATTGGAGCACGACAGAGCTATAAGGCTACAGTAGAGCTCATCTTAAAACTAATTTCAAGAACACCCAGTAGCTGACCATACGAAGTAACATCATGCGAAGTAACATGCTGCAACGATTGTATTTGCTAGGATATGCCGGGAACTTATTGAATCATTTAGGGAAAAAAATCATGTATATGCAATGTTTAGATCAGCTCTGTTCAGCTATAACACGTATGGTTGCTTACTACTAAAAACAAATTACAGAAATTACCTTCTTGATGGAACTACATGTTGAAAACTTATATAGGGTATGTGTCCCTTGACTCAGCCTATTATGCAACCAGCGATCACATTTTTCATTATAACTCATAAAGTTTTTAAGCTGTAAGCGAGATTCAACTAGTTATACACTTGCAAAGATATGTTTGATAAGACATTTGGTAGCATGTATCAATGAAAGTTACACAACCCTGGGCTCTGGCAAAACCTTGAGGTAGTTTAACTTCAACTACCAGGTCCCAGGGCTGGTCTGGTTCTTTACCATTTTGGAAAGAAGCACACTAGTGTTGCCAGATCAGTGATAATGCAGCCCAAAAATGCGTCTGAAAATCCTCCAGTATTTCCTATCGACAAACATTATTATACTGAGATAGTGATCGATGGTCAAGTACAGAATTTGCGAATAGTTGGAATGTTGCACTTGATCATATAAACGCAGTTGAAAAATCTGCATACTTTATTATCACAACCTAGCGCACTTTTGGAAAGCATTATCACAAGGGGAGCCTGTTTCATTATTCATCTCATGATCCATTATTCATAATATTCGGAATTATAGGAGTTTGATATGTGAATGAATTTGTTCCTTTTGTTATTAAGTTACTTTCAACTTCCAAAAATAAATAACATTAAACTTAAATAAAAAGTTAGAAATCCAATGGTTACGCGTCGATCTTTCGTTTTCAAATTGGGCGAATTGCTATGAGATGAGATGAACATGGAAATGGTTACCCAAGATGCTATGCTTGTATCAAAGCTTTCTACCGTGAGGCGATTTTGCTTACTTCATTCTAGATACCAAGTTTTGAAGAAAAGTGGAGCTCTTACAGTGCGCATCGGCAATTAACGATATACTACGTCATCAAGATGAAGTCCTGTTGAAGAATTTCAAATAAAATTCAAAACAAAGCCCCCGAAACTGGATGAAAAATCCTGTCTGTTTCTAACGATACATTACACGGATCGAATGAACTAGTCACAACAGACGCAAGCTAAAATTTAAGATAAGTAATAAATGTATTACCCCTCTCAACATATCAAAAGCTTTTAAGGTACGCTTCGACAATGAGCGAATTACCTTGTCATCAAAAAGAAGTTTTGCTGAAGAACTCAAAACAAATTTCAAGACCAACCCCCCAAACAAGAAGCAAAATCTCATCTTGAAACGAGAGAACAAGTTCTGAATTATTGTAATATCAAGCAAAACAGGTATTTTGGAAGATATCGTTGACAGTTAATCACAAGGTAATAGATTATATCTAGGATTTTTTTTTTTTCAAAAGGGCGAATCTAACAATGAGAGGCTCTCTCCTCTCTCGCTCTCTTTCATTTATTACAGCGCCATTATAAATTTTTTGAGGGATTCTTTAGTACAGATATAAACACAACAGTGCTGGCTACCATACTCTACAAATAGTTGAATGTAAAACGTAACGCTGAATGGAATATGAATGAAAGAGAAAGTAATCAAAGAGAGTCTCTCAATTGCAGATTCGTCCAATGAAAAAAAAACTCTAGATATTTGCAAATGATTGATGTATACTCTTCTCCCTACAGCCTTACATGCCAACAATTATCCCCCCTCCCCAATCCTGTGGGTAGTGATGCAATATCATTGTACACTTCTAGTGTGCACTAATAGTGTATCCCGCAAAATTCAAATCCCCCATGGGAAGAAACGTTGCGTAGCCCATTCAACTATCCCCTGATGTATTATGTAAGGTTTGAGTTCTTGTACTCATACTGGTGACCTGGCGCCTCGCCCCCTTATACGTCAATAAAATGTATCAATGAAAGTTACACAACTATTTTTATATTACCATGTGGATGTGGATTCAATATCGGTTTATGAGCACCAAATTGGGTCTATTCGTGGATGCAACTTCGTCCCATTCGATGCATTTATTACTAAATGCAGTCTTTGTTCGGTTTTTTTTCTAATTTTATTAATTAAGGCATTGTAAACTGTACTGGATTGACTTTATACAACATTTCACAACAAACAAGAGTAAAACTGCCTCGAAACACTTAAATGTTGTTCATACATGATTTATCAGCCATTCAATAATGAAAACATTATAATTCACTATACAATGATTTTGTCTCTTCGATTTGTGTTTAGATGAGCCACTTGAATATAAACAACCGCAAGTTCATGCACTTCCACTTGAAATTTTCCAATAACAAGCTTTTTACTACGTTATTGATACAACAGGCCATAATTGGGAACATACAAAAAAATATGTCCCGAACATTGGGTCTACGATTTTCTTGTAGAATCATTGTTATTTTAGCTATGTGAACAGTTAGTTTCTAACGTGTAACTATGTTCTGCACATCCAGACTGCATTGTTTGCTTTATCGATTAAATTAGGCCAAACTTAGATCACTTGAAATCGTGTAGATCATCCGTTCAGCATAACCAGTGAAATCATGATACCCCAAAAGTTCAAGAAACCGAAAATTACGCGGAAGTGAACAACTATAAGTTGATTAATATTGTCTCAATTGCTTCGGATTACATCTATCATGCTCATGGCAACATGATTTTGTTGATTGTCGCTAAATTAATGACACATTTGGTACATAGGCCGAATGGAGGAGCTAGGCTAACATTACATCCCCTTACCCTATCCCTCAAATGTGTTACTTGTAGTTTGTAACTGTGACTGCTAAATGGCTGCCAATGAGTGTTGTGTAGTTGTGAAGAAGCAACTAAGTTCATGATGACAAATAGTAGGTCTTGTAAATGTGAGATTTTTTTTCTTTTGATTTCAAAAACATTAAAAAACACATAATATTCCACTACATAATGCGAACTATAGTTTCCATGCCAGCAATAAATTAAATTTTAAAAAGAAAATGTTACAATATGTATATAGGTAGTTTATTAAACTACACATTTCACAAAAAAATCATTCATAAATTTTGTTAACCGACTGTGCTCGGGTACATTCTCACCACCGGCAAAACAAATGTAAATAAGATAGCATCACGATGAGATGGCACGAACACATTGCAATGCGGTAAGCACACGTCTGTCTATCTGCCTAACGTATAAATATAGATGCTTTGAAAACTCGACTGACATACTGTTGTTATTTTCTGTTTATCGTGGTTCGTGTTGCATTGCCTTTAACCCACCTCATAAGTGAAAATGGTTCTCCAGCTCGGTGATCAATTTCCTAACTTTAGCGCGGACACTACCATCGGAAAAATCGATTTCCACCAGTGGGCTGGCGATTCGTGGGTTATTTTCTTCTCCCACCCTGCTGACTTTACTCCAGTATGCACGACGGAGCTATCTGCTGTCGCCCGTATGGTGCCGGAATTTGCCAAGCGTAACGTGAAGCCAATCGCTCTGTCGTGTGACTCGGCGGAATCGCATCGACAGTGGATCGCTGACATTAAGGAATATGGGAAATTGGACGACTTACCCTATCCAATCATCGATGATAAAAGTCGGGAATTAGCTGTTAAACTCAATATGCTTGATAAAGATGAAATTGGCGCGGAGGGCTTACCGTTGACATGTCGCGCCGTTTTTATCATTGATAGTAACAAGAAACTACGGCTGTCGCTCCTGTATCCGGCTACAACAGGTCGAAACTTCAGTGAAATCCTTCGTGTCATCGATTCGCTTCAGTTAACGGACAAGAAGAAGGTAGCTACTCCTGCCGACTGGAAACAAGGCGAATGGTGCATGGTGCAACCGAGTGTCAAAGAAGAAGATTTACCCAATATGTTCCCTAATGGAGTGACGAAGGTTGAGTTGCCATCGGGCAAAGGTTATCTTCGTAAAACTAATATTTAAGTTATATATCTTGAGCATTCGAGACTAAGTCTTAATATTTCGAATACGTGAATTCAAAATATGGCCTTGTCATAACTGCGGTATTAAAGTTCCATATTTCAGATTTATCTTCGTTTTACTTTAATTGATGACAATGTTGTTAGCACTGCTGCACGAACTATCCCATCAGTTGTTGTTTCATACTCGCGTAAGTATATTTAAAGCAAATTTAAACAGATACTTCTTATGGTTTTAGTGCTGCTATTAGTACTTCCCTATTTTATATAAATCACATCAAAATTGATAACAACGTACAACATTTTGCTTTATTTTTCATGTCTACATTATTACATAAAAATTAGAAAACCGCTATTGGAAGAATGGTATCATCGACAATTTTTGGCTCCCAAAATGGTAACATATTTTCTATAATGGATGTAAAATTTAAAGTTAGTTCCTATTGAGAAATCCACGTAAAGTTAAAGTGAGGTTAAACATCGTAGTAGCTAAAACTAAAATTGATAATAACTTTCTAGCTATGTTTCAAACTGTATGGAATTGGTCAGTATCGTCATTATGTTTCATTTTCTTATCTTTTTATCACCAATTACTTTGCTTAGACAGTTCGAACAACACTTTTTGAAGAGCGCCATCTACGGCACACAGTGAGACCAATCTAAAAAAAGACGGTCAAAAGTGTTTTCACACTGTTCATCACATTTTAGCGCTTTGGTGTCTACGGAAAAGTTGTTAGAAATTTTATTTCACATTTTTTTAAAAACTTATCAAAAGTTTTACTTAAGTGATACTTTACTTAAAAAAACTAACTTTGTGTGAGTACAAGATAGAAGGTTGGTGTCTTCAACAAAGTTTTAGAACTATATATTTAACGAAACTTTGCTGAAGATTGTTAGTACCTATATCGAAAGCATTCTGATATATAATTGAATTAGTATATAGACTAACTTAAAACTAGTTTTTTTACTATATTGTGGCTAAAACCTTACCAGATTGATTGAAAATGTTCAACAAAGTTATCAATATTATTAAAACGCACAACTTTGCTCAAGACGTCATAAGTCTAAATGGCTTTATTTGAGTTTTAAAGCGGATTTAAGTTGAAAAATATACAATTTTTCAACAACAATAACTCAAACACCGGCAAACTTTTGCAACCAAATTTTGAACAGTTTGGTCAATTATCACTTAAAGTATACGTGAACAAAAAATCTGCGCCGGGTATCATCGGGTACATACAGTTTTCAGTCCATCTTTTCGGGTGTACCTATCTTTTAAATTTTGATAAACTTTTACAAATGTACAAATATTTCGTGAAATCTGTTAAATTCTTCCGCCATCCGTAAAAATTGAATACAAAACGATCTGTTGTCAAGATTCCAGTAAAATATTTCTGAAATCTGTGAATTCATATGAGTGTGCAGTACATAGTGTGATAAATTTCGTAGGCAATGGATTTTAAAGTTTTAATTAAAGTAATCAGATTTATTTAGCTGCTTTGAACGTGTTTAAATTACTGAATATGTAATAAGTGGTATTGCAAGTGTTACTAATGAACTCTGACTATAAAATTTCGCCAGTAATTAATTTACCTAAAAATAAGTACGGTATTATTCAATTTAACAAAGCTGTTATTAATGTCTTTGATATATCTCTGCATAGGAATCAAAATTTATTGCAGGCTTGTCAGTTCTTAGTTTGATTTGATTCAGACAAATTTGTTAAAATTAATGTATTTCATTTTTTTAATAGGTTTTGGCTATTTTAGATTGATTTATTGCTATAATAAAAGCTTTAAATCATGTTAATTTTTAATAAAGCCTGACTGATTACCTTCTTCCTCAGCTTCTGTGTCTGAATCAGGCTTGGTCTTGAGAATTTTGCAATCATAATTGGTAGCAGTCCTGTAGAGAAATGAATGTATATTTCAGTAATTATGAATATTTGTGATAATGTTCAATTACTGTTAACTTACCTTCGTGCCCGATTTTCTCTATAGCATTTTAAATCTTTGTTGCGGCATTCTTGTGGCTCCTCTGAAAGACTTCCGATTGGTAGTAATGCTGCTTATAATGTCTGCACCGTGTATCAGTATTTGGTGAACAGACTGCGGCATGTAATACCATCCGTATAACTCAACATAGTATTTGGCCGTCTCGTAGTAAAAATGCTTTAGAAGAGTCGGTGTTTATTTGCCTGCCACATGCCAGTACGCTCACTATGACAGAAAAGTTCTCAATGATTGTCTCTGCCAACCCGGTAATTTTTCGAATGATTTTTTTTTCGAATGTGGCTTTCTTGACTGATCTAGACCATCGCTCCAATGTTGTTAAATTGCTTTGGGGATGCTTGGCAAACACAACATTTTTGCGACGAGATTCCGGTCAAAGCAGAGCAAACTTTTTCATCGATCATACTACAAATAATTGTATGATAGATTCGAAAGTTTGAGATCAAGTTTGGCATTAATCTTTCGATTTGTGCGTCAAGGAAGTCCTTTTCATGCAAGGACAATGCAACAGTTTCCTTCTTGAATTGGATTCTAATCGGTCGGCATAACCTTGTAAATGAAGGCATACGACTCATCCACAAAATACGATCTGGATTGCTACGGAGGCGAAGCATCAATGGTAACATAGATGTAATAAAAAATGCACTGTCATCTTCATCTACCCCTTCATACCTTTGCTTGTAGTTTGAATGATCCGATGAGTCGTCAAAACCCCATTTCGATAAAAGCTTAAGATCTTCAAGAGCAACATCATTCAAACCTTCTATCTCCAAAGCCAGAGATAGTATACGCAGAACAGTGTGATCCAGCAAACTCTGTACGTCAACCTCAGCAGATACCTATGTAAAGAACGAATTACCAGTGGGTTAAAAACCCTCCTTCAAATACAACCATAACAAGATACCTCTGAGATGACGATTCTGTTACGGTCTGGCACACATTTTTCAGGGGCCCCCACAAGATTTTTGTAGCTAGGGTATATTTTTGGAGCGTTGCATTGCTTAGATGTCTTTCGAAGCAGTATCTTTACTGTAATCGCCATCAATAAAAAACGCAAGTCCTTCATCAGCTGTCAACACACGATGCTTTTGTAAATCAGTTTTGGATTTCACTGCTCGACTCATTCGTTTGGTACAGGTAGGACATGCCTGTAATTCTTCTTGCAAAAGTTTAGCCAAATCTTCGCATCCCTCACTTCGAGAATTCATTCCTGCTGCAAACGCCAATTCATTCGCGGTTCCCTGCTGCCTCAATCCTTCAACTCTCTACCTTTTGTTCTTTTTGTTCAGGTCAGAAAACGGTTTTCTGGGCATTCCAACTTTCACATTACCACAAGTAAATGCACTACAATTCAACCAATTCTTGTTGTTACTTCAAAACTTTTCTGTGTTCTTCCTGCCTTATTCCATCGATTCTTAAATTCAGAGCACAACCTGGACACGTTTTTCTTTATACGCTTGCTTTCGTCCTGCGACAAACAGTTTGATTTTTTTTTTCAGAACGAAATCACGGATATGTTGCATTTTGATGGTACTTGAACTACTATATTTCTGCAGCCACAGTTTGAATAAACGTTTCCGGAGCATTTTCAAATCACACAATCTGAATCAACTGGAAACTCAAACTCAACTGCAATTTGTAAACAAACGAAACAAATTTGGGCTACTTAACTTTTAAATGTGCTAGCCAGCAAGGGTGCGGTTAATTATGTTAGGGATTTAAAAAAATATTGATAGAAAACGACATTGATACGCCCGAAAAGACGGACTGAAAACTTTATGTACCCGATGATACCCGGCGCAGATTTTTTGTACACGTATACTTTAAGTGATGGTTGATCAAACTGTTTAAAATTTGGTTGCAAAAGTTTGCCGGTGTCTGAGTTATTGTTGTTGAAAATATGTATATTTTTTAACTTAAATCCGCTTTAAAACTCAAATAAAGCCATTTAGACTTATGACGTCTTGAGCAAAGTTGTGCGTTTTAATAATATTGATAACTTTGTTGAACATTTTCAATCAATCTGGTAAGGTTTTAGCCACAATATAGTAAAAAAACTAGTTTTAAGTTAGTCTATATACTAATTCAATTATATATCAGAATGCTTTCGATATAGGTACTAACAATCTTCAGCAAAGTTTCGTTAAATATATAGTTCTAAAACTTTGTTGAAGACACCAACCTTCTATCTTGTACTCACACAAAGTTAGTTTTTTTGAGTAAAGTATCACTTAAGTAAAACTTTTGATAAGTTTTTAAAAAAATGTGAAATAAAATTTCTAACAACTTTTCCGTAGACACCAAAGCGCTAAAATGTGAGGAACAGTGTGAAAACACTTTTGACCGTCTTTTTTTAGATTGGTCCCAGTGTGCGGCATTTAACCACACTTTTGCGTTGCCTGGATTCTTCCATTGCAGCTAGATCCTTTGATGTTTTTGACGGCGACTGTGATGTAGTGGTGAGCATGGTTGCCTCTCACGCCAGTCTGTCGACAATAAATTGCAATCGGATTTTCCGAGACGATAAACCTGATTATGTCTTCCTTCGGGAGAGAAGTAAAGCCGTTGGTACCGGCCTATGTGTTGATAACTTCGATATATAGGGTTCAGGTCGTCACCCTGGCGTGACAAACCATACGCAGATGGAAAGTCACGTAAATACGATGCCATCTATAATGTCTAGTTGCTATTTGTCTTGTAGATAAAAACGAATTTCTTCAATCCAGCTAACGGGACTCTAAGGAGCAGACTGTGTCTAACTTTGTTGCTGGAAGGGAGTTAATCTTCCAGGAAGAGGACAAAAAGCATCAAGTAATGATATAGATATCGACCAAAGTCCACAAGTTAACGAATTCGCCGTATTCTAATTTCACAAGAGTCTTACTTTACCTTACCATGGACTATCTGACTATCGGACTATGTGCCCTCTGCAAGTATAATTATAGTTAACGTCTGCACGAAAATTTACATTGCAGACGTTAACTGTTCATTGACTAAGTTAACTGCTAATAAACGTTAACGATTAACAATCCTGGCCTTCAGCTGTGCAACTGTAGGATGGTCTTGCTTTTGTAGCTACACCTTCGTGTTTTACCTGCGGAAGCTCTTCGCCATAGATAAAATGAAACCCTTTGATAAAAGCCAGCTATATTTCCATTAATGATACCATATGGCATTTCTGTATTGCTAACTCTTGAAGAGCAGATTTGAATGTCATATAGAACCAAAGCTATTTATGATAAGCAGTATAAATAGAAAGTAATTGGAGCTACCGATTCAATAGTAGATAAATATTTGTTTCACCCTCGTCAAAAATTTATGTCTAAGCAATCCGTATGTTGCGATGGAGGTCAGCTATTAGTTGAATAATTGCTGTATAATTTCACTTTTTGACGTAAACTACGTCTTACGGCAAGGGTAGGGTGTCAAATGCAAATCTAAAATATTGCGACCGTCACGAAAAACCGTACGTTTTGTACGCGAATAACTCAAATAATCCACGATAGATTTACATGATTTCTTCCTCAATCGGTCGGCAATTTTACCGCTCTCCAATTCCATTATCAAACATTATTCTCAAACAATAGTAAACTATTGAAAATAACGCAAATATAAGGTGATGTCTTATAATATCATTTTGCAGAGTAAATTTACCAAATTTCCTAACACAGTTTTCAAATCGAAGCAAGGAACGTCTTGCATCATCTTCTTCTTCTTTGTATTAGAGAGGGACTTTAACCAATCATGTAATTCGTCTCTCCATGTGCGTCTCGCATGCAGCTGAGAACGGTATAAAACGCAGGAAAAATTTGCCCCCACTACGTTCCTGCCGCTCGAAGGAGGAACAGCTCAAAGCCGCCACATCCGTGACGATGAAGTTCCTGTACAAGCATGGACCGTAAATGCACAATCAGAATTCTGAACTGGAATGCTTGTTCCACCCGGAACAAAACTATTGAGCTCGGTGACTTCCTTAACAGGAAGGCCATCGACAACGCCATCGTCACCGAGACACATCTCAAACCAGAACTCAACATTTTCATCCCTGGATATCGGATTGTGCGACTTGATCGTAGCGGCTCTATTGGAGGAGAAGTTGCGATCGCCCTGCGCTACAATATCAACTGCCACCTACTTCCGAGCTTTCAGCTGCAGTCCATCGAAGCCATCGGAGTCGAGGTCGAAACTGCCGTTGGCCCTATCACCATCGCGATGGTGTCCCAAGCAAGCCAGCATCGCCAATGGAACATCAACAATGCTACGAAACGACATCCGCAAGCTAACTCGGAGGCAGGGACAATTCATCATCGCCGGCGACCTGAATGCGAAACACGAAATCTGGGGGAACATCCGGAGGAATCGGAACGGAATAATTCTGCAGGAAGACCTGGAAGAGGGACATTAAACCGTCCTGGGCCCGGATACTCCCACCCGGTTGAGCAGATCCGGGGTCCATTCAACAATCGACATCTTTCTCACCAACATGGGAAACAACATCGCCCAGCCGATCGCACACCAGGAGCTCAGCTCGGACCACTATCCGGTGGTGGCCGAAGTTGGCTCCTCGGTCAACCGGCATCGTATTACCAGACGGAACTACCATCGTGTCAGTTGGGAGAGGTTCCGACGACAACATCGATTTCGATATGCACCTTGAGTTGATGAACTCGAAAGGCAGCTGCAGAGCATCGAGCAAGCGATCTCCGAGGCCCGGGATCGCATGTACCGGTAATAGATCAGGTGAGTGACTCTGAACCCATTGATAGACCCACTAAAGAACTGATTCAATTGCGCAACGCTACCCGACGGCAATTCCAGCGAACTGGTTTGCCTACTTTAAAAAGTCATTGCAATCGGATGACTAAAATTATTAAGGCCAAAATGGTGGACCTCAGAAACAACAATTTTTCCGACAAGATCCGCTCTCTCCCAGATTGTGCAAAGCCGTTCTGGAAGTTGACAAAAATCTTAAAAACTAAGCCAAGACCCATCCCACCGTCGATCCCACTTGACAGCAATCGCTCCACGGATCGCGTAATTACTCCTGCAGAGAAGGCTGTTCAGATTGGTCAACACTTCGTCAGCTCCCACAATCTTGGACTAAACATCGTCAGTCCACACGAAGCTGCCGTTAGCGAGCTTGTAAACAACATCCATCAAAGTCCCAATGACTTCTCGGAAGAGTTGGAAATCTCAGCTGACGAATTGTTGACCTATATCAAAGCGGCTGAGAACATGAAGGCCCCAGGTTTCGACAATATTATGAACTTGGAGCTCAAACAATTGAGCCCCCAGTTCTATAACCATCTGGCGATGGTTTTCAACCAATACCTGCGACTTAGCTACTTCCCGTCGTGTTGCAAGTCAGCTAAAGTCATACCCATCCGGAAACCTGGGAAAGATCCTTCGTGTTCCAAGAGCTATAGGCCCATCAGCCTTCTCTCAGGACTATCAAAACTGTTTGAAAGAGCGATCCACCGTCGGCTTCTCTCATCTGCCGACGAGATGAACATCTTGCTCGACGAACAGTTTGGCTTCAGACGTGGTCGGTCGACAATTCACCAACTTAATCGAGTCAGTAACATCCTCAGACGGAACAAGTCTGTTTCGAAATCATCTGCCATGGGACTTCTCGACATCGAGAAGGCATTTGAAAACGTGTGCCACGATGGCTTGGTGTACAAGCTAAAACGCTACAATCTTCCAATCTTCCTGGTGAAGATAATTAAAAATTATTTATCGGACAGAACATTCCGTGTTTCGCTGCAAGGTGCAGTTTCCGATGCACAGGAGATCTCCGCCGGTGATCCGCAGGGAAGTATACTTGGTCCACTTCAGTTCAACCTATTCACATCGGACATACCCCCGCTCCCTGAAAATGGATCTCTGTCGTTGTTCGCCGATGATACCGCAGTCGTCCATAATGATAGGGTGATAAGAGCGCTTAGAGCGAAACTGCAGCGAAGCCTGAATGTTCTGTCTGAATACTTCACCGATTGGAAGATCTGTATCAATGCGGCAAAGACCCAGGTCATTCTATTTCCACACTCCAACTCTCCCAAACTTGTTCCGCCTGAGGATTGTAAAATTAGCCTAAACAACACAACGGTGAAATGGGCCAAATCAGCTGTCTATCTTGGCGTTACAGGTTGACAAATGACGTTGGGTTGAATCAAAACCTACTATCAAATACGCAATTTGGTGTCCGAAAGAGCAAAGAAACAAACGATTGTTTAGCGTTGCTTTCATCTGATATACAACTGGCCTTTGCACACAAGGAGCTATTGGCTCCAGTGTTTCTGGATATTACGGGAGCATTTGATTCAGTTTCAATAGATATACTGGCAGATAGCTTGCACAGTAGTGGTTTCCAAGGCTTTTGAATAGCTATTACTTTAACCTGTCTCCATGCGGGTGGAACTATGTTTAATTCCATGAGAGTGTTATACAGGTTAAGTAATCGTCTTTCAGCGATATCGGGGAGATTTTTCAGAAGGCTTCCCGAAGCAGAGTTGTTCGATGAAAGGAGTGCAATTGAAAAGTCCAACATTGCGAATGGTTCGTCCAGTAAACCGTTAATTCGGGTGGTATCCAGTAAATTCGGTTGTGTTGGGACAGAGTCTGGACAAACCTTTTTAGCGAAGTCGAATATCCACTGCATGGAGTATTCTTCACTCTCATTGGAGGATGAGCGGTTTCGTATGTAGCGAGCCTTTCTTCAAAGCGTTGTCATCGAGGTTTTTCTGGATATTCCCTCTGCAAACGAACGCCAGTAATTGCGTTTCTTTGCTTTGAGTATGTTTTTCACCTATTTTTTTCAAGCTTTAGGAACTTATCGAAAAGCTCACATGTTTCATGTCTACGATTATCTTTAAACGCATCGGATTTCTCGAAATACCACTTATCCCTAAAGCTTTGGCTTATGTACAGCATTCGGGTTGGAACGGGTTGGTAAGTGTGTTGTATTTTGTAGTCGATAGATATTTTTGGAAAGTTCCAACCCTTGGCTCCAACCCAATGGACTTCGGCCACTGGGAGGAACTCCTGGTTGGCATTTGTGGCTAGGAGTTCTTTTGCCTCCGCAAGGAGAAATACTCCATTATTTTAACCGTAAGTCCTTTCCAAGGACCCTCTATGCAGGCAGAAATTCCCGGAGTCGCAGGAAGTAGACCGGAGGTGATGCGAACGGCTATGTGGTATGTAGTTCCGAGTTTGTTAATTAGAAAGGACTTAGCAATGCATGTTAGCTCGATGTCGTATAGGAGCCTTGAACCTATTACGACCTTAGTGACACAAGTTCGGATGTGGCGGTTGTTATCAGGATGCCGGTATGCTTAGGAACGGATAAGGTTGATCCTGGTTTTGCATTGATTTTTAAAGTCGTCAAAGTAAAGATTGAGCGATAGAGTCCGATCAGTGCTTGCTATTTAACATTACTATGCAGGGTGTGATTCGAAGAACTGGGATAGACACGAGTGGATCGATCTTCAGAAAGTTCGTCAAATTTTTTGGTTTCACCAACGACGTTGATATCGTAACATGCGCCATTGAGACGATGGCGGAAACGTACATCAGAGGCTGAAGCTAGTAGGTTTGGGCTCGTGATTAATGCGTTGAAAACAAAATACCTGAAGGGAAGATGCTCACAAGAAGACAATGTTAGCCTCCTAGCACGAGTTAAGATCGACGGTGATAAAATCGAGGCAGTAGACGAATTCGTGTGTCTGGGCTCATTGATGACCGCCGATAATGACACCAGCAGTGATACAACGGCGCATTGTAGCTGAAAGTCGTGACTATTTTGACGCACCGAAGGAGATCGAACAAAGTTCGCCGAACTAAAAAGTTGACCATCTATAAGACATTACTTAGACCGGTAGTCTTCTACGGCCACGAAACAACTTCTGTATACACCAAAAGCCACCCCGGCCTTGGTCTGATTGGTAAGTACAAAGATAGAAATTGCATTGAACCATGAGATGGAAAAAACAGGTCGTTCATAGAAATCAAACAGAAAACGCTATCGATATTATAGGTTAAAATTGAAATAACACAGAACACAAATAACTGTATTTACATTCTCAGATATAAATCTTTTCTCAACTGCGAATACACCACCACTCACTCGAGGGTCAAGATCTTCCCCCGGAGAGGAATTCATACTGGTTCAGAACCGAATCCGGGATGTATCGCTCCAATTGTTTGCGTGGAATTTCCGCTACGCGTGTAAATATTTCCAGAAAACGCAAAGCCATCACCGCTTCATGGCAAATTTCTTGCTTAGCTCTAAAATGAAAAATAAACACTTCTCTTATTTCCTGATTAACAATAGCCTATCATTGTACTTACTTCAAGTTAACATCTACAAAGGACATCACATACTGGCACAAATACTGAATGAAAAGATCCATCTCTGCTACTTGAAATTGCCTGAACACTGTCAGTAAACCGATTACACTGGGAAACCCATCGATGGGATCATTCTTTTTCTTCGCTATCAAACTGTCCACGTTTTTCATGTACTGGAAACGAGATAAATGCACAATAACGAACAGGAACGTCAACAGCGATAGAAACGGGGGACTCTTTGTGCTGATATACTTTTTCCTGTAGGGATTATACAACCCGGCACATTCCAGGTATTGGTTCAATTCGAAAGCCAAATCAGCACTGGGAAAAGGTTTGCTCTCGTCCAGAGTATGGCGTTTGACATCCATCAGAATCGCGTCGTTCAACGCCCTGAGCGATGATTCCAGCTTGGTAGATTTAACCTTACAGCTGCAATTCAATTCGAATGCAATGTGCGTTCGAAGAATCTGCTTCTGGCCAATTCTCAATATCCAGTCTTGCAGCTGAGGCCAAATGCGGCTAAATGTAGTTGTGAGATTAGCGTATGTCTTTGCAGGGTTTTCAATGAAGTCCGCTTTGTGCAGTTCGGACTCAACATTGTCCAGAGCATCGTACCAAACGGGTTCGTGTTGGAGTTTGCGTTGAAAGGTGAGCAGGAAATTTTCGAGCTCTGTCGTTATCAGGAATGAGTAGAGTTTGTCCAGCCCGACCAAACCGGGTGGGCCGAACGTTTCGATGATTCGGCTGGCAAATTTGTTCGTCAGGACAGGTTTGTGAGTTTTGTGGTCATACCAAGTGGTGCATATTTCGATGTAGGTGGTAACTCTGGAAAATAGGAAAGGAGATTATGTAAGTTGTATGAGGCATGAACGTTATGAACCTACTTGGGATCGGTTATTCGTAAAACTTCCCGTGCCAATCTTCCCACGAACGTTACCGATGCCATATCCGCTGGTTCGTAACTTGGAATCGGTATTGTATCGCTCTGGTATTCGGAATTCCATTCCTGAATTTTATTCTTCATGAACGGATTGCATTCCCGCTGCACGTTATAATTGATGATGCGCTGCATTTCTTCGTTCCATATGCGGAGGCAGTGGATGTTCAGGTAGTCCTGGACGTATTCAAAAGATCGCTTGTACCCATCGATTATTCTGTGAAGGGCCGCTAGTTTCGCATCTAGCTCCGATTCTTTCGCCTTTGGATTGAAGGTTAGATTGTTGTGGAAGGCATCGGAAACGTTTTTTACAAACTCCTTCCTGATACCATCCTCTAGCAGTTGCTTAGGGTCAAGTTCAACCACCCCTACCAGTGTGGTTTTCATGGCCAAGATCCCTTCCGTGAATGTAGAAACCGAATAGGTTAGCTTGGCAATTGTGAAACGTTCATCGAGCTGAGCGTATTCTTTCATCTTTTCTTTCTCCAACCGCATGGGAATCTGTTTGATCACATTCGTCTGCAGGTCGATGATTTGAGCCAGGATAGTGAACATGGTTTCCGGAATGATCTGGACTACTTTTCGGACAAAGTTGGCTAGTTCATTGCTGTAATATTTCGAAACATCCATGAGATCTTCGCTCTCAGCCTGATTGAGCCGGAGTAGTGGAATTTCCAGCGCGGATGCCAACTTCAAGAATGTGGATCGTAATTTGATGACCAAACTCGGATTCTTTCTTATGTTCTCCTGCATCATTGGAGTGTAACTGTCAATCAAGCGCCAAGCGTAACTGAAATCACCAATCAACTGTAGATTTATCAGATCATCTTCCTTAATGCTGATTGTGTGGAACATCTGATGGAGATATTGCCGAGTTTCCACAATGTTTTGTTTGACTTGCATATTTTTGCTCAGATCATGAAAGTCTTGGACTTCCTCTAGAGCCTGAATTAGTTGAATGATTGTCCTACCAGAAACACTCAGCAATTTGTCTTCATTGCTAAGGGTGTCAATCTCTTTTCGTATGTTTACGAACCACTTGCTAAGGCTGAGATTTTTCTTCATCTTTCCAAAAGGTTTCTCCCCAGAATAAGCATCTGCCAAGTCCTGTATTCGTTCACAAGCTTCCTTTTTGAAATTGTCCCAACGGTGCAACCGCTCATCCAGTAATGTCTTAAGAATATCTCTTATTTTCGATTCCAGTTGTGCAGTGTTAAGCAAGAGCTCAAAAAATTCAATCCCTTTGAAATCGATGTCAGCCTCTATCAGCTCCTTAACCTGTTTGCACTTCTTCAGTGAAGCCGCACTACCAACGTCGATCACTGGTACTCCGGTATGCAGCATTACCCAACGCACGGTCAAGTTGCACCTTCGGATCAATGCAGTTACATCTGGTATGTTGTCCAGTAGTTTTTGCTCGGTCAGATTACCTTCCTTCAGAATGTTTCTCGTCCGATTGAGCAATGTTTCCAACGCACGCTTCTGCTTGGTGCAAATTTCCTTCAAATTCCCAGTATCGAAGGTGTTCAGTAGAGCAGATTTGGCCGCCTTGAAGGGATCCCACGCATCTGTGGAATAATAATACCGCTGTCAAATATTCTAAATAAAGTAATTAACCTAAAGTGATGTTTTCTACAGTCCATAAGCTGTTGCAATCTACGATAATAATAACTTGCATATACATAATACACCAACAGAGACTTACTCAGTAGGTTAACAGTGATTCCCATATAGAACGAAACGATCCAGTTGTCGGAGAAGAACTTATCCACAATCTCCCGCATCCTGGCCGCTTGGTTATGCAATGTATTCGTGGCGAAAAACAGACACACGTACAGCATCCCGGCTTGATTGGCCAGTGCCGTCGAGCGGTGCTCAGGCAACGGGTAAACCGAAATCTGATTGTACACGTCGTCCGATCGAAGTCTTCCGATAATCATCTCCACGTAGATAGCATTGACCGGGATTCGATTGAAGTAATCCTCCGGATAGGTGAGGACCTTCTTCGCGTTAGAGCTACCATCGTTGAATCCGGTAGAACGCAAGAGTTTGCACACCTCGTCGATGTTACTGTCGCAATCGGTTTTCAAGGCACTGTACCGGTTGTACGCTACCAGAAGGCGTTCACGGACGACACCCGGTATTTGTAGGTCTACAACCAGCAGCATAACACCGTACAAGTATAGAGCTTCACACTGCAAATAAGAGTCACATTTTAAATTATCACTTATCACATATTGTAGGCCAGTTACCATCAGCTGCTTTCCTTCCTCGTCTTGAAATATTTTCTCCATTGATTGTTGAATGAACATTCCCATGCTCAATTCCTCTATAAATGTGTTCAGCTCCTTGATGTACCTGTGCATACTCTCAAATACTATGTAGAACCGATTCAAAATAACCAGATAATTCTCCCGGATCTCTTCGTCCAGTGCTTGCAGTTTCTCATCAGCTTCAACCTTTGCTTCCTGTGCATCCGAAATTTGGAAATAACTAAAGTCCATAATAATCTCTCCATACTTCTGTTGTTCTTCTTTTGTTTTCAGACTAGGAACGAAATAACGGATCAATAATAAAAACTCTTCGAAGCAAACTAAACAAACTCACCAAAATATTTCCGGTATAAACTCCTTTAAACGCAGTAGCTCACAAATAATCGTATTTCCCTCTGCAACTATCTGCAGAATCGTCTGACCGCAGACATTATTCTCAGCCAAGAATTCAGCTGCCATCTTCGAGCTACACAACAATAATGACCATGAGTCACTATAATTATTCTTCAAGCGAAAGTGCACCAAAGAACACTGATAAGACTTCAGTCTATGTATGCATCCTAGCCTAGGACGGGCGCAGCAGCATAGAAAATGTAAACAACGAACCCCACCGGGTTGAAGAAAACTTCGTATGCTTCGAATAAAAGCTACCCACTTTGACAGATCACGACGCACACTGTAACCATCATGCATCGACAGTGTGTGCTTTATTTCAAGGTATTGGTGACATGAAATGTCGCTTGTTTTCCCACGAGTCTAGCCAATCACAAAATCCGTTCGAATGCATACCCAAAAGCTTTCCATCCTTAAACATAAACAACCCTATTTACTATTGACACAAGCCGAACACACACCCACACAGGAACGATCGTTACCTACAGCAAGAGGGTGGTAGGTGGGGTGGAATCGGGAGAGTATGCTGCTGAGCCTTTTGACATTTTGAAAAGTCAAAATCAGCGTCCATAAATAAACATCAGCAATTTGCAGTGTGCAAGTAAAGTTTGTGAAAAAGTGACCGATAAAAGTTATAAAAAGTGTGTTTGGTGTTTCTAAATTTCCTAAAATTGCCACTATGGAAGTGATGTGTGAGTATTGTGTTGTTTTTACTGTCGTTTTGTTTATTTTCAAGCAAACAAAAATAAGCAACGTTCGAATTTTGTCACATTTGTGACACAGAAGTATTAAATTTAACTAAATTGTTCCTTCGAGTTTTTTCATTTCTAAAGCAATTCAGTTTGCTAATTTTCGTCAAAATAAATTTGATAAATAATTGAATTTGATGTGTTGTTTTACATTTTGTGATGAAAATTCTCAATACAAATGAAAATAAAAACATGGAAGCTTCGAAAGCTTTACGGATGACAGCAAGATTTCGCGGCAAGATAAGATTATTGGATAAACTAAATATTTATATGAAGCGTAGGTTTTATGAGAACATGGGTCTTGATTATGAAGTGTAAATTTATGTTCATATTGAAATGACTGTTGGTACCAAAGATATTTTTCCAAAAAAAAGGGTATATGTGTATCACGGAGTCAAAGGGCAGTGTTCATAATGGTACGTGACTGATAAGCATAATGCTAACGGTATCAATGTTGAATGTTGCAAAACATTGACAGATGTCAACACTGTTTCGTAAAGTTTTAATAATATTCACTGATACTAGTGAAAGGACAGAAAATATCCATTATTATATTGGATTCTCCTTGTTTTTTTGCTACAATTATGTGTAACATGTTAGACCACCAATACTAAAAGCTGATTTTCACCAACACCAACACAGTCGATAGCATAATTTTTTGACAGTGCTTACACGCTTTAAAAACATCAATTTCAACATTTCGAAAGGCTGAATCTGCATTGATGCCGAGTTTTTACTGAAAAATCAATTGCAACCTTATCGATTGCAATTTTTAGAATCCAAAAAATCAAACTAGAAATTTATTTTGTTTTTTTTTGTAGGGCTTTAAAATATTATTTAAGAAGTATCCGGGAAAACCAAATTGAATACAGTAACTGTTGGCTAACTGGGTGCTGTTTAACTGGGCTGTTTCTTATCTGGGCGTTTGCTAAATGGATTAATGGCCCAGTTAAAAAGCAAAGAAACTTCGAAAATCCGCATTTGACATTTTGTTGTCAAAAAAAGGGGGCATGTAAAAGGCATATACGATTCCTAAAGGATTGAAAAGTTACTAAACTCTACGGAATTGAGTCGTTATTCCATACAATCTAAGTCAAACATTTTGCACAATGTGCAGCTACATCGCAATAACGCATAAGACATAAAAACGTTATTTAATTTATGTATTGTACAATGATTTATTGCACCTCGAAATTTATTTACATTTGAAATGTCAGCCCAGTTACCGAGCAGCATCCGCTAAATGGGCTGTGCACTTAGCCCAGTTAGCGAACGGTTATTGTACTTTTCCTTCATCGAGGTAGATCCCCTCTTCTTCTTTCGCATTTCACGATTATTGCTTTCACAATTAGCTTATTGCTTGCTCTCAACTTAGTGTTCTTGATGCACTTCAACAGTTATTAATTGAGAGTTTTCGATGCCAGGTACCATTTTTGCATTAGTATGAATGTGTGGCATGATTGTACTATACGCTATGGCCAGGGAGTCGAGAAATTTTCCTTAACGAAAAAATCCTAGACCAGACCGGGAATCGAACCCAGCCACCTCCAGCATGGTGTTGGTTTGTAGCTGCGCCTTTACTGACTGAGCTAAGGGAGAACCCGTGGTTAACAATCATATAGCTCTCACGCCGCAGTCACGAGTTCAAATCTCACCCCGAACAATGACCATGACTGAATCAGTCCGAGGTTGAAAATTTCTATAATGAAACAAACAAACAAAAATACTTGTCTCTTCGCTAATCTGTAACCTGTCGACGCTCGTATTGTAAAAGTGGAGGATATTATCTAAATTTACATTGATAAGCTCAATTTCCACTAAAACACAAATAGATCCGACTTGCGACGAGTGACAGAATAGTTCTTTAGTAGTAATGGAGTACATTTTCTGCATCGGATAAGGTATCAATCAGAGAGTTGTATAGGCTATGTATTAGCTAGTTATATTTAATTTCCTCTTAAATGAATGATCAACAGTTTCGTAGGAGTAGTTACCACTCGAGATTTTCCATGTAATAATACTAAGATAAGGGCTCTTACAGGAGCCCATCATAAAAAGTATCAAATATGTTTAGCATTACAAAACATAGAGTTTCTACCTCACTTTCTGAGAACCCTAGCTCAAAGCTTTTTATCAGTATACAAAAGCTTACATTTCGATTGCTTGTTTGTTTATAACGTTGTAAAAAAATCTATTTGAAATAAACCCCCTACCCTTCCAGAACCTTTGCGAATATTAATATTTGATAGGGGTTTTTCAAAACTTTTCATTCATTTATGCAATCAACCTCCAGCTCCCCCAAACAAATCGAGGTTGCGGTCTTACGTTTTATTAGCTCTCATACCTTGCCTCACGAGAAACTACTTTACGTGATATAGAGTATCTAGATATAAAACCCGCATTAATCCACCGGTGGTGAGACTGAACCCTTCTTACACTTCACCAGAATTACAAACTCAAATGTGGGCAATATTGTACTGGATACAAATTTTCATCAGAAATTCCAAGAAGATTCAGAAATATTCAATATGCCATACATTCAGTTTATAAAGTGAACTATTTGTCAATCCTGAACGTATTGTTCAGCAATGTGATTAAAATATTACCATTAATAGTCTTTAATGACCTGTTTATGTTAGTTATAAAAAAAATGGGAAATTACATAAATATTAGAAATTTCATATAATCAGTCCATAGAATGAATTATTAGACAATCCTAAGTGTCAATTTTGATTATCGAAATGGCTTCAATATGCTTAATAAGTACATGTTCGTTGAAAATTGGTCATAGTAAATGGAGATTTTGTGTAATTTTCGAATATACTCGTTGCAGTTCAAAACCAGACCACTCGAGCCAATCGATGCTGCTCTAATTATATACAGTCGCATAGTGTGGCTAGTCCGCTGTATGTGCTATACAACGCACCAGATGCGACACAATAGAATGCAAGTGGCATCGATTGGTGTGATTGGTCTTGTTTGGTTTTGCACTGCAACGAGTATATTTTCATCTCACAATTATGTGCTCTCAGGTATTGTTTTGGTCATATCTCCATGAAGGATTATCCAATCATAATGAAATTTTTACCAGTTATTTGGAGATTTCATAGCTTTGATTTGGCACCAACAAATCGGTACACAAATATCTCAGTATGTAATCGGAGACTTAACTGTTTGATTACTATTATGATAGGCCGTCAAGTACTGTTTCGTTCATATCTTCGTAACGAAATGTCCGAAAAAAAAATCAATAGCGTTCTATGGGAATGTTGTAGCTTCAATTTGCCGTCAACAGAACTGAAATCGGTTCACAAATGGCTGAAAAACCGATGTGACATTATTTGTAACGCACACACTCACATACACACACACATACACACACACATACATACACACAGACATGTGCTCAGTTCGTCGAGCTGATTCGAATGGTATATGACACTCGGCCATGTGGGCCTCGGATAAAAAGTCGAGTTTTCAAGCGATCTTAATACCCTTCTATTGATGTTAGAAGGGTAACAATCATACTTTCAGTTTTCACTGGAAATGTCATGTACGTGGTATAATGTCAATATACTAGCATTCATCTATCTCAGGTACTCCAAGTGCGGTAATTTATAATGTTTCTGACAGAGCTCATCGGAAGAATGCTCTTGCCCAGCCGGATTCTTTCATATGAGCTAGACGACTTCAGAATGTAGAGTATGTCTTCCATGAATCAGGCGAAAATGGTACAATTGTATTTTTTTCTATTGTTACTTTAGCTTAAAAGTACGTTCACACTACGGCTTATATTACGTGATATAGTGCGATTCATGATCTAGCAGCTATATCATGTGCTATATTACGTGATATCCCATACATTTGTATGGGATATCATCTCATATCATCTCATATAATTGATATAATTCTAGAAAGTAATGATTGCCAACCCAGCTGCAATAGAGCTCGGCGATATCATTCAATCTCCAATATCACCTTTCCTTTGATTGAATCAAAACAAAACACAATTTAGCAATTGGAATAATTTGGATCATTGTGTGATAAAGGAAATCAAAAGTCAGCTTGTTTATCGAATGAAACAAACATCTACGAATTTTGTAGATCCCATTGAAAAACATCATTCAAATACTGAAATGATTTTTGTGTATGTACTATTCACCGCAGATCAATTTTAAAACTAAAATTATTGTGTAAAATAACGGGGTGCCGCCAAATAGCGGGAATGGTAAGAATGGCTTGGCAAAAAACAGGGAAGAAGTTGAGTCCTAGAAAGTGTGAGCTGTTTAGTGGAATACCTGTAATAAAAAATGAGATTTTTTTTTTCTTTATTAAAGAGACTTTAATAAAGAAAAAAAAAACAAAAACAAAAAACAGCTAGAAAGAGAAGAAAGATTAGTATTTTCCATTTAATTCCAACTACCTTTATTGCTTACTGACAGATACTCGTATTTCGTCTACAACGTGCAGTATTCTTCAGTGTTGTGTACTAACATCGACACTAATTTAATTTATATAAAGGGTCGGCCTTCAAACTTAGCTTAATGAATATTAGCATACCGTCCGTGGTCCGCTGTGCGGCTCAGTTTAGTCCTGCTAGTAGTACATGACCGCTGGACGGCTACCACATCAATTTTCCGGATGCTGCTTCTGATCCTGTTGATGAGTTGCTCCGTGTCCTTGATCTACCAATTATCCTTGAATACAGTTGAGCTCAATAGACCAAAAATTATCCTCGAAAGGATGACACTGTGGCAGATTAGTTAGATTCCAGTCTTTTAGCACAAATGGTATATTATGGCACTCCAGGAACGTTAGCGTATTCTTTGCGTAGTGTGATGATGGCTTGTTCGGCCAAAACACGTATTCTCCATCCGTGTGATATTCCGAAGCAACGGAATGAGAATTTTCTGCAAACACTCTGTTTGGTAGACTTGCTGATTGATGGATAAGCCACTTGGTTTGAACCACGGTTCGGAGATCCCCTTATCAGAAATTGCGATATTTAGCATCACTTCTTCTTCGAACTTGTGCTTGAATTTGTACTTAACCTTCGCAGGAGTTGTAGATTTGTGCTTGGTGTAGAAACAGTCGTTTCCCAGCATCTGGGAATCATGATAATGAAAAACTTTCCACCGGATTACCGGATCGTCCAGTGACACTGAGATTTCACACTTTTGATTTGTTTATCCGTGAACGCTGGAAATCTGGTTTTCTTTCGACATACTATTCCCTCCATTTTCAGAGTCTTACCCATGTACGCCTAAGAACAATTGAACTTGCTGGCCGCTTTCCACTCAACAAATCCTTATTGTTCAACATAGTGCGCAGCAATCCGAGCGTCTTTGTGAATATCCTAAATATCACCGGAAAAAGGGACCACTCGGAACTACACTCTATAAGAACATCTTACCTGCTTGGCGGTTGGGATTCGAAAGAGGCAGAAGCAATGGCCGCCAGAATGACGAGCTCTCAGAGTGGGTACTCACGTTGAGTGCTCGTACGCAAGGGTGCCCCACGATATTCAGCATAAGTTACACTGCTGTATATCTGTACCACACATCCCCCATCCTCTCCAAAAAAAAAAAAAAAATGTTATATATTTATTATGATTATAATTTAATTCGTTATACTATTTCTGCGCGCTCCTTCTGATAACCATTAGTTGACGCAAATTTGTTTATAATTCGACTAATTTTAAATTATCTGCACAAAATCGACTTTATTCCAATTTTGTTTAAACATTTGCAGAGATAAAAATGTCAGCTTTGGGTAACAAATTTGAGCATTTGGGGTAATGTTTGTGGTGAGTGCATTTTGCATCACCCCCAGACTCTGCAGTGATGCGAGCGGATATCAAAATTTTTGAATCGGAAAACGTCGTAAACACGAGAAGAGAAGAGAAACAAAGTTGAGAGCACCGAGAGAACGAGCGAAAGTAACAATGAGCCTGTGCACGCTGCTATAATTCTTTTGTCTTTTTGACTTTTACTAAGGGCCGTGTTTAGGTGCTGTCTCACTCACTCCCACAGATAGTTTGAAAATTTGGCTCACAGTAAAAGTCAATTTTTTATAGAGTGCACAGGCTCATCGCTTTCAAACTCACGCTTACTGTAAGCGAGGTCGTTTTTAATCTAATTACAAACTGGATCGGGTATCAAAATAGGGTCGACTTGTTGTGTGTGGAACGTCAGTACGCCTTTGTTTATTTCTTACTTGTACAGGGTTGAAGTTCGCTTTGACAATGAATTCGGGTTTCGCAGGTTGGACCTGTTTCAAAAACGAAATGTATTCGTTGACATCAAATCAAAAAATTTGCATCATTTGTGTTGAATAAAAGGTCATCAATCAGGTTTGTGGAGTTGTAATAATCATTTATTCATTATTTATTTTTAGGTGAGACATTTTGTGGTCCGTCGAACTGTGGGTTGTCGACTGATTGGACGTAGTCGTTCAGGAACGTTGGTGCTCGTCTTTCGCGAATGGGTCGTTCTGGTTTCGCTAACGTATCTCTGGATCGGTCCGAACGAGTTGCCGCTATCTTCTGACTGTTTGCTTCAGCCGAACCGGTATATTTTTGGGAACTACGCCATGGTTTGACCTTTTTTGTCTGTGATACGTGTCGCTTGGCTACTTTCCCATCATTATCGCTAAGGACAAGGCTGCCATTCCGTTCCTGCAGAACTGTGTATCTGGTTGGAGAAAAACGTGAGTCTCCTTAAAACGATTATGTCGTTCGATAACGACTTCATCTCCCGGTTTTACTCGGCACTGCCGTGCACCACGCCGAGCATCTTCGCGTGTTTTCCTGACAACTTTGCTTCACGATCATTGCGCTGTAGGAGGTCTTCATCAAAACGGGATTCACCATGCTGAAGCAAAGGAAGCCCACGCTTAATTTTACGCCCGTACATTACCTCCTCCGGCGGAACTTTCGTAATGCTGTGAGCAGCGGCATTGTGAGCATTTACTGCTTTCCTCAATTCTTCGACGTAATTGGATTTATCTGCGGAGGCTACTGCCATCGCTTTATTGATGAGTTTCATATAGCTCTCCGCTAATCCATTTTGCTGCGGGAATAACGGTGTCGAAAAAACTACTGAAATGTCTCTTTGTTTGCAATAGTCTGCAAAGTCTTGTCCGTTGAATGGGGTCCATTATCCGTTTTAATGGTCTTCGGAAACCCTTCCTTCTCAAATACTTCACTAAGAACTTTCTTCGTACACTCGAAATTAGTCGATTTCACTGACCTGGCGACGATAAATCTTGATTTATAGTCGACTATTACTAGGATAAGGATTCCACCGAATTTCACGTAAGGGCCATTAAAATCTAGTGCCACAGTATCCCAAGCTGTTTTTGGGACAAAAATCCTTGCCATTGGCGTTGTTCTCTCTGGTTTTCCGTTGACGCAGCATGTTCTACACGATTCAACCCAATTAGTCACATCCTTGGGCATACCTGGCCACCACACGCGTTGTCGCATGATGCTCTTCATTTTGGCAATCGATGGGTGCCCCTCGTGTTGCCACCTCCAAGGCTCTTGTTTGAAGAGCTTTAGGTACTATCGCACATCCAGTTTTAACTACGATACCACCATGAACAACTAAATCCTTCTCAACTGTGTGATATCTTCTCAACTCTTGAGACCAAACTCCTGTCTTTATTGCCTCCATTACTTGTTGCAGTGTCTCGTCGTGTTCTGTAGCATTCCTGATTTCATCTTCAGTAAGGAATTCGACTGGATTGGCTTCTAGTGTTGCTATTTCCCATGGGCTACTTTCCTCATCGAATGGTGCATCATCTCCTCTATAGAGTCTGGACGGCGGGTCGGCGATATTTTCTTTACCGCAGACATATTCAACATCATAGCGATAAGGGCTCAACCGTAGAGCCCACCCATCAGCACGCGTTAATGCACGTTTCGATTCTTCCCTTGACCTGTTAAGGATGAAGGTGACTCCTTGGGCATCTGTACGGAGTGTGAAGCGTCGGCCGAGTAAGAAGTATGAAACATGTTCCACCGCCCACACGGCGCCCAACGCTTCTCGCTGATTCTGTGCGTATTTCCTTTCAGTGGAAGTCAGGGACTTTGATGCGAAGCTAATTATGCGCGGAGCTTGATTTCTTCCTTCTTGCACAAGCACGGCTCCTAGTGCAATGGGAGAAGCGTCCGTGTAGAGAATCGTCTTATCATTCTCTGAGAAGAAGCCTAGTGAAATGGTGCATTCAATGATATGTTGCTTAACCAACTCAAATGCTTTTCTGTGCTCGGGACCCCACGACCATGATTTGGATGTTGTAGCAGCCCATAGTGGACTGGAGATGTCAGCGAAATTTTTCAGATAAGGGCTGAGGAATGAGGCCAAGCCTAGAAAACTTCGGAGTTCCGACAAAGTAGAGGGCTCTCTGAAGTTTCGTACGCTCTTTATTTTCTCATTATCGATGTGGAATCCGTTCTCGTCGAGTTGATGGCCAATTAACTGTACCCTGGTCCTGTCAAACTCGCACTTGGCTGTGTTTAAAGTCAAGTTATTCGCTTTCAAGATCTGCAATACTTTCGCCACTTTTACACGCAGTCCTTCCAGGGTATCGGAGAAGATCAGAAAATCGTCAATGTAAACGATTATATTATCGGCGACGTCTTTGAGGATTCTCACCATTTCGCGCTGGAATATTTCCGGTGCACAGTTTACACCAAACATGAGTCTGGTGAATCTGTACATACCATCTTCCGCCAAGAAAGTGGTCAAGTCACGAGATTCTTCCGATAGTTCAAGGTGGTAAAAAGCATTTCGTAGATCGAGTTTCGTGAAGTACTTCGCTCCATGGAGCTTAACCCGTATTTCCTCCAG
Organism: Aedes japonicus; assembly: GCA_034211315.2. Classification (NCBI taxonomy): domain Eukaryota; kingdom Metazoa; phylum Arthropoda; class Insecta; order Diptera; family Culicidae; genus Aedes; species Aedes japonicus. The sequence goes on from JASCZW010000026.1 coordinate 435,343, forward strand.
TAGTGGTAGTCGGAAATACTCGCGATTAATTGCTCGGTTGGGAGCACGCATGTTTACCACAAGGCGGAAGTCGTTCCTCCCTTTTGGCACTGTGGACATTCCGCTTATCCATCTAGGAGCGGACGTGATCATTTCGATGATACCTTGGGCTTGCATTTCGTGTAGTCTTTGCCGGGCTCCTTCCCTGTTAGCACAATAAGGGTATTTTAATTGTAATAATACATCTATATTATTATTTTAATGTGACGTTTCGAATTCATACGGTCTAGAATGATGTTATTTCTTACCTGTACGCTGCTGGTATGTTATAATATGCGGTTTTCATGGGTGGTACTGTTTGGTCGATGCTAAATTTGACTTTTACTCCCGGCATTTTTGGAAATGTTTCTTCGGCGGACATTTTCTCACAGCAGTTGATTTTACTTCCGACATGTAACAATCCCATGTCACTCGAAGTGGATCGTCCAAGTAATGACCTTGCTCCTTTCGGTACGACGTGGAACACGGCTTGTATACCTGACTTACTAGATCCAATAATTGAGATTTCCGCTTTGATAGTGCACTCAACAATCATCGGATTATATGATCCATATGCATGTAACTTCTTAAAAGGTTCGTCAATGAATTCTAGTACCGCTATTCCTGTTTGTGCTTCTCGTTTTAGTTGAGTCCAATCGTTGCCTCCAATTACATTCACGTCTGCTCCTGAATCGACGAGAAAATTTATTGGACTGGATGACCCAACGGAACAGGCGAATACAATGTCCTCGAGTGATAGGGCGTTTACCATCTAATTTCAAGGAAAAATGTGATATAGGTAATGAAACAGTTTCAGTCTAATAGGTATGCTTTATTTACTCTTAGCATTAGCGATAGTAATTCCAACGTATTTAAGAAACTAATGCTAGCCAAAATGTTAGTTCATCATAAGAGGAGGAAAATCAATCAAAAAGTACCTGCTTACTGTCCATCTTATCTCCGAGTGCATTATTGGGGTCGTCCGGGTATCTGCCAACATCTTGTTTGTCCTGTAAGGTGTTGACTTGTCTCTGTCGGCAGGCCGCCGCGTAGTGTCCCCGTTTACCACATTTGTTGCAATTCCGTGTTAATGCTGGGCATTGACCGTTCCTATGGTGAAGGAGGTAGCATCTGGTGCATCGGGAATTTCGTCCTTGTGGCTTATGGTTGATTTCTTCATTACGCCGTTGTTTGACTGGTGGTCCGTTACTCCTGCCGCTTGCGGTTGCTCGTTGAAATGGGTCGTTTGCCGGTCGCCTATAACCCGTCCTAATTTCCAATACGCTGGATTCGCCTCGCGGTTTATTCTCGGACTCGAATGCCTCCATTCGTGTTGCCGACTGGACGATGAAGTTTGTGTCATATGCATAAGCTCTGGCCTGTTTCACTAACTCTCGATTTCTGAGGCCTGTCAAAAGCTGGGCTCGTACGAACCTGTCTTCGTCGTCAACACTGTAGTGGCATGCTCTCACTTTGCACATCAATCGAGCATGGAGAGCGACGGCAGACTCACCGTTTTCTTGCACCATTCTCGAGAAAGCTTCATGTTCGGCGGCAGTATCTGTCATTGAGCGTAGGTAGTTTTGAACATTGGTCACGAACGTACTGTAGCAACTGGAGTTTGCTAAACTTGGGCGCAACTTCGCAGCCTTCACGATTCCTTGCATTTCATCGCCAATCGAGAGGAACAGCAATTGGGTTCTTTTAACGGGGTCCTTCACGTTGCTAAGGGAGACTGCTATTTCGAAATTCTCCACATAGCGATTCCACTCTTCCCACATCTTGTTCGCTGCGATTCCGCTTGGGAACGGTTTCAAGTGGTCCCATCGAATATTTGTGGAGCTTTCGCTACATCCACGATGCTCGACGTTGGAGAGTTTCCAGCTTTTGTCTGCGTCATCGTTCCGTAATGGTCCGGTGTCGAAACGTGCTAGAGCGTGGTTTATGTTTGTGATCATCTTTTCCATACGATCGATCCGCTCGGCATTGGCACGCTCCGGCGTTACTTGGTTCGCTTCACTTTGCAGTGTTGTTATTGTTGGAACGGATCGAGTTTCAGATGGATCTGCTGATGAATCGTCGTTTGAGCTGGGGTGTTCTTCAGTATTCCCGAGGTCAAGGCTGTCATCTTCATTGACAAGAGACGCATCAGAGTCGGAGTGCATTTTTTTCGGAACAATAGTCGCTTCGGTATCTACCGTGTCATCGTCGCTCTCAGAGTCGACGATACGACGGACGAATCTTCCTTTTTTGGACATTTTCTTTCGCTAATCTTTCGTGTACAAGGTTTGATAAACAATTATCTGTAATGACACACAGAGCAATCACAATTAAATTAATGACGAGTAGATTTGAGCGCTATTTTTTCGTTTCTATTATGGAATATAATGAATGTTAGACACGCATGATTCTACTGCGTGTTAATGGTAGTAAACACTTTTCACTTCAATTCGGACGGTTCAGCACGGTATTTTGGCCTGATTGGTTTTGTTTTATCGGCCAGCTCAGCACGGCTTTCTTAAACCTGCTTGGTGTGCTCTGATCAATTTATCAAAGTCAGCACGGTTCCTCTGACCTACTTGGTTCAGTTCAACGCACTGAACCGGTCTTTAGGACCTGCTCTGAACAGTCGGGCTCACAGATAGACCTTTTTTTCTGCCTTTTCATTATCAGCGCGGTTAGTTTTAACCCGCTATTTGATCCGCTCAGCACGGTTCTGTCGACCTGCTTTTTTGGATCGTTTTCTATCAGCGCGGTTAGTTTAACCCGCTTAGCGCGATTCCTTGATCCGCTCTAAACATCGGGTTATTTCGCTTTAGGAAAAAAAACCACCTTCGAGTAGCCCCTTTTTCCGGCAGATTATCTTTTATTAGAAATAAAATTGTTTGTTCTCATTTATGTTGCAGTCAAATAATTGCGACTGCAACTCCTGGCAGAGATCGCCATTGTGAATATCCTAAATATCACCGGAAAAAGGGACCACTCGGAACTACACTCTATAAGAACATCTTACCTGCTTGGCGGTTGGGATTCGAAAGAGGCAGAAGCAATGGCCGCCAGAATGACGAGCTCTCAGAGTGGGTACTCACGTTGAGTGCTCGTACGCAAGGGTGCCCCACGATATTCAGCATAAGTTACACTGCTGTATATCTGTACCACACAGATCTTCTTATCCATAATTTTCGTTGGAGAGTCATTATTTTTCTTCCGGATTACTGCCATGGTTGTCATAAAAGGTATATGATGGTTTTCGAAACATTTCCACGAATATTTACCAAATGGGAGATGAGACAATCAGAAATAAAATAATATATTGACCAGTTCCAACCATATATTATCGAATGAATATAATAGGCCACAGTTAAAAACTTAGAAAATATTATGTCTCTAAAAATATGCCTCACAACAAAATGTTGCAAAATCACAGTAAAATTTCACATCAAAATAGTTAATTTGGAACTAGTGATTCCACCGGAGAAATCATTCATTCGGAATGTAAATTCTAGAGCTTTGGAAGCTTGGTATACGATGTACAAAATGTGTTACCTGTACGACAAACGGAAATCCAGAATATCCCTTCTACCGGAAATCCAGAAAAAGTCTTCTACGTAAGTCGATCGTGTGATTGTATCTTGGAGCTTGTAGTTAAAGAGGATCGGCTCTTTTATGAAAAAAAAAATTTAATCATCTCGCATTTCTCCGGGTTAATCGTCATTCACACTATCGAGGGAAGATCTGAAGAAGATGTTGAAAAATCTTGAGGTCATCGGCATACGAAAGACGCGGATGTTCGAAAACCAAATTCACGTCGTTTCAATAGATCAAGAATATGCGTGGTTCTTTATGGCGTGACTGGAAAATATCGGACATGTAATCATCATAGTTTCATAACAATGTCTTATGGACCTCTAACATTATGGCGGTTCTACACTCACCAAACACAATGATAACGGAAACGAAACGGAAAACGGCAATTTTGACAGTTGCTGCAAATGACTTCATATGTCCAATTAGAATCGGCTTGGATCTAGCCTGTTTTCTTTCCAACAAGCAGGCATACTCAGATCGGTTATTGCCGTTATCATTGTGTTTGGGCCATCAGGCAAATAAACTTAAGAATTTCATAAACCACAATTTATGAACGATACTTTTGAATTTCATAAGCGTGACTTATGAATGGATTTAGTTCTACATGAGATTGCTCTTATACACTGAAAAAATATTTCAATTCGCTACTATTGGAAACACAAGCAGATATTTTCCAATACCAAAATTTTTGGTGGATATATTCCATTGATTATGTGATTTTTTATTTAGTTTCACCCGTACACTAAGCCGCTGGATCCGTATCTAATTGTTGCTAATATTTTTGTTTTCAGCATCATTATATTTCAAAAGGCAAATTAATGAAATTCATACTAATATCTTGTGGTAAAAAATCGTAATGTTATCTTATGAATATTGAAAATTTATTTCGCTTAGTGTAGTTTGCGGCAGAGTGCAAAGAGACTCAAGAAATTAACGTTTGAATGTTTGTTTACAATTATCAGATACGTCGTTTTGAAAAATTTATTGAGAATAGTTGTAAAAATGACGAATACGTTCGTCAACAAAAAGCAAATATATTCCTAAAGGGTTTTTAACTATGCATGTACATTATTTAATTGAACATGTATCATTTGAAACTATGTATACCCTTCCTCGAGTGCGACAAAACGAAGCGCCGAGATTTGACTAATTACAATATCGCCAGCCTTAACTTCCATCGAATACACTTTTGATTGTTATATTTTGTACTCTCCCCAGCGCGGAAGTAACGATCTTTGATGAAGTTAGCAGAAGCAGATAATTTTCATCTCCATGCGAAGCGCTAAGAGCGGACAGTAATTTTATTGGTAGAACCAATAGACATGAAGAAAGTGTATTGATCTATACGGAACTATCAATACACATTCTCTTCATGGTCTATTTGTTCTATAGCAATAAAATTGCTGTCCGCTCTAACGCTTCGCATGGAGATGAAATTATCTGCTTCTGCTAACTTCATCGTTCCATCGAATGTTAGACGATTGTTAGAATGTTTTGAACTGCCGCAGGAGAACCAATCTCCGCTATATATTTTATGCTTGTAAACATGAAGCATAAATGCAATATGAAACACTCCGCGCACACAAACATGCCGAAACCAACACACTGACACTGGTCGTTGAATGTGTGCGAAGAAGCTTTCGTTCCTTCCTATGTATGCCGCCATTTTGTATTTTCTTCGGCTGGCGATATTCATCGTAGTTTTTTACCGCGGACGCTCTGGTCGACGATGTCATTCTGACAGTTCTTGTTGCATTGTGTGGAAGGCTTTTTGTTATTTCTCCGCTCGGTTCGTCACATTTTTGACAGCTCTCTGATTTTTAGTAGCAAAAGTTTAAATTTTCAAAGCCGTTTAAGTTGGAGAAAAAGTGGTGCAATTTGTGTGAACTACAACTATAAAGTGCGACAAGTGCAGTTGAAGGAAGGATTTGATATTTTCAGGCCAATTTCTTCGGCAATCTGCCTGTTGGATGTGCTGAAAAGTTGCTGTGAAAACTGGACTCGGAAGGGGTCGTTTTAGCTTCAAGGTGGCGTCTGGAAGTGGGGACGAGTTCGTGTGAAGGAAAAACTCAGCAAGCATCGCTCGAAATTGTAGCTGTGGTGATCACAATTTTCGTTTACCCTTAAAGAAGAGACGTAACTCTGTGTGTTCCGGGTAATTCGGGAAGAAATAATTTCGCTAGCGTTGTTCCACAAAGCCGTCAAAATTGAGGAAATAGAAGAAATCGTGGAGACCGAGGAGGTCATCCTCTCTCCCGATGAAATGCACCATGAAGAATATGAAATCACCTCGGTTCCAATTGAAACTACGGTGCCAAACGTCAAGCGGACCGACATTCGTGACCTGACTCGGGAAGCTCACTATCAGACCAAATTACTGCAGCAGGAAAATGAAGGTAGGAGCCTTAATTCAATCGGTTTGATGCTCGTACTGTCCGCTCCGTTCGTAAACAAGAATCTATCAAAATTAGTTGCATAATTTGTCAGATATTTCATGTTTCATTACGACTTTTTGGAGTCGCTTCTGCCGTCCGTCAAATGTCAATTTGTCAATGTCGCGTTAATATTAATAATGCTTGAACTCAAAGTTGCTTTGCTATTGAGTACCCATAAGAAATTAGAGCTGTTTCTTATAACTTTCTGATTGTAAATTTTCATCAAGACGGAATGTATGAGTTGTACGAGAGCAAAGAAAACAATTTTCAATCTTTGTTGCGAACGAAATTTCTACCTAGTTCCCTTTTTCATCTGACATTTCAATATCCAATATGGCGACGCAGCAAATATTGCGTTATTTTGGATGGCATATTGCGGTGCTTATTGGAAGTGATATATTTTATCGCCACTACCTAAACTACGTCTGGTTAAAATTGAATCAATAATGTTGTGCTCTACAATGAAACGAAATAATATTGGTTTTGAATTTCAAATTTTGTGGCTGATTCAAAATTTTTCCGACCGAAAGTAGGCTGTCATTCAGTGTGCGTTGGTAGTGGTGAGTTTTCACAATGCTTATAGATCGTGCACGATGGCGTCATCAATGCAGTTTTGACAGTTCAGGAGGTTGTTTACGTGGACTTAGAATATTTTCGGTGAGATCGGTTTGATTTTGCGCTCTAAATTTATTACGATTGAAGAAAAATTGCCAGCAAACAGACACCAGTGCTTATTATCATATCATTGCTTGGATCTAATCGTACAGAATCCGGAAAACGCAAATGAAAAATTTCGTTTGAGCGGTCAAATTCTAACACCTTGTAAGCAAGCTCCTGAACTGTCAAAAAAGTGAGTTAATACATTCCGTGCAATGATCTATACAAACGCGTTGGGTTGTTTGTTGCAGGGTTGCCAGGATTGCGGTAACTTCTGAAAAATAAATAAAATGATTTCAGATCGTAACCAAACCACAATTCTCGAGTAATTCATGATTAGGGCCTAAAAGCCATTTGTAAGCAATGACTGTAAACGCTGATCTCACACGAATCACGAAAAATCCTACTATATTCAGCTACTTCATATGGTAGAACTAACATTCTTCTTCCAGATTTGCTTTTATTCATGATTCAAGAGAAATGAACATTTAAAGTCATTGTTTACAAATGGCCTAAAACCTTAACATGAATTACTCGAGATATATATTTTTTTTTCCGAACAAATTCAAGTCAATTACAATTATAACTAATTGTAATTGACTTGAATTGTTCAGTTTGTTTTCTATAGTAAAGATACAACCCACAATAGTTGGAAGTTCAAGCATGTGGGGTGAATAAAGATCTATTGTAATGACAATATGTATTTTTCATTTATCTTATACGTCAACAATAAGTTTCATGGTCGGAACTATATTTTTGTTGTTATTTTATATTATTGTATTGTAATGTGTATGGTTATTTTATGCGGGTAGGCTGACGTTTGAATATGCTAATTGAGTAGAGTTTCTTTGTTACCTGTATAAACTGTATTTTTTATAACTAATCAATGGATTGTTTTACATTACACAGTTGTGTTTTATAATGAACTAAGTTTTCGTACTTGTATATGTAATTGCATTATGTTGAATGTTACTTAAGGCTTTGAAATTCCATAATGAATGTATTGTCTATATTAATATAGAGGAAATGATTGTAGATTCACCCTATGTATTTTGAACTGGGTCTATCGATGTGTTATAAAAAAAATCACAAATAAGGTACTATAAATCCCATATTGAGTGCCAGCTATTTAGTAGAATTTATTTATTTATTTATTATTATTATACTTCATCTGATTATCCGTCTTAATGAATATTGAATATTCATGGGAAAAACCTGTTAGCGAAGGCGCAAAAACCCCATATCTTCTAATGACAACGATATTCTATTCAGTATAACTTGCTTTTATTTTGATTTTTAAAATAATATTTAGGGATACATGATTCATTTGCGGTGCAAACTCGTTCAGGTGCTGTTGAGAATGGTTACACAGGTGGCGGGTATATAAATTGTTTTCAAATATTAAATGTAGTTTATAATTAGTGGGAATAGTATTACATCGCTAAAATTTATGTCGAATGATTTTTAGAGATGATCTCTTCCCCGTTGTGTTTTTACTGTTTTATAAGATTGTCTTATGTTTTGCAACCTATGTGACAATTCTAGGTTTTTTTTTCATTAGGGCGAATCTAACATTGAGAGACTCTCTTTGATTACTTTCTCTTTCATTCATATTCCAATCACCTTTACGTGTTTCATTCTACTAATTGTAATGGATGCTATCCAGCACTGTTGTGTTTCGATCTGTACTAAAGAATGCCTCGAAAGTTTTACAACAGCGCTGTAATAAATGAAGAGAGCTGAGACCGGAAAGAATTTCTCAATGTTTGATTCGCCCTAATGAAAAAAAAACCTAGAATTATAAAAACCATAGAGATGCTTTTATGGAACTGCTGAGATAAACGAACAAACAACATAATGATGTAAGTAAGGATCTAAAACCAATCCTTTCGAAAGTTATAATATCCTTGTGAAGTTGAAAAATGCGTGCGTTTGTGTTGTTTCTTAAAGCATAATTTACGTATTTCAATTAAGTTCTTCCCATCAGTGTAGAATGCCATTCTCAGAGAATTAACTCTACTTTGACAAATTGACACTAACAATCGCCCCTTAAAAAGTATTGGAAAGAATGGCTCGTTGGGAGTTACAAATCTAAGCAAATACATGTTACGCTCAGTTATGGTTTGGCATGTGTCTCATCCAAACAAAGAGCCTTAAAATCGATTATTTTTCATAGTAAATACAATAAAGAGATTCCCGGAGAACGGTGAAAGTGATTCCTATCTGATTTATGCATAAACAAAAATCACCGTGGGAAGCAAGTAAGTCAATTCCCTTCATTTTCACCTCGAAGGGCACTCGAAATAAGGGTCAGAAAATAGTGTTCCCCTTAGTTTTCGAACTTATGTCTTATTGTTTATCCACTTTACACATTTATATGAGGATGACTAACACTATGCATAACACAGGACACTGAATTAACACATAACACACATCACCGACAAACCGACATGAAACTCAATCTTCACTATTGATCAAGAATCCATAACGACCGATTCAAATGTGCAGCGATCCCATCTGTCAAAACCCATAGAATCATTTGATCTAGATCAAATAAATGTGCTCAGAATAGCTCAGACATGAACCATCTCATCAAGTTCCCAAGCGTGTTCGTGGCTTCAATAAACGATCTCAGCGAACACGAAGATAGATGTCACTAATATGATTTGAACAGAAATATTAAGACATTTTATATTGTCAATCATGTCGGTTTGTCGGTGACTACCATCGCACCAAGTCAAACGAAATTGACGCATAACACCACATCTACAAATTGGAATGAAGGTACCAAGTCGTCAAAAAATTAGGAAATCGGATAATTCTAAATCATCAAATCAATCTATTGGTTTGTAGATGATATTTAAAAGCAGAAGACAACTAAAGTGAAATCGACTGACCTAATTCATTCAAATTACTTGATCAATCGATACGTAAATTGACCAACAAATGAAACCTGATGAAATCGGCTGATCAAACTACTAATGTATTGATAAATCAGGATATTAAATAGAAACACAAGTGAAAGCCGAAAAAAGCTGTTTATAGATTCAATAAATTTACTTTACACTCGTGTAATTCTGGTGCCTTTAAACAAAATTTTCACTGTCTTGTTTATCTGAGATTAAACTTTATTTAACCAAGGATGAACCTTGAACGTTAGTTTGCTGGTTCAGTATGCACTTATTACTATTCGTATATAACGCGTGTACGCAGGAAAGCTAAAGATACACAAGAACACCTTTCGTGCAAAACAAAATTCATTCATGATTACGCTTATGAAATTTAAATCATACGTTGATCCAGTTGTACCTTATGAAATTTTAAGTTAATTTGCGTGAGTGTACATGAACGTCAATTGATTAAATTAATTGATGCTATCGATCACTAACGCTACTAAAATGATCCCATAATGAAAATCTACTTGGTCTACTGGTTTATGCCTTCATACATGCGATTGAATCAGATGTACAGCAAGGATTGTGTAATGTAAAACATATTTAAAATCAGCAGTTATAGCATATTTCTACCTCGGAATGCTGATCTATTTTTAAAGAAAGAAAATAACAAACAGATCATTTCTTTCCGTGAAGATACAAATATAAAAGGCACTGTTCGATCAACGCAATCACAAGTATTAGAATTCTCCATAACTTTCTAGTACCAAAAAAATCTGGAACAGGCAACTCTGCAAATGTTTTGCTTGTCCATTAAAAGCTGATTTTGACTTTTCGTTTGGTACTGATAATGCTATATTATTCTGTCAAGGCGCTCTTCATTGTGTGAGTTAGAACGAAAATCTTGCTGGCGTTGACTGTGTTCGTGTTGTTTTTTTCCCGTATTTTCTTTTCATTGGCCCCGTTCCACATTTATGTT